>JBAHVR010000345.1:25000-339232 GCA_036898135.1 Oncomelania hupensis
GATAGTTGTTTAAAAGTGTATGTAAGTGCTGAGTGCATGTTTGGAGTTATAACTATTTATAAGATAACCCCATTAATATTGTTGTAATTATTTTTATTCAATCATTGAATAGTTTTTGTTGTTGTTGTTGTTTTTTTTTAAAGAAAGCGGTTATTTCTGTTTTGTTTGCATGATGCCCCCCCCCTCTCCACCCGTGCATGTTCTCTTAGTATGTCACTTTGAACACCAGACATGGTGTCGGCAAGATCTGACAGGCCCCTGCTCAGGGCAAATCTGGTCAGCTCCTTAGAGTATTTCAAGCTGTTTTAATGCATCGTCTGCTGTTAAAAGTTGTAAACGAAACTGTTTTCTTCAAGCGCACAAATATAGTATTGCTTTGGAATCTGAATTTTTCAGATGCTAGGTCGTAAAATTTATTATTTGAAGGTCGCAAGTCGCGTTTTAGAGGTAGTCGTTTAAGAGAGGTCGTTTATATAATACAAAGCATTGGTGAATTTTTTTCCGGTCGTATGTTGGAGGAAGTCGTTTAAGAGAGGATCTCAAAACGGAGGTTTTACTGTATTTGCTTACTAATCATCTTCCAGTCTTGGTAAATAAATATTATTATTATTATTATTTATTATTATTATTTTTATTATTATTATTATTATTATTATCATCATCATCATCATCATCATCATCATCATCATCTCATCATCATCATCATCATCATCATCATAATTAATTAATTATTATTATTATTTTTCATCCTCCTCATCATCATATTATAGTAATTATTATTATTATTATTATTATAGTATATAGTATTAGTAGTATATTATCATCATCATCATCATCACTTATTATTATAAATTTTGATTTATTATTATTATTATTATTATATTTATTATTATATTAAGAAAAAAAGTCATTAAGTAGAGCTTCGTCGTGATGATCTGGGCGTCAGTAATATCAGAGTTATGGTCTGTACCTCGTGGGTGATAGCAAGCTTTTTCTAGAATTGGAAATTGCAATTTAGCCTTCCCCAGCACATCAAGAAAACAATTAACTGGGATAGCCTCATGTATAAAGCTGAAAAGAGGCCTATTTAACAGGTAACAGCGTTTTGCTTACTAATTTCATCTTCCAGGGCAATTGTATCAAGCATAACTGTAATACGGAATAAATAATAATTATTTAAGAATTATTTTTATTCAGCATTATTATTTATGTTTGACCCTAGAAAAGCTTGATCATCATCCCATCATCATCATCATCATATAATTAATTATTATTTTTATTTTCATCCGCCTCATCAATCATTTATTATTATATTATTATTATTAGTATTTTTTTTTGTAGTAGTTTTGATACGATTGGTATGTACGACTATCCTAATTTTGAATATAGTATCTAAATATATGCATCATCATCATCACTTATTATTATTAGTATTATTAGTTATTATTTATTATTATTATTATTATTATTATCAAGAGTCATTAAGTAGAGCGGTGGTGGTGAATCATGTATATGAGGAGTGCACATTTTGATTGATTCCCTCCTCCTCCCCCCTCCTCTCATTCCACACATCCCTCCAAACACGCATAACCACTGGCAGAACTACTCCTTCTTCACTCTTCCCAGCCTCTCTATTCTTTCACTCACCCTCGTCCCGAATCAGCTCTTTGGTGAAGACACGCCTGAACGCACCAAGTCTCAATAGTAAAACTAAACCGCATAAAAATTGTCTTAGTAGCTTTTTCTGGATTATTGCAAAGTCGTGACGTTAACCAGTACGCAGTCAGTGATCCTGACTGAGGGGAATATTAGGGCAGTAGTAGTTTTAGGAGGAGTAGGAGTGGTAGTAATAATATCTTTATTAGTTCATAAACCATTGAGGGGTGGTAGTAGTAATAGAATATCTTAAAATTTGTTTAAACGCAATAAACAATTGAAGTCAAAGAGGATTTTTACACATTTATATCGCTGGGGGAGAAGAGCGGGCGGTTTGATTGTGGTGGTTGCGGTGGTTAAGAAACTGTAATAGTCAGCAAGTACAACTGTTTGAAGAGGTACAATTGTTTGTCATCCAGATATTATAAAGCAAAATATGATGTATTATTGGGATTCTAACTAGAATACAATATGTTATTTGTCGCCTGAAATGTTTTCAGCAGATATTAGCCCACTCTATCCTACCAACCCACCTTCTGGTCAGTCTTCTTCTCACACCCCCTCCCCCACTTCCTCTTGTTCTCATACCCCACCAACGCTACCATACTTGTTCATTCTTACCCCCACCCCCACCTATTTCCGCCCCATCCGTTGCCTGTTAGCTCACACTTTCATTACAAATTTAAGTACTTGAAAACTTTCTCATTACTATTATTACAATTTATGCAAGTTATTAGACAAAATTCGCCTACCTAGTCTACGCTCTTCAAATTCTACCATCTGTCAATTGGCTTGTTTAAACCAAAGAATCTAAGACTCTACTCGCTGCCAAGTAATACTCTGTTGGATCTATTAAACCACATCAACCATTTTACCATAGAATATAATAGTTCACTAATATAGATTATAAGTCATGTTATTTAGAAGTGATGCACTTAAACTCTTGTGTGTGTGTGTGTGTGTGTGTGTGTGTGTGGGTGTGTGTGTGTGTGTGTGTGTGTGTGTGTGTGTGTAGGAGTGTGTGGGTGTCATGAACCGAGCAGTTTACCCTGCCCATTGACTATTTAGCCATGTGTAGTCTTTGTAACAGTAGAGAAGTTAGACTATTACACAGCAGCAATTAAATTACGCAGCAGACCACACACCGCGAGCCACCCACATCGCAGTGAGTCAGCACTTGAGCTTTGAATCGGACCGTTTTTGCGCAGGCACGGTATTGTTGCGAAAACCCAACGGAGAGCATCGACTGTGCATCGACTTCAGACTCCTGAATGCGGTAACGCAGTTCCAGCCAGAGCCACTCCCGGACCAGACAGACCTATTTGCCAAGCTACAGCGAGCAAAGTACTTCTCACGCATCGACCTCAGCAAAGGATACTACCAGATACCAGTGCAACCGCAAGTCCGAAAGTACCTAGCGTTTAGCACTATGGAAGGACACTTCGAGTTCAATGTACTTCCATTCGGACTCCACAACGCACCCAGCATCTTCAGCGCCATGATGCGAAAACTCCTGGCACCCCTGAGCAGCGAGCACCTACATTCGTTTATGGACGACATCCTCATCGCAACACCTACGTGGGAGGAACATGTCACGCTCCTACAACAACTACTCGCCCGCCTCAGAGACACGGGATTGACGGCAAGACCCACCAAATGTCAGATTGGATTCACAGAGCTAGAATTTCTGGGACACACCATCAGTCAAGGAAGCCTGCGACCGGTAGAAAAGACAGTGAAACGCCTACTCGACGCTCCTAGGCCCAAGACCAAGAAGGAAGTGCAGTCGTTTCTAGGACTCTGCGGCTTCTACCAGAAGTTCATCCCCAACTACAACAGCATCGCCGTGCCACTGACAAATGGAACCCGGAAAATCGCCCCGGACAAAGTCGTATGGACAGCCGAATGCGAGACAGCATTCCAAACACTCAAGGACAGAATGACATCGGCGCCAGTACTCCACCTACCCGATTTGACTCAGCCATTCGTTCTTCGTACCGACGCAAGCGACTTAGGCCTCGGAGCAGTACTGCTACAGCGCGACCCCAAGAATGCAGAGACGCTATTCCCTGTCGCCTACGCCAGCAGAAAATTGAGACCCGCCGAGACCCACTACGCCACGTCGGAGAAAGAATGCCTTGGACTAGTCTGGGCCATACAGAAATTCCAACTCTACCTGTATGGGACCCACTTCACAGTTCAGGTGGACCACCAACCACTATCGTTCCTGGCAGCCTCCAAGTCTTTGAACTCTCGCCTGATGCGATGGGCACTCACCCTTCAGGCATACTCATTCCAAATCGAGTACATCCCCGGCAAGGAAAACCACGGAGCCGACTACCTCAGTCGCCATCTCGTGGAGGACACAGCAGCTGTCGCCCACCCAACACAACTAAGGGCCACAGCACCAGAATTCGTCCCCGCCCAGTAATACCCTGTCACTAGTGTCCATAGCTACCTGGCACAGCATTGCAGCTCAGGTAGAGCAACTTAACTAGTGTGTAAATAGGACCCTAGGATAGTGCAGTGTTAAACTAGGCTCTGTAGTAGAAAAAGGTCGAATCCAGTAGTCATCGCCTTTTTTCAGTTGAGGGAGCCTGTCATGAACCGAGCAGTTTACCCTGCCCATTGACTATTTAGCCATGTGTAGTCTTTGTAACAGTAGAGAAGTTAGACTATTACACAGCAGCAATTAAATTACGCAGCAGACCACACACCGCGAGCCACCCACATCGCAGTGAGTCAGCACTTGAGCTTTGAATCGGACCGTTTTAACCAATCAGCAGCAGGCTAAGTGGGTAGAGCAGTTTTGACTGTGTCAAAACCTAGCACAGCTTGGTCAGTCGTGTGTGAGACGAGGAAGAAGTAACATCTCCTTAGCTAGCAGAGAACTATCTTCACTCATAGACCAGGAAGCAGGACTTAGAATCTCAGAATTCTATTCAGTCAACACGGGCCTGAACTTGTCAAACAGGTAAATGAACACCCTTCTGTTTCATCGTGATATATTTATATTATTGTTGAAATTATGTTTGTGGAATTTGCTATGCATAAATGTGAATTGTTAATCCGAATTTGCCGCACCACGTGGAAGAGCCGACCACGAGGCGAAACACGACCGGTTGCGCCGCCATGTTGTATCCCGTACGGAACCACTGTTGTTTAACTTATATGTATGTTTGCAGACCAGTGGCTGTACCACTGAATGTTTATATTATTATTAATTCTGTATGTGTATAGTTAGACACGATTTATATTTATGTATGTATAGGAATTTAGAGTGAGATTACAGCGGACCCGGAAGTAGCAGAATGTTCGTCGCTTATGTATAGAGATGTGGAGCTATCACTGAGGGCTACTTGGCTTTCAGTGAGACGCTCTGCACAAACCGATTATTCAGGGTTGTGCAGAATTTCGTCTCTTATATTACAGACGAGCAGGCGAGCTATCCCGAGCTATCCCGAGCTATCCTGTGCACCCCACTCCACAGAAACGACTAGTTGGTTAAGGATCCTCTACCGCACAAGACGGAAAGAGCGGCCTTGAAAGACACCCTGTCAGACCCCACAGCGTGGCAAGGGAACCCAACTACACAACTACAAAGGTGTACCAGAAGCTACCTCACAGAAGGACTTCGACCGCACCATAAGAAAGTTAAGTGTACACCCAGAAGTGCACTTAAACTGATCATAACAGGACCACAGTAGTCCAACTCTTCAGAAACTGTAAAACGGACCACAGTAGTCCAAATCTACATGAAATATCATAGCAAGTGCCCGAGGAAGAATAACAGCTGCCTAGACTATCAGCGATCGAACTATTAGCAGTGACTGAGACTTTTTAAGTTAGATTAGTACTTAGAGAATCTTGTATAGAGTAGAAGAAATAAATGTGTGATTTTAACTGTTATCAAGTGGCTGGACTACATATGATTCATAGCCGTGTGAAAGCTAGTGTGACAGTAATCTTTTACCATTTTTCTATCTATTTCTGTACCCCAACCTTAACACAGAACGAGCTAAACAAATAAATTTATTAAAGTAATTCATAGGGTGACTTACTAGCAGTTCCCACCGAATAAACGTGAGGGTCCATAATTCCATTGTGCAGAGCCCATAAACCCCACGTGACACTTTAATTGGCGAGCCTAGCTAGGATCTGTGTATAATAGGAATTGGGTATAACCGGATCTAAGTACAATAAAATTAGATAACAGTAGAAGTAGAATAACTTAGAATAGTGTAAGGGTATAACACTGATCAGTTGGGTGCACTATTCTTTAGTTAAAAACTTTTTTGCTTCAATTATTTTTGTGTCTGTATGTTGCATTGTTCTTTTGCAGGTTTTGCTTAAGTAACTGTTGTATGCCATTTGACTCTTGTTTTATTCTATTATTGATTACGAATTTGATTGTCTTTGCATTGTTGTTATTGACTTGCGATATTGCTAGTGTTTTGGTATTCCACGTGATTCAGAGGTTGTTCATAGACACTTTTGACAATGTCGGACCCAGTGGCCTTGAGATTGCGCTTCAAGGAATTAGGGGAAGCTTTACACTTAGCAGGGGGAGACCTAATTGCGTATATCAATGCAGAGGTAGAGAAACAGGAGGCTAAGGCAGAGAGAGGGCAGCAGAGAGAGAGGCAAAGAAATTAGCATTAGAAGCAGAGCAAAAGAAAGCAGAGTTAGAAGCAGCAAGAGAACAGAAGAAATTAGAATTAGAAGGAGAACAGAAGAAGGCAGCATTGGCAGCAGAGAGAGAAGCAGAAGTTAGGAAATGGGAGTATGAGAGGGCAGAAAAGGAAAAAGACAGACAGCATGAGTTAGAGCTAAGAAGATTGGGATCAGGAGCTTCAAGTTCTTCCTCAACCCCTCCCCACTCAGATCAGCTAGAGGTAGCCCCCAACCCTGTACAAGGAATGTCATTTCCACTGGGAACATTCAATGAGAGAGAAGAAGGTCTAGATCTCTATCTGACTAGGTTTGAGCGTCTAGCAACAGAGTATAAACTAGATCCCACTCATTGGTCTTTTAAGCTTAGTCAAGGGCTTAGAGGAAAGGCTTATGACATCTACAGTAAGCTACCGACTGACAGAGTGACTGACTATCACAAAGTAAAAGAGGCACTCCTAACGGGATTCGAACTAACAGGAGAATGCTATCGGCAAAAATTCCGCACCAATCGGAGAGTGAAAGGAGAGAGCTATGCGCAGTTCGCGGATCGGTTGTCCACAATGCTGGATAAGTGGATTAGCCAGTCAGCCACGGCTAAGACGTATGATGGACTGACAGAACTGTTAGTATGGGAACAGCTACGGGAAACCATGACCCCCGAGCTGAGAACATTCTCAGTAGAGCAGGGCGCGGAAAGACTAGAAGATCTGGTCAAGGTCGCAGATAGGTACGTGGCCGCACACGGAGAAGCCAAGAGCTTCAGGCGAGACCTAAAGCCTAACGGGAAAGAGGCACAGAAACGAAGCCCTAACCGGGAAGAGCGCACCGCGAATAAGCCGAATAACCCCAGACCTGGGCAAAATAAAGGACCCAACACGGAATTCGGGAAAAGAGGTCCCGCAGAACAGAGACGGTATTGTTCGTTCTGCAACAGAAACAATCACTCCACCGCAGAATGTTTCAAGTTGGCCGCACAACGTAGGGAAGAGCGCGAAAGCCGGCCAGCGCACAGAGTTCTAACTCAAAGTAGCGGTAACAAGCCACACACGATCGGAGATCACCCATCGGTGACAGACACGGTCAAGGTCAACGGAAAAGAAGCGAACTGTCTGTATGACACAGGTCTATCATACGACGCGATAGTTAGCGAATCTCTTGTATCGCGCGCGGACTTGACAGACAAGACAGTCGACTTACAAGGAGCAGACTTGACGAAACCGACGACTACTTGCCCAATAGCATGGATAGAAGTAGAGAGTAGGTACGTCACAGGACGAATCCAAGCAGCTGTTTTACAGAAACCCATGTATGATCTAGTGCTAGGTTGTAGGTATGTGTTCTTAGGCACGCCCCCAAAACTGTAGAGATAGCTGCAGTGCAAACCAGGGCCCAAGCTAAAACCCAACCACCCCAGCCCGAGTTCGCTCCGAATCCAGGACTCGAAGAGATCAAAACAGCACAGAAAGAAGACACCTCGATAGCGAAGTGCTTCCAGAAGCTACCCAAGGCGCACACACCCCCGCACAAGGGAGACTTCTACATGGAAGAGGGAGTTCTATATCGACAAGGAGATGGAGATCACACCCAACTAGTACTACCAGCCACCCTTCGAGCCCAAGTACTAGAACTAGGCCACAGCATGCCACTCAGCGGACACATGGGAATTGGAGCCACAGTGCAGAGAATCAGCGCACACTACTATTGGCCAGGAATCACGGAGGATGTCAAGCGCTACGTGAAATCTTGCCACCAATGTCAACGATATTCCCCGCGACATCACACCGTACCAGTTACCTTAGGACCATCAGTAGTAGTCGGCGTGCCATTCCAGCAAGTCTCAGTAGACATAGTAGGACCACTGCCCATGACCAAGAAGAGGAACAGATTTCTACTCACACTCGTCGACGCATGTACGATGTGGTGCGAAGCAGTCCCGTTGCCAGCGATCGACACCAAGAAGATCGCAGATGCACTCATCGCCATCTTTACCAGAGTCGGATTCCCGGACAGCATTAGAACGGACAACGGATCTCAGTTCACCGGCCGCCTGATGCAAGACGTGTTCGAGTTGATACAAGTTCATCACATTCGCACACCACCATACCACCCAGCCAGCAACGGACAAGTAGAAAGACTGAATGGAACCCTTCTCACCATTCTCAGGAAAGTCGCCGACGACAATCCAGAAGCGTGGGACACCTACGTGAATGCGGCACTGTTCGCATACAGAGAAACGCCCCATGCAGCCACAGGCTACACCCCGTCAACATTGCTATTCGGCAGACCTCTAGCAGGACCGCTAGAAGCCCTACGCAGAAGTTGGACGGAGGCCAAGATAGACGACACACCAAGAGGTGCCACCAAGTACGTCGCAGACCTGCAGGAAACCCTCAAAGCAACGTGGAAGAAAGCTGGTGAAGCACTGAAGAAGGCAAGAGCCCGTCAGGCGAAGTACTACAACCGCCACGCGAAGGACAGAGAACTGCAAGTCGGCGATCAAGTGCTACTCTTACTTCCAAGTGGAACCAACAAGCTGGACATCGCTTGGAGAGGACCGTACCGGGTGACTGCCAAGAAATCCAAGACAGTCTACCAAGTAGAAGTGAACGGGAGAGCCCGATACCACCACATCAATCTCCTCAAGAAATACACGGACCGACCAGCGACCCCCAGCACTCACAACTTGTTAGCCATCGCCATCGCGGAAGAAGGAGAAAGCATGGAGACCAATGCAGTAGAGTATCCCCTGCACTCCAAAGAAACCTACAAAGACGTGATACTCAACGGAGACCTAGCCGCTAAACAGCGACAGCAAGTACTACAGGTCATTCGACAACATCAGACTGTGCTCACAGACCGACCAGGGAGGACAGACCTCGTCGAAGTAACCTTAACGGTGACCGACCCAACACCCGTCCGCCAGAAGCTCTACCCGATGCCACTGTCTCAGCAGCGAGCCATCAAGGAAGAGATAGACACCTTACTGGCAGCCGGAATCATCTCAGAGTCTACTTCACCCTACAGCGCAGGCACGGTATTGTTGCGAAAACCCAACGGAGAGCATCGACTGTGCATCGACTTCAGACTCCTGAATGCGGTAACGCAGTTCCAGCCAGAGCCACTCCCGGACCAGACAGACCTATTTGCCAAGCTACAGCGAGCAAAGTACTTCTCACGCATCGACCTCAGCAAAGGATACTACCAGATACCAGTGCAACCGCAAGTCCGAAAGTACCTAGCGTTTAGCACTATGGAAGGACACTTCGAGTTCAATGTACTTCCATTCGGACTCCACAACGCACCCAGCATCTTCAGCGCCATGATGCGAAAACTCCTGGCACCCCTGAGCAGCGAGCACCTACATTCGTTTATGGACGACATCCTCATCGCAACACCTACGTGGGAGGAACATGTCACGCTCCTACAACAACTACTCGCCCGCCTCAGAGACACGGGATTGACGGCAAGACCCACCAAATGTCAGATTGGATTCACAGAGCTAGAATTTCTGGGACACACCATCAGTCAAGGAAGCCTGCGACCGGTAGAAAAGACAGTGAAACGCCTACTCGACGCTCCTAGGCCCAAGACCAAGAAGGAAGTGCAGTCGTTTCTAGGACTCTGCGGCTTCTACCAGAAGTTCATCCCCAACTACAACAGCATCGCCGTGCCACTGACAAATGGAACCCGGAAAATCGCCCCGGACAAAGTCGTATGGACAGCCGAATGCGAGACAGCATTCCAAACACTCAAGGACAGAATGACATCGGCGCCAGTACTCCACCTACCCGATTTGACTCAGCCATTCGTTCTTCGCACCGACGCAAGCGACTTAGGCCTCGGAGCAGTACTGCTACAGCGCGACCCCAAGAATGCAGAGACGCTATTCCCTGTCGCCTACGCCAGCAGAAAATTGAGACCCGCCGAGACCCACTACGCCACGTCGGAGAAAGAATGCCTTGGACTAGTCTGGGCCATACAGAAATTCCAACTCTACCTGTATGGGACCCACTTCACAGTTCAGGTGGACCACCAACCACTATCGTTCCTGGCAGCCTCCAAGTCTTTGAACTCTCGCCTGATGCGATGGGCACTCACCCTTCAGGCATACTCATTCCAAATCGAGTACATCCCCGGCAAGGAAAACCACGGAGCCGACTACCTCAGTCGCCATCTCGTGGAGGACACAGCAGCTGTCGCCCACCCAACACAACTAAGGGCCACAGCACCAGAATTCGTCCCCGCCCAGTAATACCCTGTCACTAGTGTCCATAGCTACCTGGCACAGCATTGCAGCTCAGGTAGAGCAACTTAACTAGTGTGTAAATAGGACCCTAGGATAGTGCAGTGTTAAACTAGGCTCTGTAGTAGAAAAAGGTCGAATCCAGTAGTCATCGCCTTTTTTCAGTTGAGGGAGCCTGTCATGAACCGAGCAGTTTACCCTGCCCATTGACTATTTAGCCATGTGTAGTCTTTGTAACAGTAGAGAAGTTAGACTATTACACAGCAGCAATTAAATTACGCAGCAGACCACACACCGCGAGCCACCCACATCGCAGTGAGTCAGCACTTGAGCTTTGAATCGGACCGTTTTAACCAATCAGCAGCAGGCTAAGTGGGTAGAGCAGTTTTGACTGTGTCAAAACCTAGCACAGCTTGGTCAGTCGTGTGTGAGACGAGGAAGAAGTAACATCTCCTTAGCTAGCAGAGAACTATCTTCACTCATAGACCAGGAAGCAGGACTTAGAATCTCAGAATTCTATTCAGTCAACACGGGCCTGAACTTGTCAAACAGGTAAATGAACACCCTTCTGTTTCATCGTGATATATTTATATTATTGTTGAAATTATGTTTGTGGAATTTGCTATGCATAAATGTGAATTGTTAATCCGAATTTGCCGCACCACGTGGAAGAGCCGACCACGAGGCGAAACACGACCGGTTGCGCCGCCATGTTGTATCCCGTACGGAACCACTGTTGTTTAACTTATATGTATGTTTGCAGACCAGTGGCTGTACCACTGAATGTTTATATTATTATTAATTCTGTATGTGTATAGTTAGACACGATTTATATTTATGTATGTATAGGAATTTAGAGTGAGATTACAGCGGACCCCGGAAGTAGCAGAATGTTCGTCGCTTATGTATAGAGATGTGGAGCTATCACTGAGGGCTACTTGGCTTTCAGTGAGACGCTCTGCACAAACCGATTATTCAGGGTTGTGCAGAATTTCGTCTCTTATATTACAGACGAGCAGGCGAGCTATCCCGAGCTATCCCGAGCTATCCTGTGCACCCCACTCCACAGAAACGACTAGTTGGTTAAGGATCCTCTACCGCACAAGACGGAAAGAGCGGCCTTGAAAGACACCCTGTCAGACCCCACAGCGTGGCAAGGGAACCCAACTACACAACTACAAAGGTGTACCAGAAGCTACCTCACAGAAGGACTTCGACCGCACCATAAGAAAGTTAAGTGTACACCCAGAAGTGCACTTAAACTGATCATAACAGGACCACAGTAGTCCAACTCTTCAGAAACTGTAAAACGGACCTATCCTATCCTATCCTGTCCCGTAACCCGAAGGTCGTAGGGGCACCACAGATGATCGCTTAACCAGCATACTCCATCTTTCTCTGTCCTCAGCAGCCCTGATGGCTTCGCTCAGTGTCAAACCAGTCCATTCTCGAATGTTGTCCTCCCACCTCTTTTTCGGTCTCCCTCTTCTTCTACCTCCTTGCACTGTGCCTTGCAGAATAGTCTTTGCAAGGCCTGATGATCTGGTGACGTGGCCATACCACCGAAGTTTCCGTTTCTTCACCACTGTTAGCAGGTCATCATGTTGTCCAATAGCTTGTGTGATGGTCTGTCGGACTTCGTCGTTGGTGATGTGTTGGGTATAGGAAATGCCCAGAAGTCTTCTGTAGCACCTCATCTCCATGCTTTGTATTCTTCGTTGGAGATCTGCTGTGAGGGTCCATGCTTCGCAAGCATATAGGAAGATGGAGATGACAAGGGAGCGCAGCAGTCTTACTTTGGAATGTAGACTGATGGTCCTGTCTTTCCAAATGGGCTTCAACCTTGTCAGGGCAGCAGTTGTTTGTGCGATCCTGGAGAGGACTTCCTGTCGGGACCCATTGTCTGATACAATGGCTCCTAAATATTTGAAGCTATGCACTGTGTCGAGGGATTGGCCTTGGACTTTGATGTCCGTATTGATGCCATTGGTGTTGTTGGTCATCATTTTGGTCTTCTCTGCACTTATTTCCATTCCATAGGCTTTGGAGGTGGTGTCAAGCCTCTGTACCAGCTGTTCAAGTTCTTGTTCCTCTCCAGCCAATCCATCAATGTCATCTGCAAAACGAAGATTGGAGATTGCTCTACCCCCTATGCTGACTGTGCCTTCATGGTCTGCAAGAGCATCCGACATGATGCGCTCTAGGAAGATGTTGAAGAGTGTTGGAGAGAGTAGGCATCCTTGACGCACACCGATTGTTGTTCTGAACCAATTCCCGATGGCTCTGTTGTGGAGGACTGCACTGGTAGCCTTGTCATACAGGCTTTTGATGACTTCAATAATTTTTGGGCTGATGTTGTACACTTTCATTGTTGCCCATAGAGCTGCATGCCAGACTCGGTCAAACGCCTTCTTGAAGTCTATGAACACATGATATAGATGTTGTTGGTGCTGTAGGTATTTCTCACAGATTATTCTGAGGTTGAAAATCTGCTCAGTGGTACTTCGCCCTGCCCTGAATCCTGCTTGTTCTTCAGCTATGATTTGTTCAGCTTGGGGTTTCAACCTGTTGAGTATTATTTTCAGGAGGACCTTGCTGGGATGGCTGATGAGGCTGATGGTGCGGTAATTTTCACACTCCTGAAGGTTACCTTTTTTGGGAAGAGTGATGACAAGCGACTGGGTCCATGGTATAGGCCACTCCCCACTCTGCCAGATCTTGTTACAGATAATGGTGAGGGCATCAATCATCGCTTCTCCTCCTGCTTGTAGCAGTTCCGCGGGTATGTTGTCCACTCCTGCTGACTTCCCTTTCTTTAGCGCTTGCACTGCTGCCTCAACTTCTTCCCGGAGAATTGGGAGGATTTCTTCTTCTTCTCTGTTCTCTGGACATGCTAGAACTGATGGGTCTCCATTTGGTGTATGGTTGTAAAGGTCAGAGCAGTACTCTGTCCATCTGTCCAAGACTTCTTGTTCTTCTGTAAGGCATATGCCAGACTTGCTTTGGATAGTGGAGACTTTGGGCTGTTTGACACTTGTCAGTCGCTTCACAGTCTGGTAGGCCTTCTTGCTGTTGTTCTTGTTCAGACTGTTCTCTATTTCCTGGCATTGATCTTCTATCCAGTTCTCCTTTGCTGTGAGCATGCCTTTTCGGATGTCATTGTTGATTTTTCGGTAGACATCAGCTCCCTGTGAGGTGTTCTTTTTCTTTTTCATCTCTCTTCGTTTATCACACAGATCCAAAAGTTCAGGTGTGATCCACAGCTTCTTCTTTGGTCGGTGCTTGCCAAGGATCTCAGTGGCGGCATCTGTCACAGCTGAGTTGAAGGTGGTGGTCATGGTGTTGACATCTACTTCACCAGCCCCCAAAATGAGCAGTGGTGCAAATTTCCCTCCAATTGTGGCCTGAAAAAAGTTCTGCCACCTCCGGGTCTTGCAGTTTGTCCAGGTCGAACTTCAGTCTAGTGCACTTTGCTGTATTTACTCTCTTCAAGTGGAGCCGGAAAGACATCATCACGAGATCGTGGTCACTTCCGATGTCTGCTCCTGGAAAAGTACGTGTCCTGCCAATGTTGATGCTTGATCTGAAGCGTTTCTTGACCATGATGTAGTCTATTTGGTTGTGATGCTCCCCGCCAGGACTGTGCCATGTCCATCGTCTGGAGTTTTTGTGGAGACCAAGCGTGTTTGCCAGTACCAGATTGTTGTATCTGGCAAACTCCAAGAGTCTCAGACCCCTGTCATTTGTCTCGTTGTTGCAGTGGGGTCCACATGTGTCTCCCCAGTTGCGGTGCGCATCTTGGCCAACCTTGGCATTCCAGTCGCCTTGCACTATGACTATGTCCTTCTTCGGCACTTGGTCAAGGACCGCCTGTAGATTTTCATAAAAATCCTCCACTTCGCTGTCGTCATAGTCTGATGTTGGGGCGTAGGCCTGGATGATGGTGATGTTGAAAGGGGCTGCTCTCAGGCGGATGGTAATGAGTCTACTGGAGACTGGGCGGCAACCCATGACAGTCGCTAGAATGTTCTTGTGGACCAAGAATCCAACGCCGTGTTCGTGCCTGTCATCCCTACCGCTGAAATAGAGCTTGTGGCCTTTGTCGGTCGTTGTTTCACCTAGGCCTTTCCATCGCAGTTCGCTGATACCTAGAACGTTCCATCGATAGTGGTCCAACTCGTGGGCCAGTTCTTCTAATTTTCCTTCCGCAGTTAGGGTCCTGACGTTCCAGGTTCCTATGACGATGTTGTTTCTCGTGCGGATCTTGCTATATTGTCCATCAGTAGCATACTTAACACCTCCGTCCTGGTGGCCAACGGAAGGCGCGGTCCTTGTGCCGGGTGACGGCCCGGGCGACGACCGATCCGGTATGGAATTAGTGGATTGTGTCATCATGTAGTGTGTCTTGGGCAAAAAAGACCTGGCGGTGCCCAATCCTCTCCAGGCTGTTGGCCACAGCCGAAATCCACGAATACAGTGTGGCTCGCCTTGGCCCTGAGCACATGGTCGTTGAACCTGTAGTAACGTGAGGTTCCTCCGCCCTGGCCGGTGACTTCTGTGTAGAAGACTTTCGCCCAGTGATGCCGTGCTAACATCACCCCTGTTAGTCGCCTCTTACGACACGCCGGGAAACGTTGGGTCTATTCTATTTAATGCCCGAACCCACAGAGCAGAAAAAAAACGGACCACAGTAGTCCAAATCTACATGAAATATCATAGCAAGTGCCCGAGGAAGAATAACAGCTGCCTAGACTATCAGCGATCGAACTATTAGCAGTGACTGAGACTTTTTAAGTTAGATTAGTACTTAGAGAATCTTGTATAGAGTAGAAGAAATAAATGTGTGATTTTAACTGTTATCAAGTGGCTGGACTACATATGATTCATAGCCGTGTGAAAGCTAGTGTGACAGTAATCTTTTACCATTTTTCTATCTATTTCTGTACCCCAACCTTAACACAGAACGAGCTAAACAAATAAATTTATTAAAGTAATTCATAGGGTGACTTACTAGCAGTTCCCACCGAATAAACGTGAGGGTCCATAATTCCATTGTGCAGAGCCCATAAACCCCACGTGACAGTGGGTGTGGGTGTGTGGTGTGTGTGTGTGTGTGTGTGTGTGTGTGTTTGTGTGATATATAGAAAGAGATGGAGATCGAAATATAAATAAAGATATTGACTAATTCGAAACGTAAATCTAGTTGTGCACACGGAAATTCATTTATTTACAAAAATATGCTTCGATTGATTTCAACATAATAATTAGGGTACGTAATAATTATACTCTCTCTCTCTCTCTCTCTCTCTCTCTCTCTCTCTCTCTCTCTCTCTCTCTCTCTCTCTCTCTCTCTCTCTCTCTCTCTCTCTCTCTCTCTCTCTCTCTCTCTCTCTCTCTCTCGTATTTAAAAAAAGATAAACAAGGCAACTTTCTGTGATCACAAATGAAACCATCCTGCAATCAACCCTATATATTTTATTCAAATTGGCAATACATTCAGTGAGTCTGGTGACAAAATAAAGGGTTGGCATCTGTATTTTATATTAGAATATTCTGCCACAACCTAATTTAATTATAACAGGATACGAAGTTGAGGACACAGTTTGGTGGACAGCAAATAACAAGCCGCTGAAATTTTACTTTTCTCATACTGGGTGCACAGAGATCAGCAGAAACGGTGTATAAATTCAACTCAAATAGTTTCAAAATAAACTTTGCATAAAATATGTTTGCAGAGAACATGACAATAGTGAGCTAATTAGTGCGGCAAATCAAGTTGGGTTACTTAACAAACACAACATTAATCACGTTTATACCAAGACTTAGCAGTGCACCAGAATCGTTTTAAATCTAGATCTAGACAGAGTGTGACACATGACAGCAACGGCCAGAGGGCACCCCTTTTTAGTTCTACTGTGGCTTAATTGACATTGACAATGACAGTAGTGAGTAGGCGTACTTTTTATTTACCCTACACACAACCTTTATTAATTCCTTGGGCTAATCCAAACAGTTTCTTACACGAAACATCACCTTAGTTCCAATCCGTCTTGTATCTATGACAACCATTCATTGACCGGTCTTGGTAATCATAATTCATTCATATCATGATTCTTGTCTGTCAGAATAGATCTACAATTTCTTCAAGAACTTACCGTTCTTCTTCCTTTGGGAAACGAAAAAAACTCTTCCCCTTGCATGCAGCCTTTAATCGTGCGTTTGTGCAGTTCAAAGCTGCACAGTGGTCACCGTAACTGCTCCTGCGATTTCCCCTCCCCCCCCCCTCCCTCTCCATCAGATCTTCGCTCTGTGAAGCAGCCATTTTCACACATGCCACAATCAAGTCGCATAACTCTTGACGCGTCATCACACCAATGGCGTCACTGCGCGGTCTAAATATTCCTGGTCTATGCTTTTAGTCTGTGTAGCAGATTATTTTCATATGCTTACATTGCTTGACCATATTTGAAATAGAAACATTAAAGGCAAAACTAGCTTTCGAAGGAATGTAATAGTCATCGAAGAATTGTGTATAGTGAGTAGTAGTAGTAGTAGTAGTAGTAGTAGTAGTAGTAGTAGTAGTAGTAGTAGTAGTAGTAGTAGCAGCAGCAGCAAGAGTAGTAGTAGTAGTAATAATAATAATAATAATAATAATAATAATAATAATAATAATATTAATAATAATAATATTAATAATAATAAATAATAGTAATAAAGGATGCTAACACATGCTTTTTCTTCAATCCAATTCAAAACGCGACGATCTGGAGAGATCGCTATTACAAAAGGCGGAACAGAAATCAATGTTTACATTTTTTAAAATTTAGATTGACTGCATCCAATACCATTATGGAAGGAAGGAAGGAAATATTATGTATAGACGAATAACATTCAAAATTCACTTCTTTTTTTTTTCAGAATGGTGTATCATAGAAGAACTTAGACAAGTGAATCATCGTTTGCGCACAAAATCAGTTCGTCTTTGTCTTGCTAAAGCGACAGTAATCATGTCAGTTTAGACGTTGCGGTTCTAGCGTAGTTAGGTCTGCGTTCTTTTACAGATTAAGTGGTAAGTGGCCGCTTACCCTTAACACTTCAGAGGAGGTAAACACGACCATGACGTACTGAGTAGAGGAGACTTACGATCAGTTTGCGTAGGGAATATAGATCTAACCCGTCATTATAGCAACGTTTAAACCGTGATCAGTTTGCGTAGGGGATATTACCCGTCATTATAACAACTTTTAAACCGTGATCAGTTTGCGTAGGGGATATTACCCGTCATTATAAACACGGTTAAACTGTGATCAGTTTGCGTAGGGGATATTACCCGTCATTATAACAACGTTTATACCGTGATCAGTTTGCTCTAAAGGGACCCACTTTCACCACCTCCCCTCGACAGATCCTTTCAACATTCACAGTGAGTGCTGCCCTCAATTAAAAAAAAAGCTAGCAACAAAATAGATCTAACTCTTTCCAAAGTAAAGTTATTTTTTTAAATCAATAAATTACGTAGTTTTGTGACTTATTAATAGCAACCGCTAGCCACCACTATTCAGCTAAAAATAGCATCTACCAAAGCCGATAAGAGGCAGAACCCATTTAAAAAAAAAAAGTTGCTCGGTAAGGTTTTTAGTTTTAGGTTTATACAATAGACCTTACCCCACACACCAACGACGCACTCTTGAAATCGCGCGGTCCATTCAGAAATAGAGTCAAAGTCACACGGAATATGGTATCGGTGTACCGTTAAACAGGGAAAATCATTCCCTGTCAGAACAGAAATGGAAAATGTAACATTTAGCGGCTGGGTTGAGTAAGGAAAGCCCACTGTATCATTGTTTAATGTAATACCAATGCCAGTTTTCTTCACAAGGAAACGAAGTCTTCGAATTGGGGTCCCTTTAAGGGTAAACCACCCCAGATCCACAGGACAACGCAATACATACATGTTTATTACGTACAGTGGGCAGTTATTTATTGCAAGTAACTTGTGTGGAGAAACTGGAAGTAAGACCGTAATAACATAATTGATAGACGTAGTCTTATTTTCTTCTTTACGCGTCCAAGCTAGATTTCGGGGGAACCACCATATTGGTGAGATTTTGTGACTATTTATCAGTTTCTAATTCTAACCTACCATTAAAAAAAACACAGCTATATTACGTATTCAAGGATAATTCAAAGAGGCGTGTGCGTGTATATGTGTGTGTGCGCGTGCTTATGTTTGTGTTTATGTAAAGGGGCGTGGGGATGAAAATAATAATCGAAGAGAGAGAGAGAGAGAGAGAGAGAGAGAGAGAGAGAGAGAGAGAGGGGGGGGAGGGAGGAGAGAGAGGGAAAAAAGAGATTAGAGAGAGTACTTTAGATACAAACGGTTTGATTTAGGTCTGACTGTTGATATCCCACTATCACTATGTGCTCGCGCTATAGTTTGTTTTTTTAAGCCCGCAATTTATCTTTCGCTATTTTTTTTAAATGGCATCCTGCTGATGGTTGAGGACACCACCAATATTTAAATACCTTTAACAAATACAACATGAATGTTCTTATAATTGACTTCAAAAACTTACATGAACATAAGCGAGAAGGTGAATGGCATCTAGATGTCCAGTAAGAATGTGAAGCGCCAACTGTGCATGTGTAGAGCAAATGTTTTACTCTATTTTTTTAATTGATTGATGATTTTGGTTTATTGCCTGCAAGACATGTCTTAATTCCTCAGAGTGATATAATAAAGTTTTCTTGTATCTTGTAATAAAATCCATCTAAGTGTTTTGATATTCAGTCAGTCAGTAGGTGGGTCAGCGAAAAATTCATGGAGTCATTATTGACCTACATTCTGTACGTGACCAGGAAAACTAAATACATTTATTTGGACAAAGAAACTAAACACGATCCGTAATAGTTCGTTGAGAAGTCAACTACACCATAGCATGAAAACTATAATTACAGCTTTCGACTCAATCAATGGTTTTTTTTTCAAAATCCAGTCAGTCAGTCAGGTGGGGGGTGGGAAGGGAAAGTGGGGTCAGGGTCGTCAGTTTACCTCCTGCAGTGGAATCGTGCCATAAAATACACATATTCCCATGGAATCAACACCAACGACGATCAACAGTCGTCAATTAATAATAAACAATGCACAATGCACACTCTCTTTTTCAGCTCTACGGGCACTTTCGGGACTGTATAATATTCAGCATTAGGCTACATACAGAACACACGACTATTGATTGTGTTGGGGGAACCTCTTTATCTATAGCTTATTGCAAACCTTTCATTTCCTATGGGCTCTTAGCTGGCGCATATCCTGTCGATGTCATAATTGACTAATGATGTTTTCTTACCGAGTTCAAGACGCTCACGATTAATACTGTTAGAAAGACAAGAGAAAACAACTAAATTATACTGTAGTTCTATGAAGTACAGAAACTCAGTGTATTAAAATTACCATCGGCAAGAACTTAGTTTTGACAATTTACTTCCGAACTGTTTGGAGAATCTTAGGTGTATTTTTATTGCAGAAAATAAAAGTAACAGATCCTATCCTATTCTATCCCGTAACTCGGAGGTTTTAGATGATCACAGATGATCGTTTAACCAGCATACTCCATATTTCTCTGTCTTCAGCAACCCTCATGGCTTCGCTCAGTGTCAAGACAGTCCATTCTCGAATGTTGTCCTCCCGCCTCTTTTTTGTCTCCCTCTTTTTCTACCTCCTTTCTTGGTCCCTTGCAAGATGGTCCTTGCAAGGCCTGATGGTGTGGTGACTTGGCCATATCATCGGAGTTTCCGTTTCTTCACCACTGTGAGCAGGTCATCGTGTTGTCCAATGGCTTGTGTGATTGAGGTTTTATTCGTTTTTTACAACACAGAACATTTCCGTCAGTCCAGGCGGTAGCGTAGAAATGCACTATTTCATTAACAATATATATTTTGTGTGAAATCTAAATAAATAAATAAATAAATTAATAATAATAATAATAATAATAATAATAATAATAATAATAATAATAATAATAATAATAGCGTTTTAACATTGACTTTCCAAGATTTGAAGATAATTGTTCAAATATCGACTTATAGATCAACTTCTTAAGAAGCTTTTAGCGCTATACATGAAGGCTATAGAAAACCTTTTAATCTGGTGTGTTTTATTTCCTTTGGCTTTAGCTCTGACTCGTCCTCTAATCTAAATATTCTACTGTTTGAATGATCGAGTTGAACTCTTTCTTCATCCAGCTGGAGTTGTGAAAACAAAACAAAAATCAGCCGAAATCCACAATAAACATAAGAGGAGGCCTGATTCTGATACACATTACTTGAAAAATGCAGTAATACTTAACACCTTTCAATATTAAAAGCCTGGAGAAATATGACGTTATATGCTAATCAGCTTAATTCTTGGTAAATTATTCTAACCTAAAGCGCAATTCAGTACGCTAAGCAGGACTTTCAATCGTTACAACCTAAGGGGTCACAAACCGAGAGAATGTGATGTAAACATTTGTTGTCAGCTTTATAGGAATGGTATTGTGGTTGTGTGTGTGTGTGGGTGTGGGTGTGTGAGGCTGTTTACACGGCGTTATTGGGACAAACTAGTGCAAGTTTGCATACGTTCTTTGGACAGACCTCCTTGTTGGGACGTCCATTTAATGATCCGTGAGGGTTAGGGTTAGGGTAAGGGTTAGGGCTAGTGTTAGGGTTAGGGTTAGAACACTTTAAAGTACTAAAAACGGGGTCGTAGCACGACCCATTGTCCACAGAAACGTATGTGGCGATAGAGGAAAGTCCAAATAACGGTGTCTGCGCGCAAGTATGTGTGTGTGTGTGTGTGTGTGTGTGTGTGTGTGTGTGTGTGAAATCAATATTAAAACATGCAGGACTAACGGTAATATGCATTGAAGTTTGAACTACTTGCTTTTGTCTTGCAGTATTTGGACAACAAGGCTGTTTGCAATAAATAATAGGATATAAGATTTACTGATTTTAAATTTAAAAAAAGAAAGAAAGAAAGAAAGAAAGAAAAGCACGAACTATCGACAGAGACTCATGATGGCAGCATTTTGTCACGTTCGTGTTGCCGTCGTCATTTATCAGCTGTATGCATTGCAATACGTCCTCGGCTCATACCTAAATCTTGCAACGCGTCACCGACGAGGCGTGGATCGGCCTGGATCATTCGTTGATAGCCCACTAGGTCTTGTGGATCCTGAGCCTGAGTCTTTTGTGGGTGCAAGGGCGGCGTCGCTGGATCATGAGAGCCTTCAGATTAGCCCACTGGACACTTCAACGTTCGGACCTGATACAACCGGGTCGACTACGAGGAAATGCGGCACGCAGCCCTTCATGGCGGATCCCGATCAGCCCTTCAGGGTGAGTGCATCACAACAGATGGAGCAGTCTTTATTACGGGCATACATTATTATTATATGTACAGGCGCGATCTGGATAATACGTTGCTGCATATGTGTATGTATGTGTGAGAGAGAGAGAGAGAGAGAGAGAGAGAGAGAGAGAGAGAGAGAGAGAGAGAGAGAGAGAGAGAGAGAGAGAGAGAGAGAGAGATTGTATGCATGTGTAATTTCAGCGCACCTTGTCTCAAGTGTGCCAATTTTGCTTTTTGTTATTATTATTATTATTTTTATTTTTTAAATAAATATTTTAGCCCCGTAATTAATCATGTTCTTTGTGTGGAAATGTGGAAATGTTTGTGCGCTTAATAAATTTTCATTCATTCATACTTACCAGTCTTAAATTGCCTAATCACAAATTGTCTATTCTCAAAATGCCTTTTCTCAAAGCGCCTACACCCTTCTAAGCGAACAGACTCTCTATTTAACTTACTTCCCCTTCGCATTGGCTTATGTATTGAGTTTGACTCACTACCTATGTCGCTATTAACCTTGCTAACGGTAGATAGTATAAACATAGAAGAAGTTTTTAAAAAAAAAATCCTCATTACTTCGCTTGCAGAGGGATTTCTCTAATGCAGTCATTGAGCGTCATTTCCGACCACAGGCACAACATTGGGTTATTTTGCGGTTCGCCTGTGCATGTGTTCTATTGGAGAAAAGCAATTTACAGCTATTCGACCTTTTGAAGGCTCGAATACGGTGTTTAGATTCCATTTATCGCAAATAGTAGGCACACAAATGTATGTAAGCAAGTCATAATCTCTTAGCGTGAATTAGATTTTTTAAAATTTCTCTCGCAATTTTCATATTGACCTCAGGCTGCAGGCATAACATTATTGAACAGGAACATACAAATAATTATATGATAACTTATTTTTTCCATCTATGTGTAATAGACTATGGAAAAGATTAATTTCATTTACAAATGGTGTTCCATAATAGGCTATGGCCGTATGGGGGGGGGGGGGGGGGGGAAATCATTTAATTTACAAATGGCGTTCCATAATAGCCTGTCACTGAACTTAGTGGCTTTGTCTAAAAAAAAACAACTATTAAATCCTTTATCTTATAAAATCTTTTAAAATGCGAATTCATATTCGTTTTTTACGATATTAATTTCGGGTAGTCTTTGTGTATCCAGATATTATTTGGAAATAGGGCCTACTTTCCCGGGAATCAGAACGAGCCAAAGACGGTCGTTCTATCCGTTGGTCGCCATCATCTTAAGAACAATTGAACATATTTTGATCAAAGTTCATAGGGAGATTACCTAGGGTAGTGGCCAACTTCCTGTGTCAATCGTATTTGCTCTGCTTCAAAGCTGGGGTCAAATATATTTGCTCAAATGTTTTGCTCTGTATCTTAAAAACGGCTTAACCGATTTTGTTGAATTTTAGTACACAGATACTTCAGCGCATGGCCAATTATTCAGGGGCAGTATAGTTTGTCTGTCAGACGGTTAGGTCAGTCAGTGTGTCCGTTGTTCCTAATTTCACTGGTTTGTTCAGATCACAGTTTTTGCCTTATGTCTACAATGAGTGCCATGCCATATACTTTAACAAACATTCAGCCTCTTGTGTCATTAACTTTTGCTTTCTTAAAGGTTAAGATCGCTGATGTCAATTATATTATTAAAACGTTTGGCGCTTTATCTCAAAATTGGATGAACCGATTTTGATCGATTTATTTATTTTATTTGATTTATTTTATATTTCCTGCAGATAGTTTAAAGAGTAGCCCATCATGCCATGCTTCTTTAGAGTAAAACCCAGTCACAGCATCGCCACCAAATGTTGAAATGTATGCGAATGTCTGCAAATACATTTGAATACCTTGCCATCTTTTTTTCTTTTTTTTTTTTTTTTTAGGGAACAAGTTGGTGGGGAAGGAGGGGAGGGGGATGGAGGCGGATACAGTTGTGCCACTTTTTAAAAAGTCTAAAACAAAATAAATCTAAATCTCCGTTCCAGTTTCTTAAGAAACCAACAGATATTGTCTTTTAGCGATGCGTTATTTTTAATACTGTGCGGAGTACATTCAACAAAAGTGTGTGGATGCACTGCAGTATTTGGAAATATTCCTTTTTCCCCAATTGTTTTCAATAAGCTTATTTTTATTTTGTTTATTGTGTATTTAATGTGTGTGTACGTGCGTGCGTGGTGTGTGTGTATGTGTAGGTGGTTTGGAACCACCCAGACTCATGTGAAAGAAGCCGATTTCCTCTGCATTTGGACAAATACGGCTTCGTGTACAACAAACATCGTGCGTTTATAGGAAACGAGATTCAAACCTTGTACTCAACTGGACCGTGGCCTGTCATTCATGGCCACCAGATCATCAATGGCGGAATACCTCAGGTAATTATCATGGTAGTGTGCATTTATATGTAGCTATTATTTCTTTAAACAACCTGGCGGGTGGGTGGGTGATATAGGGGCATGAGTGTGTGTTTATGCGCGCACGTTTGGTGAGTAGGGGCATATCCATGTTATTTTGATGACCACTGAACGTTGCAGCTGTTCAACCTGAACGACATGAACAGCACCCGGGATGCTTTTAACAAAAACTACGTGAACAACTTCACTGGCCTGGGAGTGATTGATTTCGAGAACTGGAGGTACAACTACTATCACAACTTTGGGAGCCTCACTCCCTACAAGGATCACTCCATACAAAAGGTCAGGCAGGAGCACCCAGACTGGAACCACACGATGTTAGAACGTACCGCTGTGGAGGAGTGGCAAACTGCTGCAAGGTGCTGTATGAAATTATGATGCAATGTATATGTTGGTGGTCGTGCTGTTGGTGACGACGATGATGTTGAAGAGAAGGAGGACAATGACGACGACGATGGTGGTGATGGTGATAATGATAGCGATGACGACAACTACAATGAAGATGAGGATGTTTCCGTAAAGCTCCAGTGTACAACATGATAATATAATCCGGCGATACATTTTCCATGACGTGGTTGCTTTGACAGGAAACTGCTGTCAGGAAAATTGGATGTGGCTCAGGAGGCTATGCCAACTGGACACTGGGGTTACTACGGTTATCCTCGCACCTGGGGTGTGGGAACTCGCGTCACGGCCCAAGCGAATAACCTGTAAGGTTGGACCTTCCTTCCGATTCATCATGCTTTGCTTTGGAGGCGGATAAACAACGAGCTGCTGAGCATTGCTAGTTTATTTTTGTCATATGCATTGTTTCACCGATCTGCGCTAAAAAATTTCTTCGCGTTCGCAAGTTACAGCCATTCAACACAACACGAGGGAAAAATTATGGTTAACATTAAAAAAATTAGGCTACATGTTGTGACCTTGCAGTTCTATGGTTCGCCTCTGCTGCCTACTTTTGGTTTAACCTAGTCGCTTGGAGACACCAGATAACAAATCACTGAGTAGGGAAGCCTGGAGACTTACCCTCGTGGCCTAACTTTAGAGGCTCACCTAACATTGATTTCAGGATACTTGCAGGCTTACTTAGTAGCTTAACATTGGTTCTGGACACTTGGAGGCTGACCTTTGCTCAACGGTGCCCCGGTCTGCCCTAAATCTAGCTTGGTCTTCTACAGTGTAACAGTAACTGTTAGCTCTCTCTGCCTTGGCCCTCAGCCTTCTTAGGATGGCACGCGGCATTACCTTGCTGGGGTGGATGATCAGATTTATACTCCGATTGTTCTGGCACCTAATAGCCAAACTTTGGTTTCAGGATGCTTTGAAATTTACCTAGTAGACTAACATTGGTAAAGGTTGCTTGGACATTTGCTGTCTTCTTGCGTGATTTTCAATTTCAGCTGATCATTATATGCGGCTGATTTTTAAATTATCCAACTTATCCACTCTCGCCTGTTCACAATGATGCTTTTAATTTCTCCGCCACGGAGCTATTAAAAAAGGATTGATGACTCTTTTAAAATTTATGCGTGAATTTTGCTTTTCCTCTTTCCCTTTAAAATCATCATCATTATCATTATCATCATCATCATCATCATCATCATCATCATTGTCACGGGACCCGTGAGATTTACGTGAAACACATAAACGACACAGACTACAAGTACAACTACTAATAAATTTTACAAGACCACACCGTTTTGCTGAGTTTTGTTGATGTTTGACTATTTATGTTCATTCATACACACTTATAAAACATGCACATCAATGATATGGAATGAATGATGGTATAATGCATGCGGTACTCAGTTCGGCAGGTTGCTTGTTGCTTCCACTGCCAAACATTGTACCGCTTGCTGACAGATCCTGAAAATGGAAGTGAAGCTCCCTCAGCATACTATTTCTTCCAAAACGTTTTGAATGTTCCACACTGCAGACATTAAGTTATTTCCACAATCAGAATGGGTTGTGTGCATTCAAAACACAAAGCTTTTTTAGTGGCAGGTTAAAAAAAAACTTGAAAAAACCCGTTAGCTAGCCAGATGAGTCCTTCTCTGGGCAGAGCTTGCTGCAGACTGATTCAATGGTAAAACAAATTTCGCAATTTCGTATCTATGCGACAAGGCTTTTTTCTGCAATCCATTGGTCCTCAGAGCGACAAAGAAGTCAAAACAAACGACGAAAGCCCTGAGATGACGTACATGCTACGTCATTCAATTATTCGTGTGTTCGTCTCGGTGACTTACAAAACAAATATTTATATTTTTCTTTTCATAATATCATTTTTAAATAACATTATAATTCAACAACTTATAACGTATCTCAATGGAGCTTTTATCGCGACAACCATCATCATCTTCATAATCATCGTCATCAATGTAAATCTAATATAAAAATCGTTGCTTTTCCATAGAACGTGGTGGCTCTGGAGAAAGCAACAGGATTGTACCCCAGCATTTACTTGACGAACCCCAACCAGCCCCCAAATGGCAAGAGAAACAGAATTTGGAGAGAGGTAGAGGAAGCTGTGAGAATTCAAAACATATTTTCCCCTCCCAACACCGAAATCTACCCCTACAGCAACATTCAGGAAGGCAACTTCTTCTTCCAACAGGTAATAGCCTAATCGGCTGTTGCAACCGTTCAACGTTGTGAAAATGTATGATTACCCGAATTCTAGTACTCTTGTATTTCCAGACTTATTTGCAAATACTTACTTTGAAATAGTCGGAGGGGAATCAGAACGAGCCAAAAGTAGTTTTGTCCGTCTGTCAGTAGATCCGTGGGAAGCCATATGCCAAGAACCACTGGACGGATCTTGACGAAACTTCATAAGGACATTACCTAGGTTAGTGGCCTGCCTTCCGTGACATATTGTTTATATCGCAAAGGTCAAATGAGTCATTTTATTGCTAACACATCAAGATTATCGGGCTTCACCATTTTCTAAACTAATTTTGCGCTGTATCTAACAATTGGCTGAGCCAAAATCGATAAATTTTGGCTTGCAGATAGTTCAGATATAGTGGCTTAACACGAAAATTAATAAATTGAACATGCTTATTTTTCGGCTATGTATGCGAGTATCTGGAAATATATTCGAATGGCTTTGCATTTTGTTAATCTCTACTTTTACTGAAATGATCTACTTGTAAGTTGGGAGTAGGCATTCTGCCTCTGCTCGGGTGTTTTAGTTCTGCTTAGGTGATACTTTGTATTACTCCTCTGTTTACTGTACTGTTATAATTAAAGAGTGTCATCACACGCAGCTCTATTTTCACAATGCGAAATTTTCAACGAGGTATCGCAAGGTTTAGAAAACATCTCAATCTATCATCCATGAGACCAGAAGGGGGACATTTAGAACTGTTATTATGGATGCCAGGCACGGCACTGTATACCTCTTGATTACATCCTTCGTCCTTTCACTGCTGCAGGACCATCTAGAGATCACTCTAGGCTTGCCAGCCGACATGGGTGCCTCAGGTATTGTGCTGTGGGGAAGCTCCAGCTATTATAGAGACCCACAGCAGTGTCGGCTTCTACAGGTCCACATTCGTGAAGTGTTGGGGCCTTACGTCAAAGAGCTGACGTCATTCATGACGAACTGCAGCAAAGAGTTGTGCGGTGGCAACGGACGGTGAGAAATTGCGAAGCTACTGCTGATATTAAGCCTGGACCTATGAAAGCTTAACTCCCCTTTAGTGTTTAACGGCTGTGTGTATTCGGAGGAGGGGTGTTCTGGACCTGTTGCAGTTTCATAGTTTTATAGGTGTGTGTGATGGAGGGAGGGGGGGGGGGAGTCTTCTAAATCTTTCCCAGTTTAAGTTTTACTCTCATTTAGAGGGTTATAGCTGTGTGTGTGGGAAGACTGTTCTGGGCCTGCAGCGTTTTATAAGTGCGTATGCTGGGGAGAGTGCTTTATAAGGGTGTATGAACAGGAGAACCAGTTTTGGACCTGTCCATTTTAACTCCCCTATAGTGTTTAATATGTGTGGTGTGGGGAGAAGGCTGTTTTGGGCTTGTCCCAGTTCAACTCCCCTGTAGAGTTTTTATAAGTGTGTGTAGGAAGGGGGAGGGGAATGGAGACTGTTCTGGACCTGCTCATTTTAACCCATTTTAACTTCCCTAAAGTATTTTATAGGTGTGAGGGGGGGGGGGGGGGGGAGGCTATTTTGGACCTGTCATAGTTTAGCTTCCCTATAAAAAAAAAGGTAAAGGTAGTCCCATAGCCTTGTGGCCGTAGGGGAGCGTGATGTTGGAGATCACACTTATCTTGGGCCAGCGTAATGAGGGTGATGCCCAACTCTCTCCCTCGCTGCTTTACCTTCCCCACCCTCAAGAGAGTAGGTACTCAATCACAGTTGAGTCAACTGGGGGCGTTGTTGTTTGTCGCTTCACACCTTAGCGGTCACCCATCCAAGTGCTAACCGCACCGGACGGTGCTTCACTTTCGACACAGTAGCGAGTGCTCCAACCACTGCACTATCCGACACCCCTGCATTTCCCTATAGTTTTTAAAAAAAAAAATAAAGGTATTGTGGGAGTCGTTCTTAACCTGTCCCATATTAACTCCCCTGTTGTGCTGCATAGGTGGGTGTGTGTGTGTGGGGGGGGGGGGGGGTGTAGGGGGAGAGAAAGAGGCTTTTCAGAACAAGCCCCAGTTTAAATCCCCATCTATTAGTTTATAGGCGTGTGTATGAGGGGAGTTGTTCTGAACTTGTCCCAGTTTACCTCCCATTTAGTGCTTTATAGGTGTGTATGGGGGCTCGCTTTTCTAACCTGTCCCAGTTTAACTCCCATGTAATGTTTCATGGATATGGGGACAGGGGCTGTTGTCCCAGTTTAACTCCCTTTCATCCTTTTTTAACTCCCTTTTAGCGTTTTATAGTTTTTTGGGGGGAAGCGATTCTAAACCTGTCCAAGTTTAACTCCTCTGTAATGTTTTACAGAGGTGAGTGTGTATATGGGTGTTAGGTAGGGAGGTGGGGAATTTTCTTGACCTGAAGGGAATAGGGCGCTGTTCTGGCCCTATCCCAGTTCAACTCCCGTATTACGTATTCTAAGAAGGTCAGGGCTTGTTCTGGACTTGTCTAAGTTTTACTCCCCTGTTTAGCTTTTGTGTATTTAGTGTGCTTGGGGCTGATCTAATTTCCATGTCATGTTTTACCGTGGCTGTGGACCTATCCCAGCTTAAATCTATGTTTTTATAGGTGTTTGGGGTATGTTCCGGACTTGTACCAGTTTTACTCCCCTGTAGTGCTTTATAGGTGTGTTGGGGTGGGAGCTTTTCTGTCCCTGTCTCTTTTAAACTGCTCTTTTATTTATTTTTAATTTTTATTTTATTTTAATAACTTTATTATCACCAAGGTGAAATTCGGGCACTTTCATTTTCGAAAGTACAGCAGCCCCAAGTGAAGCGCTTTACCCAAGGTACATGCTGGGTGTGTTCTTGTCACCGGCACTCACCCGTCTAGGACATGAGCGCCAGGATCTTTAAAGTCCGTTATGATGGAATGCATGCGACACAGACTAGACCTCGGTTTATACTCTCATCCGAATGAGTAGGAAACGGGAGTAAAGTGTCTTTCCCAAGGACACAACACAATGCCCCGGCCTGGGCTCGAACTCTGGACCTTCAGATCTGCAAGCCAACGCTCTAACCACTCGGCCACCGCGCCTCCCTTTAGTGCTTTATAGGTGTTTGGGAGAGGCTATTCTAAACCTGTCCAAGTTTAACTCCCCTGTACATTTTCATGGAGGTGGGTGTGTGTGTGTATGGAGAGGGGGAGAAGGGGGTGTTCTTGACCTGTCCCAGTTTAACTCCCTTTCGTCCCAGTTTTACTCCCTTTTATTATTTATAGGTGTGTGTGTGGGGTGTGTGGGGGTGTGGGACTATTATAAACCTGTATCAGTTTAACTCCTCTGTAATGTTTTGTAGAGGTGTAGTGTGTGGGAGATGGGAGGAGGTTCTTGACTTGTCCAAGATAAACTCCCTTTAGTTTTCATAGAGGTGTGGGGATCCTGCCCCAGTTTAACTCCCCTGTAAGGTTTTAACGGTGTGTATGGGGGTTGGTTGGCAGTTTTGGCTCTGCCCCAGTTTAACTACTCTGTAGTGTTTTATACGTTTGTTTGGAGGGTGTTCTGGATCTGGCCCTCTTCAACTCCACTGTAGTTTTTTTTTCTTTAACTCCCTTATAGTGTGTTATGGGGATTGGGAAGGGGGGGGGGGAGGAGGCTGTTCTGGCCCTCTCCCAGTTCAACTCCCCTGTTTAGCTTTAGTGTATTTAGTGTGCTTTGACCTATTTCACTCGAACTACCCTGTCGTGTTTTATAAGGGCTGTGGACCTATCCTAGCTTAACTCAAAAGTTTTATAGATGTTTGGGATATGTACTGGACTTGTCTTGGGGTATGTTTCTTGACTTGTCCTAGTTTTACTTCCCCGTAGTGCTTTATAGGTGTGTTGGGGTGAGAGCTCTTCTGTCCCGGTCCCAGTTAAACTCCCAGTTTTATTCCCTTTTAGGGTTTTAGTGTATTATAGGTAGGTGGTGGAGGCTATTCTAAACATGTGCCTGTTTAACTCCTTTGTAATGTTTTATAGAGTTGTATGGGGGATGCTCTTGACCTGTCCCAGTTTAACTTCCCTTAGATTTCATAGCAGAGGTGTTTGAGGAGGGTGGGTGGGCGCTGTTCGATACTTGGCCCATCTTAACTCCTCTGTAGCGTTTGATAATTATGGGTGTGTGGCTTTTCTGAATCTGTACCACTTTAACTCCCCTGTAATGTTATAACGGTGTGTGTGTGTGTGTGTGTGTGTGTGTGTGTGTGGGTGTGTGGGTGGGTTGGCTATTCAGGCCCTGTCTCAGTTTTACTCGCCTGTAGTGTTTCATAATTGTGTTAGGAAGCAGTCCTGGATCTGGTTCTCTTCAAATCTCCTGTAGTGTTCCCTCTTTAACTCCCTTATAATGTGTTGTGGGTTTGTTGGAGGAGGGTGGGGAAGGAGGAGGGGGGGGGGGGGGGGGGTCGAGCCCTGTCCCAGTTCAACTCCCGTGTTACATTTTCTAAGAAAATCAAGGGTTGTTCTGGACTTGTCCCAGTTTAACTCTCCCATTTAGCTTTTTTGTATTTAGTGAGCTTGGGGCTGACCTGGATCTGTCCCAGTTTAACTCCCTTGTCGTATTTTATAGGGGCTGTGGACCTATCCCAGTTTAACTCTATTTTTTGTAATATTAGTTTTTAGTTATGTTCTGGAGTTGTTCCAGTTTTAATCCCTGTAGTGCTGTATAGGTGTGATGGGGTGGGAGCTGCTCTGTCCCTGTCCCAGTTAAACTCCCAGGTGAACTGTTTTGGACTAGTCCCAGTTTAACTCAAATATTGTGTGGGGAGGGGGTTGTTCTGGACCTGTTCTGTTTTAACTCCCCAAAGACTGGTTATTTTGAGTAGAAGCGTATCGGTTATACTGGTGGGGACTGATTTGGTATAGAAGGGGGTCCCTTTTGGGCCATAACCAATAACTCCCGGGTTGTTAATCTGGGCATGGACGGAAACTACTCCTGGGAGTAAAAGTGGTAAGGGAGTCATTTCAGCTCGTAACATCGGCATTAAGGGTATCCCCTATGCTGGTCTTGAAGTTATTAAAGGTCCCAAGTATTTTTTTTTCTTTCCCAGATGCTTTCCAGCCCATCGGATGGCGCTTACCTCACTAATGTGGATTTATAAACTCTTCGATGATCAAACTATGTGGCGTAAAACGTTGTTTTTTTAATGACTTTACTCACTCATAATTTATTTCTCATGTTTTCTGTCTTGACAGATGCGTCCATAACGTACGCGACACACTGTTGGAGGAAAAGCGATCTGTGGAGCTGTCTAACCAGTGCAGGAAGAATGGTTCCCGCTTTCACGACTACCACTGTCGCTGCTACGCTTTCTGGTCTGGGGCCTGCTGCAGTGACTTTCAGACATCCAAATTAGCAACTTGCCAATAGGCTGTTGCCAATGCAATGTACTGGTGAAATGGATCATGTGACTGGCAACCACGGGAACTTGACTTCTGCACACATATCAGGCGTTCTGGTTGGGAGTTGATAAGAACAGTTCGGAAGAATGTAAATACGATGAAGACGAATCATGTCATGTACCTGGGGACCGTACCTAGCCGTGGAAAATCTTAATCATATAGGTGTGCGAGCGCTTAGGGCAAGCTAGTTATAGGTTTTATTGTTCGAGTAATTGTAGGCCTATGTGTGTGCGTGCGTGTGTATAGGTGTGTTTGTGTGTGCGTGTGTGTGCGTTTGAGCGCGCGAGGTATGCGAAAAAAACGTGTATCTTGGGTGTATATGATGTTATATGCTTTTAAAATTATTATCTGCTTTTAGCTTGTAAATTAAAAATGTATTTGTTTATTATGAATGAGGATTCCGCTTTGATGAGGTAATAAAGATTTATTGAACTGAACTGTAGGTTTGGTTGTGCGCTGTAAAAAATAAATATTAGTTTAAGCCAAGATTTATAATACAAACTTTCATTTTTGTTGTATGTATGAGTGCAAGTGAAGTATAGTAATGCTATGCTAATCCATCTTTGGCTCTATGTAACTATCTTAGACTACGAAGGACATAACAGTTTTATATCATTAACATAAGTAAAATGCATCTTTTGAATAGTCTTAAGTTATGTAGAAAAGGAACTGATAACTCGGCGTTCACAATGAAAGTTTCCCGTCAAAGGTGACAGTACCACACTGTCATATATTTGAAGGGAAGGTGATGCTGTCAACGTTGACATTGTCACTCTGCCTCATGCTGTCAACGTTGACAGTGTCACATTGCCTCATGCTGTCAACGTTGACAGTGTCACTCTGCCTCATGCTGTCAACGCTGACGGGAAGTCTTCCTTCGGGAACACTGCGTTATTAGTTCTAAATCTACAAGATCATCCAATGTTCGGAAACGATAACCTTTTCAACAGTTTGAAGTTTGCGGAATGGACTCCTTGGCACTGTTTATAACTACAACAGTGTAGAGCTGTATTGGGTCTATGGCATGTGAAAATTCCTGTTTCTTAACACGTAAGTGAACCTCTAGACAGGTTGGAAAACAGATTCCAGTTAACTTGTTTCAGTTTCCACCTGCCATGAGTTTGCTCAAGGTTGTCTGAATCATGTTTTAATAAAACCGGAAAATGATCCCTGCCATGGAGATCTTCTAAAACTGTCCATTTAAAATCCAAAAGTATGGAGGGATAACAGATCGATATATCAACGTGTGATAAAGAAGCAGTTCTTGAACAGGAAAAAGTTGGAGCACCCTCGTTCAAAGCTACCAGATGTAATGAGTCCAAAATGTCCTCAACTACTTTCCCCTGAGAATCGGTACGATCGCTGCCCCACAGGGGAGCGTCCATTAAAGTCTCCCAACATCAAAGAAGGGGTAGGTAATTGTTGGATCAAATTCTCAAGGTCATTTTTATTTACATTTATTGATGGGGTCAGATATATGGAACATACTGTAAGTGACCTAAAAAGAGATACTCTGGCTTCCACTTCTGGTAAACTTGTGTTGAGTGAAATTGGGTGAAATGGGACGTTTCTATGAATAAAGAGTGAAACGCCTTTGGAAGATAGACAATCTAGTGATGAGTAACTAGACATATAGCCTATATAGGCTGTCTCTCTGACAAGAGAGTCTCCTGAATGGCCAACACATCAGGTCGATGCTCTGTCAGCATACAGCATAACTCCTCAATACAATACAATACAAGGTTATTGCTTTAGGTCCAGCGGACTCTTCCGAGCCAAATCAGGACCAGAGAGACGTTATCTTAAAATATTATAAAATGTTTCAAGTCTTAAAAAACAAGCCTGTTATTCTTAAATACACAAACAAACTTTCACATGACACCTCTTTAAGAAACTTCTTGAAAACTGATGTATTAAAAATATATTCTCTTTCTTCAATCAAATCACTAAATTCAGTCCTAATAAAATCCAAACTAAACAAAACATGTCGATATGATTTATATGCGATAAAACAAACCAACATCATGTAAAAATTGAAACAGATGTTGACCATTACATACTTTAAAAATCTCTTTGAAAGGTATGGAACCAAAATATGTTTCCCTTTCCTCAATCAAATCAGCACATTCAGACATGAAATGGCGAACGGAAAAAGATTGATCACATGCAAAGCACCATGGTGGTTCTTCTCCTTTTAAAAGGAAACTGTGGGTGACATAAGTATGCCCAATATGAAGGCGAGATAACACTGTTTCTTCTTTGCGAGTGGATGCAAAGTTAGGCAAAGAAGTGGACAAATCCGGAAGAATTTGAAATAATTTGTTGTTGACATGGTTAGACCAGTCAGTCTGCCACAGTTGTTTACAATAAGAACCAGTCATACAACGTAGGTCAGAGTAGGGCACAAACTGGAAAATCTCTGGAGGGAAATCGAGATGCAGAGCATCTTTAGCCGCCCTGTCTACTGCAATATTGCCGCGGATGCCCATGTGACCAGGGACCCACATAAAAACTATCTTTTTACCCTCAGAAACAAGTTGTGTATGGAGGTCATGGATCTCTGCCAGAAAAGGGTGTACAAGATACAAGATTATTGCTTTAGGTCCAGCGGACTCTTTCGAGCCAAATCAGGACCAGAGAGACGTTATCTTAAAATATTATAAAATGATTCAAATCTTAAAAAACAAACCTGTTACTCTTAAATACTCAAACTTTCACACGACACCTCCTTAAGAGTCTTCTTTAAAACTGATGTATTAAAAATATAATCTCTTTCTTCAATCAAATCACTAAATTCAGTCCTATCAATAAAATCCAAACCAAACAAAAAAACATGTCGATATGATTTATATGCGATAAAACAAACCAACATCATGTAAAAATTGAAACAGATGTTGACCATTACATACTTTAAAAATCTCTTTGAAAGGTATGGAACCAAAATATGTTTCTCTTTCCTCAATCAGATCAGCACACTCAGACATGAAATGGCGAACGGAAAAAGATTTATCACATGCAAAGCACCATGGTGGTTCTTCTCCTTTTAAAAGGAAACTGTGGGTGACATAAGTATGCCCGATATGAAGGCGAGACAAAACTGTTTCTTCTTTGCGAGTGGATGCAAAGTTAGGCAAAGAATCTGACAAATCCGGGAGAATTTGAAATAATTTGTTGTTGATATGGTTAGACCAGTCAGTCTGCCACAGCCGTTTACAATAAGATCCAGTCATACAACGCAGATCAGAGTAAGGAATAAATTGGAAAATCTCTGAAGGGAAATAGAGATCCAATCATCTTTAGCCGCCCTGTCTACTGCAATGTTGCCGCGGATGCCCATGTGACCAGGTACCCACATAAAAACTATCTTTTTGCTCTCAGAAACAAGTTGTGTATGGAGGTCATGGATCTCTGCCAGAAAAGGGTGTGATATCTTTCTCGTGGAAAGAGCCTGAAGTGCTGACAATGAATCGGACATGATCAAAAACGAGGTTCTTTTGGATTGATAAACTTGTTTCAGAGCGAGATGAATTGCCTTGAGCTCAGCTGTATAAACAGAACAAAAATCAGGTAAACGCTGTTGCAAAGGCTTGTCTAAGTGTCTCCCAGAGACAGACGCAGCAGCAACTGAATCTCCTTTCTTTGACCCGTCTGTAAAAAGTTTTTCATATCCTGGGTATAAGGCACACTGTTCTAAATAAAGTTGGTTATAAACGGTTTCAGATGTAGTGTTTTTGAGGAAAGCGGACAATTGCCAATTAATGTTGGGGGTACATAATTTCCATGGAGGAGCTTCAGTCCGAAGCTCATCATCGTTGATGGAAGCAACATCAATGCCTGCTTTTTCCAAATGAGCCTGCATTCTGATGCCAAATGGAGGAATTGTGTTAGGTTTGGCTTCAAATTTCTGAACAAGATCTGAGTTGAAAACACAGTCATAAGCAGGGTTCATGGGATCAGTTTTTAATTTTAGATAATAATTCAGTGACAGTTTTGTACGTCTGAGCTCCAGCGGGGGTTCGTTAGCTTCCACGTATAGGCTTTCAGAAGGGGAGGTGCGAAAAGCACCCAAAGCAATGCGTAGTGCCTGATGAGCAACTGGATCTAACATCTTAAGATAAGATTTTCTAGCAGAACCATAAACAATGCAACCATAGTCTAACTTGGATCTAATTAAAGAACGATATAACAGCAATAAAGTTTTCTTGTCAGCACCCCAGTCTGTACCACTAATAACCTTGAGCAGGTTGCAGGCCTGTTGACATTTAGTTTTCAAATTTTTCAGATGAGGAAGGAAGGATATCCTTTGATCAAAAATAACACCCAAAAATTTGACTTGTTGGACCGCCTTTATTAGAGTTTTATTGAGGATAATAGTAGGGTCTTGAATAATTCCCCGGTGCTTGGAAAAGTGAATACATTCAGTTTTTGCTTCAGAAAATTTAAAACCATTTTGTAAAACCCAGTCTTCAACGGCCTTGACACATAACTGTAGCTGACGTTCTGCAGATGCCAAAGTTTTACCTTTGGCTACAATTTGCCCTTATCATTCATAAACATCATCATTGTGAGTTAATAAGTTGATTTACATCACCATCATATTCAGAGTGTACGTATTTATGGTGCAAAAGCGCGCGTGTTTCTCATTCTTGATGCTGTGACTGTCACAGACTGCCTTGGGCAGGTGCGCTAAATTTAGTATAAATTAAGATTCCAGACTACAGGCAGTCTGAGCAATAGAAATATTAACCATCACAACACAAACATAATAATTTGACACCAGTCAGTAACTGAGGGAATCAAACTACTTTTTTATTCCATGTATCCAAAATACTCAAAAGCATCTCAACAATTAATGGAAATTCATATACAAGATTTTACATATAAAATTTAATAAAATAATAAAGAAATTAACCCCTTTTATTCACCCCCGAAAATACAAATTCATTTCAAATAACCCAGGCACACAATATACGGCATTCAGTTCATTCATACTGTACTACCCTACGCTAACAAACTACTACCAACCCTCAGTTCCCACACTAGGCCTATTCTACACTATACACCCCCAGAAGACACACACACAGGCATACCTACAAAACTATCACTCACTTTGAGACACGACTCCGACCGGTCATTACAAGCATCAATAAACCTGTAAATATTATAAAATGAAATTAGCACTGCTAACTATATATATATAAATTATAATAATTTCCGAAACCGAATTCTTTCAAAATAAGACTTCTGATAAAATAATCTAACTCGCCTTTCAACAACCGGTCGGACCGCCTCCCAAAGATACGCTCTCTCTCTCAGTCATACGCATCTTCTACATTCCCTAACCAACTGTTGTTGGTGTTGTTTGTAGATTATACAGAGGTGCCTACCCCCAGTCTGACCATTTGTGTACTGGCTGCATGAAAAATGTGTATTTTGTGTAATGTCAGATTTCGCGCAACTCGCAACATTTGATCAAAGAATTATTGTCATGAAAACTGCCACATTCACAAAACATCAATTCATACTAATTCCAGCTCACCATTTTAATCCTCTCATGAAACAAAATAATATAGAACTCAACAAGTTATGGTCACAAATGCACACTAATATATTATTTTTGTGTTGTATTTTACTCCATACCCCTCCACCCCCTCCTCCTCCAAAGGATCTTCATATTGTCCAATAATTAATTAATATGAATTATGAATATATATAAATGCATCATTATTTTCGTATATTCTGCTAAAACTGGCAACACTTTTTGTTTTCTGAGCATACTAGAGTGTTCTGCATTTTGTTGTGTAAATACAGTGCCTTTTTATCCACTTTGTATTAATTTTAGACACCTGAGGCTGAGCCACTTTTGGGAAAAACGCGTTTTATTTTATGTGAGGGTTACCTACATTGAACAGTTGTATGAGTGCTTTAATATTGACCTATTTTAACAATTTAAATTTTTTTTAATCTTCTAAAGGTTTGTACTATAATTATAATAAAAACAAAATAAAACATCCTGAACCAAAATAAAATGTTTGTCCGTAATACCTAATCTAAGTGTCGCTGAATGTCGTATGAAGAGCAATGCTGAACTCTTTGTTGCAGTGAGCATAATGAACTCCTTTTGAAGATTCGATTATTCCTCAAAAACGTTCACGGTATTCGCGTAAGAAATTGTGGCGCTTTTTGCTTACTTGCAACCTTATCCCGCTTTTCTTCAGACTCGCTCTCATCGTCACTCTCGTGTAAACGCTTTCGCGACACCATGTTTAGCACAATGGCGGATACAAAGTCTCGCACTACCTCTCACGCACGAGATTTCACTTTTGCGCATGCGCTCTAGGGTCAGCAAGTAAATAAAATAGCAGATCGAAACATATAAAATCAGTGTGATTTTTTTTTTTAACACCACGAAAATGCGTATTTTTAAGGAATTGCTCGTATTGTCGTATTTTATGTTGAAAATTCGTAAAAATACGCGCCAGCGCGTACGGTAGGCACCTCTGGATTATAGTCACACGACACTTTCGCATATAGGTGACTACTGGACCGATTTATACTGACACCAGCGGGCCAGTTGCTGGTAAAGGGGAAAATATTATGATCACACGTTGACCAATCAGGATTCGAACCAGCGACCTTTCGGTTAACTAGCAAGGACGCTCTTACCAACTGAGCTACCCGGCCCACTTCTCTAAACTGTTATGTTATGTTATTAGTTTATAGTCCCCTCTCTTCCCAATAAGGATTTTCTAAACTGCCCAGCATCCCCCCGTTATATACTCCCGTTTACGTCACACAAAAAAATCGTTTTGATTGGTTATCCAATCACTACATGCTTAGCACATGCAACACGACTTCTCTACGATCATAACAACTTACCCACGGTTTCGTGACATCACCCCCTCACCCCCATAAAAAATAAAAATTGAGGAAGCGAAAATTTTTTATTTTTAAATCAAAACGACTTCTGTCAACCCCCTTGAAAACATTACAACCGCTAAGTCACCAAAGTGTGAATACCAATAGAGCAAAAAATTAAGAAGTGAAGCTTTTTATCTTAAAGCCACCCTTTATAGTAGAAGCGATACCTTTCCAAACTTCTACTTTGCTCATGAATAGGAAGCGAATACCATACATGCTCCCATAATTTGTAAATGTCAACCTCTAGCATTCACAAACATATATGCTAACCTAGGATATAAGCATATATAACAACTCACACCATACTAGCCTGAAGTAAAGTTAACAGAAAAGCTTGCATACAGCCGATCTTCAACAGATTTAATAGTTGTTAAAAAAAAATTCACAAAATACTAACTAAAAAAAAACATTTTAAATATCAGAAGAAGAAAGTGATGCCGCCGCTCCCCGGAGTGTTGTTGAAGTGTCCTCTCACATGGGTAGAAATGTCCCCCCTCATAGTTACTGTTGACTGTTCTTGCACAGTCATATTATACGTCAACTGGTCATAAGGCCGAGTCCACAAATCTCACATTGGCCACACCAGTTCATAGTTTTTAGTCACACAGCTGAACTCTCGTAATCCTGCAACTGTGAAAGTCTTCAGCAGACACATGCATAAAACATATTTAATATACAACAACCCATAAATGGATTCATTCCACCAGTCGAGAGTTTACGTCAGCCTCATAATTAACACTTCCAGCAATAGGCAAGACAGTGAATGAATAATCTTGAAGAGCAAGAGCCCATCGTAAAACACGACTGTTTGTCTTGCTTGACTTTGTCAAAACAGTAAGAGGCTTATGATCCGTCTCAACAATGAAATGACGTCCAAACAAGTATCGCTGAAACTTTTCAATCGCCCAGACTAAAGCAAGACATTCTCTCTCAATAGTAGAATATCTGACTTCACGATCGAGAAGTTTCCTACTGGCATACAGAATCGGATGCAAGTGACCATCATTGCCAAGTTGCAAAAGCACCGCGCCAATTCCAATGCCAAAAGCATCAGTGCGCACAGTGAATGTTTTTTTGAAGTCGGGCAAAGTCACAACCGAACCACTTGACAAAATGCGTTTTATAGTGTCAAAAGCAACCTGACACTCAGGTGTCCAACGAACTTTGTTAATTGCATACACCGCCTATTTATTAAGAATTCGGAGGCAACCGCGGCAGGTGGTGCGGCACCCCCTGAAATCATTGCGTATTTTGGGGTAAGGGCCGCATAAGGATCCTCCCGTGCGTTGACAGAGACGTACAGGGAGATGATGGAGCGGAGGATGTGCAGGATTTGTATGAATAAGGAGATCATCGCGACTCAGGAGACATTCCAAACACGGCATGAACTAGTGCAAGGCACACCAGTTTGGGATAATCGACCAAGAAGGATACAGAGAGCTCCTTTAGGTACAGGGTGAGTCAGCCGGAACGTACGGGTGGAAGCTTTCGCTGACTCAGAGTCCAGTAACCAAGGTCGTCAACTGGGCGTTACCCGTGGGGGAAGCCATTTTGCTTTCACGAACCGTTGGGGTTCACTTCTTCATGCGCCATCGTGGGTACGTGTTTAGCTAGGCTATACTAGGCTAACAGATGCCAGATAGATAGCTATGTAGGTACAGATAAACAATAATAATATTCATGCGCCATCGTGGGAACGTGTTTAGCTAGGCTATACTAGGCTAACAGATGCCAGATAGATAGCTATATAGGTAAACAAAACAATAATAATAATGTGTTTTATTCCATGTTAGCTAGTTTCTTTTCATGTGAAATAAGTGTAACTTTTCCATCATTGTTTCTATATTTTTAGCCTTAGCGCATTCTAGACCGATTCTTAGATCTTTTAGACTTCATCTTACAGCGTTGATAAATTTATGTTTATGTTCAGATTTAGATCTCTTGCAGAGGATCCGGTTTGGAGAGCACTTGGCAGAAGTGTTTGTTTATGTCATTGTATGTAAGGCATGAAAGTGGAAGCATGAAAGAAGGATCAACAGTCATCACATCTATCATTCATTATCAACTATCATGTGTTATGATTATACAACATTTTTAATGCTTCGACTAACGAAGAACAGTACACTCTACTCGTGGTTCGTTATAAAAAAAATTCATATCTTGGGACATTAGGTCACCACCTGATTGTTTCAGGCGCAACAAATGCAGGCCTGGGTTTGTGTGAAAGTCGTCGGGGAACAGCAACATCAAGGTGGCCAGAACATCACGGCAAACCAACGACAAGGGAGTAGTTACCATCATCATTAGAAGCGAAGATCATCGCATCTACATTTCAGCTCCGCTACTACAGGAAGGTAAAGAAAAACAATCAAACACAAAACACTTTAACTTCACCATGGACCGCAGAAATAAACAGACTATACCGGATTGGTGACGCTAATATCGCGCGATCATATTTAATCCTAACATTCATTCTTATCATTCATAAACATCATCATTGTGAGTGAATAAGTTGATTTACATCACCATCATATTCAGAGTGTACGCATTTATGGTGCAAAAGCGCGCGTGTTTCTCATCTTTGATGCTGTGACTCTGTCCTCAATTGCATACACCGCCTATTTATTAAGAATTCGGAGGCAACCGCGGCAGGTGGTGCGGCACCCCCTGAAATCATTGCGTATTTTGGGGTAAGGGCCGCATAAGGATCCTCCCGTGCGTTGACAGAGACGTACAGGGAGATGATGGAGCGGAGGATGTGCAGGATTTGTATGAATAAGGAGATCATCGCGACTCAGGAGACATTCCAAACACGGCATGAACTAGTGCAAGGCACACCAGTTTGGGATAATCGACCAAGAAGGATACAGAGAGCTCCTTTAGGTACAGGGTGAGTCAGCCGGAACGTACGGGTGGAAGCTTTCGCTGACTCAGAGTCCAGTAACCAAGGTCGTCAACTGGGCGTTACCCGTGGGGGAAGCCATTTTGCTTTCACGAACAGTTGGGTTCACTTCTTCATGCGCCATCGTGGGTACGTGTTTAGCTAGGCTATACTAGGCTAACAGATGCCAGATAGATAGCTATGTAGGTACAGATAAACAATAATAATATTCATGCGCCATCGTGGGAACGTGTTTAGCTAGGCTATACTAGGCTAACAGATGCCAGATAGATAGCTATATAGGTAAACAAAACAATAATAATAATAATGTGTTTTATTCCATGTTAGCTAGTTTCTTTTCATGTGAAATAAGTGTAACTTTTCCATCATTGTTTCTATATTTTTAGCCTTAGCGCATTCTAGACCGATTCTTAGATCTTTTAGACTTCATCTTACAGCGTTGATAAATTTATGTTTATGTTCAGATTTAGATCTCTTGCAGAGGATCCGGTTTGGAGAGCACTTGGCAGAAGTGTTTGTTTATGTCATTGTATGTAAGGCATGAAAGTGGAAGCATGAAAGAAGGATCAACAGTCATCACATCTATCATTCATTATCAACTATCATGTGTTATGATTATACAACATTTTTAATGCTTCGACTAACGAAGAACAGTACACTCTACTCGTGGTTCGTTATAAAAAAAATTCATATCTGGGACATTAGGTCACCACCTGATTGTTTCAGGCGCAACAAATGCAGGCCTGGGTTTGTGTGAAAGTCGTCGGGGAACAGCAACATCAAGGTGGCCAGAACATCACGGCAAACCAACGACAAGGGAGTAGTAGTTACCATCATCATTAGAAGCGAAGATCATCGCATCTACATTTCAGCTCCGCTACTACAGGAAGGTAAAGAAAAACAATCAAACACAAAACACTTTAACTTCACCATGGACCGCAGAAATAAACAGACTATACCGGATTGGTGACGCTAATATCGCGCGATCATATTTAATCCTAACATTCATTCTTATCATTCATAAACATCATCATTGTGAGTGAATAAGTTGATTTACATCACCATCATATTCAGAGTGTACGCATTATGGTGCAAAAGCGCGCGTGTTTCTCATCTTTGATGCTGTGACTCTGTCCTCAATTGCATACACCACTATTTATTAAGAATTCGGAGGCAACCGCGGCAGGTGGTGCGGCACCCCCTGAAATCATTGCGTATTTTGGGGTAAGGGCCGCATAAGGATCCTCCCGTGCGTTGACAGAGACGTACAGGGAGATGATGGAGCAGAAACTTTGCAAGATTTGTATGAATAAGGAGATCATCGCGACTCAGGATACATTCCAAACACGGCATGAACTAGTGCAAGGCACACCAGTTTGGGATAATCGACCAAGAAGGATACAGAGAGCTCCTTTAGGTACAGGGTGAGTCAGCCGGAACGTACGGGTGGAAGCTTTCGCTGACTCAAAGTCCAGTAACCAAGGTCGTCAACTGGGCGTTACCCGTGGGGGAAGCCATTTTGCTTTCACGAACCGTTGGGTTCACTTCTTCATGCGCCACCGTGGGTACGTGTTTAGCTAGGCTATACTAGGCTAACAGATGCCAGATAGATAGCTATGTAGGTACAGATAAACAACAAATGCAGGTCTGGGTTTGTGTGAAAGTCGCCGGGGAACAGCAACATCAAGGTGGCCAGAATATTACGGCAAACCAACGACAATGGGAGTAGTTACCATCATCATTAGAAGCGAAGATCATCACATCTACATTTCAGCTCCGCTACTACAGGAAAGTAAAGAAAAGCAATCAAACACAAAACACTTTAACTTCACCGCGGAACCGCTACAAGCTTGAGGAGAAGCGATGATTGATGCCCTCACAATTTTCTGTAACAAGATCTGGCAGAGTGGGGAGTGGCCTATACCATGGACCCAGTCGCTTGTCATCACTCTTCCCAAAAAAGGTAACCTTCAGGAGTGTAAAAATTACCGCACCATCAGCCTCATCAGCCATCCCAGCAAGGTCCTCCTTAAAATACTACTCAACAGGTTGAAACCCCAAGCTGAACAAATCATAGCTGAAGAACAAGCAGGATTCAGGGCAGGGCGAAGTACCACTGAACAGATTTTCAACCTCAGAATAATCTGTAAGAAATACCTACAGCACCAACAACATCTATATTATGTGTTTATAGACTTCAAGAAGGCGTTTGACCGTGTCTGGCATGCAGCTCTATGGGCAACAATGAAAGTGTACAACATCAGCCCTAAAATTATTGAAGTCATCAAAAGCCTGTATGACAAGGCTACCAGTGCAGTCCTCCACAACAGCGTCATCGGGAACTGGTTCAGAACAACAATCGGTGTGCGTCAAGGATGCCTACTCTCTCCAACACTCTTCAACATCTTCCTAGAGCGCATCATGTCAGATGCTCTTGCAGATCATGAAGGCACAGTCAGCATAGGGGGTAGAGCTATCTCCAATCTTCGTTTTGCGGATGACATTGATGGATTGGCTGGAGAGGATCAAGAACTTGAACAGCTGGTACAGAGGCTTGACACCACCTCCAGAGCTTATGGAATGGAAATAAGTGCAGAGAAGACCAAAATGATGACCAACAACACCAATGGCATCAACACGGACATCAAAGTCCAAGGTCAATCCCTCGACCTCCGGGTTACGGGACAGGATAGGATAGGAGGTTGTAATAATTAATAATAATTTTGACTGGTTATCAACAGGGGGTGGGGGGGGGGGGAGGGTAGGGTGTGTTCCCAGTATGTGTGTATGGATTCTTCTGACTGGTTTTAAATTGTAAATATTTTTTCTTGTAACCGGCCTTTGGGTAGGCTCCAAAAAATGTTCAGTTATTATTATTAAATGTTGATGTAGATCACTTTTTCAGTCTTGTAAGTTTTCTTAATTTTTTTATTTTCTGATGTACTGTGTAAATTGTTTTAACAGCGAGTCCTAAGGAGAAAGGAGCAAGTACTATAGAAACATCCCTTGAAAGTACTCTACATGAGGCAGCACCATCACTTTCAACTAGCTGTTCTCAATCTTCAGTTTGTAAGGAGGTCAAATTTTCTTTTGATGTATTTGTACCTTTAACTGACACTTAGACTTTTTTCTCTACATGTACATGTATTTTCGATTAACTAAACCAAAGGTAACTGCACAGAAATGGAGTTATTTTTTTTTACTCTTTACAATGCTTAATATTAATGTGCTTTGAAACCACACTGCTTCTGTATTCGTTTTGATTTATAATGTTAAAAGCCACAAAAGAAAACAAAAATGTTTTGTTTCAAAATTGTCTTCTCATTTCCATCTAAATGCCTTAACTGTACCCCCTTTTATGAACTTGAAACACATATATATCTGAAATTCGGTAAACTTAAAAAAGCTTATGACAAACTTCTTTGTTAAAAATGAAAATTAGGTAACATAAAAAAAAATTCCGACGTCTGCAAATCTGAAAATCAAAATGCTTATTCTAAAAATAGAGTGCAGTAATATTGTTTGTTTTGCATTTGCACTTTGATTTGTTTGGTAGATGATGACGACAAATCAAGCTGGACAAGTGTTGAAGAGCAGATTGATTCTGATAAGTCATCACATCCTTTATTGAAAAAAATCAGCACTGTTTTTCTCTTGTAAAGTGCAAGACCATGGATCAATCTTTCCCATATGGCAACTGAAACCATTTTGTAAATTTTTGCTTGAGAAGGAACATAAGTGTTTCCAGAATTCCGACGATCCTGGATTTTGTAGATGTTTGTCTGCTAAACTATTGAGTACTTATTGAGGTGCCTGTGCTGAGTTAGAAGTGATCTTTACAACAGTACAGTAAAATATATTTTTACAAATTTTAAAGCGCCATTTTAATCTGTCCAAAGAGTATCCATGTTTGAACCACTTATCTGAAAATAGTTTCAACTTAATGCCACAGTTAAAAGAAGGTGAATCGGTTTCAGTGGTCGATGCCAGTGTCAAAACTAAGTGGCGGCCATGGCTAAACAAAAATAATACTTCAATAGAGCGAGTGTGTTGTATAAAGTTCACTTAAGCCGTCCGAGTCTTCTGCATTGTTGGGTCTGCAGTTTATGTTGACTATTGACCCTGTTCTGTGCAAAACATCGTGCAACACACCTATATGAACCAATTTCCAAGACATGTTAACCTGAACTTTTCTTTAAATAAAAAACTGGAACTGACTGCTTTTTGTTACACCTATCTTAGTTTCTCAGAAGTTATGTACACATAACTCATTTTATTATATAAATGTGTTAGTTAAATAGCAATCTTTAACATTCTGGTTTAAACAGAACATTTTGCTTTACAATCTTGAAGATTTGTTTAAAATAAAAATTGCTGGCCCCATCTAATTCCCTAGGTGTTAGAATGATTTTTGTGTGTGCTAGAATTTGAAACCACAGAACATTGTGAACTTTAAAATAAATTGCCCTGATCCCTCTGCATAGCATAATGATCAACAAAATGATCTCTTTTATGAAAATAATCTTACCAGTGAGTAGCCTCACCACATTCTCTTTTAATGTTCCTTTTCAAGACTTTACTGCTTACATGTTTCTTGTCTCAAATTCTGTCGTTTTTCATATTGCCAAGGTTCGTAATTTAATCCTAAAAGGCGGGTGGAGTATTAATGACACTTTAGGTGAAGTACATGGGGTGATTTTTTGGGTGTGCAGTTGAACACGCCAAAGCTGGGAGTGGTAAAAGAAAGTACGCACTGGACAAAAAGCAGTACTGCCTCTTTTGCAACAAAGGACAGCTGGCTCTGCCAAGACATCTCCTTACGCAACACGGACAGGAAAGAGATGTTGCCATGCTTTCCAGTCTAAAGGAGTGCAACAACCAAGATGGGTATAAAACAGAACTGTTAAGACTGAGGAGCTTAGGAAACTTTAAACACAATGTTAAGATTTTGCGGGAAGGTGGGAAAGAGATTGTCGTTGTAAAACGACCAAAAAAAGATAGAAGTGTACATGATTTTTTGCCGTGTCCAACCTGTTTTGGATTCTATTACAAGCATGAACTGTGGAGGCATGTGAAAAAGTGCCCATTGAAACCCCATTCATTTGATCCCAAATCACTTCTTAAAAAATCTAAGCTTTTGTTACAGTCAGCAAAGTTTTCAGATAACAGTGCGCAGAAATTGTCACCTCACATGTGCTCTATCCTTGCATCTATGAAAACCGATCCTCTCAAGGAACTGGTGAGCAACGATGAGATCCTTCTGCTATTTGAAGAGACTTTGCTAAAGAAGTATGGACCAGCAAAAAGGAATGACATCAGTCAAAGATTACGCCAGCTTGCACGCCTCCTACAGGTATGTCAAGAAAAATCGGGAGTGGCTTCCAACTACAAGGACCTTCTGTGTGGATCAAACTTTGATTTGTGCCGAGAGTCTACTTATGAGCTATGTGGATTGAAGATTTCTAGTGACGGAAGACGAGAGTTCAGCATACCATCTCTGCACTACGACTCGGTCATCTTTTGAAGAAACTTGGCATTATCAAACAGGGATATTGCTTACGAAAGGATGACTGTGACGGATTGAAACAGGCTGAAACCTTCTTAAGCCTTGTAAAAAACGAGTGGACGGATTCTGTGTCTACAAAATGTCTACAATGCACTGAACACCCTGAAAAGGAGAAAGGACAACAAGCCTGAAAATCTTCCTTTAACAGAAGATTTGCTCAAAGTAAAAAACACCTCTCCAAGTCAGTTCAACAAACGGCAGAAATTTCTGAAGGCAGAACGCACTTATAGGAATTGGAGAAGTCTCGCTCGACAGGTTCTCGCAAGACTTATCATATTCAATAAACGGCGGCAGGGGAGGTGTCCAAACTTCTGTCAAGCACATACATGGACCGACCAAACTGGAAAGATGGAAATGCAGAGGTAACCAAAAGCTTGGCGCCCCTAGAGAGGAAGTTCCTAGAACGACTAGATTTGTTGATGGTGCCTGGCAAAAAAAGTCGAAAAGTTCCTATTTTGATTCCCCCGGATGTGAAAGAATCTCTGCACATTCTTCTTGAAATGAGGACTGAAGTAGATATACCTGCATCGAATCCATTTTTCTTTGCATCTAAGTCTGCGAATGGTTACCTGGATGGCTAGCAAGCCATCCATGCTGTCACATCAGGTATTGGGCTGCAGAAGCCAGAGTTGATAACATCGACGAAATGCAGAAAGTATGGAGCTACAATCACTCAACTGTTTGATTTGTCACCCAATGAGCAGGAATGGCTAGCAAATCACATGGGCCACTCTCTGAACATTGAAAAAGAGTACTATCGCCTGCATGAAAGTACCATTGAGATAACCAAAGCTGGAAGATTGCTTGCCAAAATTGACAGTGGAGAAACCTCAGATTGTTCTGAGTCTGAAGATGACAATCATGCTAATCAACCCCACCCACACAGCAGGCATCAAGACAAGGTGGCAAATTAGCCCCACTTCCACAGCAGGCATCAAGACAAGATGTTAAAGTAGCCCCATTTAAACCGCAGGCATCAAGTCTACCGCAAGAAGCAACTGAGGAAATGGATTCTGCTACCCCTTCTGATAGCGAAGAAAGCATTAGCCACAATGCACAGGCAACCAACAGAGGCAGGAAAAAGATTTGTATTGCATCATCAGAATCTGGGTCCGACAGTGATTGTAGTGGTGTTTCAGTTTGCAAACGAAGAAAGGGACAACAGCAGCGAATCAGGTGGCTGGATGTAGAAGTTGATATTCTTCGCATTGCCTTCAAAGACCACTTGACAAAGAAGCTTTACCCATCTGGAGCACAGATACGCACAGCGCAGACAAAACATCCTGAAATCAAAGCAAAATCCATTTATCAAATTAAATCTAAATTACAGCACCTTATGAAAAAAATCTGTGGCTTAGAATGCTTATGCCGAAATAAGTGAGTAAGGCTGTTTAGATGAGTGCTAATGAGAGACACAGTTGTATACTTTTGTGCCATATGTCCTTGAGATTTATGCATTACATGCAGGTTAATAAATCCACGATTATTAAAGCCAGCCACTTACTAAGAAACTGTTATGGTATGCATTCATTAATTAAATGGGATAAACAAAACAACTTTTTCTTTGGTCTCAAGGTGACTTGACTAACCATGAGTGTATGCTGTATTACCAATTTTACAGATAATTTTGTGTCTGCAGATGTAAAAGCCACATGTTTTCTAACATATATTGTGAAGCAACACACATGTGTGTGGAGGTCAAGGTCGCCTGGTTCCAATATGGCGGCCTTTTTGAAATCCGCGTAAACGAACGCTCTCATTTTATTGTCTACTGATCGACACAGGTTTTCTTCTTGACAGACGACAATGCCAGTTAGTCTCCTACAACACCGGGTAACAACAGGCAAGTTTCTGTGGTCATTATTGGCATTTTGCGTAGAAAAACTGATCGTTTTATCCCGGTCGGTGTACTTCTGTTGTGGCACAAAGGATAGACAGTACCTTCGTATTGCTGTGTGGACTGTGAGATGTTTTGTGCGAAGATTATTTCATTCCAACGACAGAATGAACATGTTTACAGACGTTCACGGTTTGGAATGCTGACCACGGTAGCTGTTGTATTCTTGTCGTGTTGCCTGATATTGGCCGGAGATGTGGAGATGAATCCGGGGCCTGATGTGCATGAGAAAAGTACCATGAATGAAGTTTCTAGTGTAATAAGTCGAGACACTTTCGAGGACCACGAGCAGCCTCAGCAAAGTCCTGAGCTATTGCAAGGCCTCATCATGGAGGGTATCTGCAACCTAGAAAAAACATATTAATGCTGTATAATTTAGATGCTAGAGGTAAGATTACTTGGGTTTCTAAGGTAGGATCTTGTCTTTGTGAGAATGGTTTTGGCTATGTATGGATGAACCAAAGTGTTGGTAACATGAAAGAATTTTTACGTGCGTTTAAAGGACGCTTGATTGATTGTAGGTGGCAGAACTGGAATGAACATGTTCGTAATAGTGATAGATTTGCTTTTTATAGAATGTTCAGTGCTTCTATGCATTATATACCAGTTTATCTGCAATCGAATATAGATAAGCATATGAAATTTATTTTGACTAGATTTCGTTTTGGTGTGTCATCATTACCGCTATCGGCAAGTGACTGATAGTGAGCTATTATGTCCCTTGTGTAAAGAGTAAAGAGAGGATGAAGTGCATTTTGTATTACGCTGTCCATTTTTTGAAAATTTGAGAAAACAATTCATTGCTACTAAGTTTATTAGAAACCCAAACGCATTTAGCTTTAATATTTTGCTGTCATCGACAAGACAAGAAACTGTTCGAAAGTTATGTATATTTTTGTACAAAGCGTTTAAAATGAGGGAGATAGCAATTTCGTAAGATTCACTGATTTGTTTCCTCTGATTGAGTGTTTGTTATACATGTATATTTTGTTTGAAAATTCACTGTACATACCCCTTCAATAGGGAGCATAGGCCTTACACTGAATAAAACAATCGTATCGTATCGTATCTCTCTCTCTCTCTTTACTTATGCTGTCATTTAAATTGATCTGTTTTAACTTGTGTGTTCTGTGTGTTTGTAATTATGTGTGTGTACGCAGGCAATTTTTAGAGAAATCTTTTTTAAAGTGTAATTTAGAATAAATTTAATTTAAAAAACATTTTCGACCGCAGCGAGTATGTTTTATAATGTGTATTGAATGGTTGTTGTCGGGCAGAGCGTGCGTGCAACTGCGTATAGAAGTTGTATGTGTGTGTATGCGTGTGTGTGTGTATTTTTGTGTTTGAAATGAAAGACTGATTTGTTTTCACGAATAGAATTATTAGGTTTGTAATTAGAGTGAATAAAGTTTCCCTTTGATTCGGACCAGTGCGGTGGCAACAGCTTAGCCTTAGACGATTGTCTTTTGACCCACCTCCATCCCCATCTTCCCCATTAGAGTCCTTTTTTAATGTAGTTTTTTTATTTATGTTTAAGAGTTTTTTAATCAAAGCTATTTTGGTGAATTCTAGTTTGTCTCTCCAGGCATTGACTGCATACCGATCTCTTGTTGCTATGATAAAGTTGCTATGTATAAAGTTGCTATGTGTAAAGTTGCATGTATAAAGTTGCTATTTGTAAAGTTGCTATGTATAAAGTGTCATGTATAAAGTTGCTATGTATAAAGTTGCATGTATAAAGTTGCTTTTACCCCCGTTGGGGTGCCGTGGTTTTTAGTATAAATAGTATCCCCCATTTCTGGAAATTTAGTGCTTTAAATTCCAACTGTCACTGTCTTTCTTATTTGCTCTTTCTCATTCCTGCACTGTTTTATCAATCTGCTATACTAACTTCTTCTTCGCTGGACCAGTCATCTACCTTTTTCTTGAAAATTCTTCCAGGACAAGACTCCTTATTTGTGTATGAGGTCTGTTGGATCAGCTTGGGAATATTGGACGCTTTCTGCCAGGTGGTCACTAGGGCTTCCTATGATGTTATTATTTAGCAATGTAGGCATTTTATATCTATGTGTTTTGTTGATAATTTATAATGATGTTTGTATTCTATTTTGTTTTTGTAAACGGGGGTTCGATAAATTAGAGTACAGCCTCAGCGTCCCCTACGTGGGATGTCTTTATTGTAAAGTGACTGGCTGGTGGAGAGCTTTCAGTTTTACCACTAGCAGTGTTCCCGATTACGCACAGTAGTGCGTCAATTACACACAAAATATGAAAAATGACGCAGAAAAATTTGCATGTGTGCGTCCTGTTGACGCACACATTTTTTTCCGATCGCTGAAGTCAAAAATACGACCAACGAGTGGAGAACTAATTCACGGCATAATCAGAAACAGAACCCAACTGAGACTGCCATTGCAGACGATTAAAGATTGTGTCGGGAGTTGTCGTCCTTAAAAATCGCATGCGCGCGCATTGTAAACTTCCTCCAAGCAATACATTCACTGAACAGAAGATCATGTCACTTCTGACTTCGTTGACTGGGCCCAAAATCCGTTCATTCACCGATTTGGGGACTCTCAAAATTTGCACAAGGACTCTTAAAATTTTATACCTGGGAGTCCCAAGGACTCTCATTTTTTGTGTGTGGAAGGAACACTGACTAGGGTTGTTTTAGCAGATCTTTTATGCGGATAGATAGATACTCAGTGCTTATAGGGTCCAGCGGACTGCCAAGAGCCGAATCAGGACCACAAAAAATTAGGTAAAATGAGATTAAACTGTTAACATTTAAATATTTTGAAAGATGTAAATGAAATCAGTTTCTTCAATAAAATCCAAACAAGAATACAAGACAAGACGACATGATTTAGATGCGATAAAACAAACCAACATCTTGTAAAAATTGAAACAGGTTCTGACCATTGCATACTTTAAAAACCTCATTAAAAGGTACTGAACCAAGATATCTTTCCCTTAAATCAACCAGATCAGCACATTCAGACATAAAATGACGAACGGAAAACGCTTTGTCACCTGCGGCTGTATAAGAGCTTGGTCCGCCCCATCCTGGAGTACGGTCACTCAGTTTGGCAGCCACATCATAAAACACTATGTGCCGAAATCGAGGCTGTCCAACGCCGTGCTACCAAGCTCCTGCCAAGCATCAGAGACAAACCTTATAGTGAGAGACTTAGAGCCCTCTGTTTGCCCTCCCTTGAACATCGTCGACTGAGAGGGGACATGATTGACGTGTTTAAATACGTCCACGGCTTCTACGATGCTGACAGACCACTCTTTGAGTTTGCTAAAAGTGAAATAACTAGAGGTCACTCACTGAAGCTGACTAAGCAGCACTGCAGGCTGAACCTAAGAAGCAACTACTTCTCACAGAGAGTCATCGGCACATGGAACAGCCTACCAGAGACAGTGGTTACAGCCCCCACTGTCGACTGCTTCAAAAGCAGGCTGGATGTATTCTGGAAGGACCGCCCGGAGATATACGAACCAAGATGCCACTACTAGATTTAGCTAATTGCCACGCATGCAAGTCTAGCAGTTTTTGGGATCTATGTAAAGGCCAGTGGCCTATATCATTGACTTTTTCAAGTTCAAGTATGGTGGTTCCTCTCCTTTTAAAAGGAAATTATGGGTGACACAAGTATGCCCAATATGAAGGCGAGCCAAAACAGTTTCCTCTTTGCGGGTGGACGCAAAGTTAGGCAAAGAAGCAGATAAATCCGGAAGAATTTCAAATAATTTGTTATTGATTTGCTTAGACCATTCAGTCTGCCACAGCCGTTTACAATAAACTCCAGTCATACAACGCAGGTCAGAGTATGGAACAAACTGGAAAATCTCTGAAGGGAAATCTAGATGCAGAGCTTCTTTAGCCGCTTTGTCCACTGCAATATTGCCGTGAATGCCCATGTGACTAGGTACCCACATAAAAACTATCTTTTTACCCTCAGAAACAAGTTCTGTGTGGAGGTTATGGATCTCTGCCAGAAAAGGGTGTGATATCTTTCTCGTGGAAAGAGCCTGAAGTGCTGACAGTGAATCAGACAGGATTAAAAACGAGGTTCTCTTGGATTGATAAACCTGTTTCAGAGCTAGATGAATTGCCTTGAGCTCAGCTGTATAAACAGAACAAAAATCAGGTAGACGCTGTTGCAAATGCTGGTCTAGGTGTATGCCTGAGACCGAGGCAGCAGCAACTGAGTCTCCTTTCTTCGACCCGTCTGTAAAAAGTTTGTCATATCCTTTATATAGTGAACATTGTTCGAGATAAAGTTGCTTATAAACAGCTTCGGAAGTTTAAGTCTTTTTGAAGGATGTGAGACTGAAATTGATAATAGGGTTGATGAGGTTCCAAGGTGGAAGTACAGTTAGCAATTGATCATCATTAACAGAGTCAACATCTATGCCTGCAGTGTCAAAGTGAGGACGTATTCTGATACCAAAAGGAGGAATTTCTGTCGGTTTGTTGGAGTATTTAAGTGTAAATAACGGGTTTAGAACACAATCATAAGCGGGATTTTCAGGGTTTGCTTTAAGTTTGAGAAAATAATTCATGCGAAGCTGAAGCCTGCGGATCTCTAAGGGAGGTTCACCAGCCTCAGCGTAGAGACTTTCCTTTGGTGAAGTGCGAAACGCACCCAGACAGATCCGAAGACTTTGATGATGGATTGGATCCAAGGCTTTTAAATAGCCTTTCCTAGCGGAACCATATACGATGCTACCATAATCCAATTTAGAGCGTACCAGAGAACGATAGAGGAGGAGCAGAGTTTGCTTGTCTGCTCCCCAGTCTGTGTGGCTGATAACTTTCAAAACGTTAAGACCTTTCTGGCAGCTTTCCCTCAGGTATTTAATATGCGGCAGAAAAGTAAATTTGCTGTCAAAAATAATACCCAAAAATTTTACTTGTTTAGAAACTTTGATGGGTTGTCCATAAACATGTAGAGAAGGGTTCAAAACCTGGTTCTGTTTGCGATGAAAATGAATGCATTCGGTTTTAGAAAGCGAAAAATGGAAGCCGTTTTCTTCTACCCACCCCTGAATTTTATCTATGCAAAGCTGATGTTGACGCTCCACCCCAGCCAAGGTTTTACCCTTCGCTGAGATTGAGAAATCATCAACAAACAAGGATTTATCTATGCCAGATTTAACGTTTTGAACTATGTTGTTGATCTTAATGTTAAACAAAAGAGGAGATAAAATGCTACCCTGAGGGACACCCATCTCCTGCTCAAAAGAATCTGATAAAGTGGAGCCAAGTCGGATCTGAAACTTTCTATCAGTTAAAAAATTTTCTATAAATATGGGTAAGTTCCCACAGAAGCCTAGGAGTTCTAGATCTTTTAAAATCCCGAACTTCCAAGTCGTGTCGTATGCCTTTTCTAGATCAAACAACACAGAAACAACATGTTCACCGTTAACCAACGCATTTCTGACGAACGACTCGAATCGAACGAGATGATCTAAAGTGTTCCTGTTTTTGCGGAAACCACATTGAGAGATATCAAGAGCGTTGATGGATTCTAACTGCCACATCAAACGCTCATAGATCATTCTTTCCATAGTTTTGCATAAACAGCTTGTAAGGGCAATGGGCCTGTAATTGTTTGGGTCAGAGTGATCCTTACCAGGTTTAGGTATTGGAACAATAACTGCGTCCCGCCAAGATGGGGGAAACGAACCAGAAGACCAGATATGATTAAACACAGCCAAGAGAATTTTAAGGGAATCTTTAGGCAGGTGCGAAATTAACTGATAATGAATATCATCAGGACCAGAAGCAGAATTATTGGATTTCAGGATGGAATCTGTCAATTCTTCCATAGAAAACGGAAGGTTATATGGTTCACAATTATCAGAGTCAAAAAAGCAGGGTTCTCTTTCTTTTTTATCTTTGATGTTTTGGAATTTGGGGGAATAATGAGCAGATGAAGAATTGTGAATAGTAGAGGCCAACAAGTCAGCTACCTGCTTTCTGTCAGTGATAATTTGTCCACGTTTTTTCAGACCTTGGATCACAGCTCTGGAGTTTTTTCCCTTAATTCTTTTTATTATTTTCCAGACTGTTTTAGGAGAGGTTTTGGTATGAAGTTTGGAACAGAAGGTTTTCCAGGATAGACGCCTTTTTTGTTTAAAGAGATACCTAGTTTTAGCTCGCAGCTTCTGGTGATTAAGTTTATTTTCAGCTGTAGGATTTTGAAAGAAAATTCGTTGGGATTGTTTCCTTTGGTGATGAAGAGTCTTGCATTCTTCATCAAACCAAGGGGTCTTCGGGGCACTGCTTTTAATAGATGTTTTGGGTATATTTTCGGAAGCACATTCTATTAGGATATTAGAAAACTCCAGAGCTGGATCTTCAGAATTGAGAATGTCATTGGTAATTTGACAAGCTGCAGAGTGTCCAAATTGGTCCCAATTTGCTTTTTTGAAATTCCAGCGCCGTTGGGGCTCCTCAGTTTGATCTTCTAAAAACTTTAGAAAAATTGGAAAATGATCACTCCCACAGAGATCCGAATGAGGTTTCCAATCCAGGTCCAAAAAAAGAGAAGGGTCACAGATGGCCAGGTCTAACTTAGAAAATGTTCCTAAATGGTTACAATACGTAGGGGAACCTGAATTTAAAATACAAAGGTTGAGGTCATCGACAACATTCTCCAAAATTTTGCCTTGGGGATTCTGATGGTCACTTCCCCATCTGGGGGAGTGACCGTTCAGATCCCCAACAATCACGAAGGGAGAAGGGAGTTGGTCTATCAAGTTTAGTAAATCAGCTTTGCAAATGGTTTTGGAAGGGGATAAATATAAAGAGCAGACTGTAACAGTTTTTTGGAAAGATACTCGAGCAGAAATCGCCTCCAGGGGTGTGGTCAATGTAACTGGGCTAAATAAAATGTCTGAACGAACACATAAAGCGTTCCCACGAGAAACATTGGATTGCAAGCAAAAGTATCCAGATAACTGAAGTATTTTATCAGGACTCAGAAGAGTTTCCTGTAGACAAATTACACTTGGTCGGTTCTTTGTAAGCAGGAGCAACTGTTCGTAGTTGGCTTAAGGCCTCTAATGTTCCACTGCATTAAAAAGGTCATAATAGAAAGAAATAAAAGTAACACGTTTTAGTCCAAGCAACTTTACATGTACACTTTCAAAATTTTCCCCAACCACAACAGACTAGTTTTTAGTTGAAGATGGAGCAGCTGACCCCTGTGGAGGTGATTCCTCCATGTCAACTTATTCTACCTCCAGGGAGGAGAAACGATTCGAAAGAATATCTTTTTTTGAATAGATAGATAGATAGATAGATACTCAGTGCTTATAGGGTCCAGCGGACTGCCAAGAGCCGAATCAGGACCACAAAAAATTAAGTAAAATGAGATTAAACTGTTAACATTTAAATATTTTGAAAGATGTAAATAAAAGCAGTTTCTTCAATAAAATCCAAACAAGAATACAAGACAAGACGACATGATTTAGAGGCGATAAAACAAACCAACATCATGTAAAAATTGAAACAGGTTCTGACCATTGCATACTTTAAAAACCTCATTAAAAGGTACTGAACCAAGATATCTTTCCCTTAAATCAACCAGATCAGCACATTCAGACATAAAATGACGAACGGAAAACGTTTTGTCACATGCAAAGCACCATGGTGGTTCCTCTCCTTTTAAAAGGAAATTATGGGTGACACAAGTATGCCCAATATGAAGGCGAGCCAAAACAGTTTCCTCTTTGCGGGTGGACGCAAAGTTAGGCAAAGAAGCAGATAAATCCGGAAGAATTTCAAATAATTTGTTATTGATTTGCTTAGACCATTCAGTCTGCCACAGCCGTTTACAATAAACTCCAGTCATACAACGCAGGTCAGAGTATGGAACAAACTGGAAAATCTCTGAAGGGAAATCTAGATGCAGAGCTTCTTTAGCCGCTTTGTCCACTGCAATATTGCCGTGGATGCCCATGTGACTAGGTACCCACATAAAAACTATCCTTTTACCCTCAGAAACAAGTTCTGTGTGGAGGTTATGGATCTCTGCCAGAAAAGGGTGTGATATCTTTCTCGTGGAAAGAGCCTGAAGTGCTGACAGTGAATCAGACAGGATTAAAAACGAGGTTCTCTTGGATTGATAAACCTGTTTCAGAGCTAGATGAATTGCCTTGAGCTCAGCTGTATAAACAGAACAAAAATCAGGTAGACGCTGTTGCAAATGCTGGTCTAGGTGTCTTCCTGAGACCGACGCAGCAGCAACTGAGTCTCCTTTCTTCGACCCGTCTGTAAAAAGTTTGTCATATCCTTTATATAGTGAACATTGTTCGAGATAAAGTTGCTTATAAACAGCTTCGGAAGTTTCAGTCTTTTTGAAGGATGTGAGACTGAAATTGATAATAGGGTTGATGAGGTTCCAAGGTGGAAGTACAGTTAGCAATTGATCATCATTAACAGAGTCAACATCTATGCCTGCAGTGTCAAAGTGAGGACGTATTCGGATACCAAAAGGAGGAATTTCTGTCGGTTTGTTGGAGTATTTAAGTGTAAATAACGGGTTTAGAACACAATCATAAGCGGGATTTTCAGGGTTTGCTTTAAGTTTGAGAAAATAATTCATGGCGAGCTGAAGCCTGCGGATCTCTAAGGGAGGTTCACCAGCCACAGCGTAGAGACTTTCCTTTGGTGAAGTGCGAAACGCCCCCAGACAGATCCGAAGACCTTGATGATGGATTGGATCCAAGGCTTTTAAATAGCCTATCCTAGCGGAACCATATACGATGCTACCATAATCCAATTTAGAGCGTACCAGAGAACGATAGAGCAGGAGCAAAGTTTGCTTGTCTGCTCCCCAGTCTGTGTGGCTGATAACTTTCAAAACGTTAAGACCTTTCTGGCAGCTTTCCCTCAGGTATTTAATATGCGGCAGAAAAGTAAATTTGCTGTCAAAAATAATACCCAAAAATTTTACTTGTTTAGAAACTTTGATTGATTGATTGATTTATTATTGCTTTAGGTCCAGCGGACTCTTCCGAGCCAAATCAGGACCGGACAACCCCCGATCCGCATAAAAGATCTGTCGAAACAACCCCAGTGGGAAAACTGAATGCCCTCCACCGGCCAGTCACCCCACAATAAAGACATCCCACGCGAGGGACGGCTGAGGGTTGACCTCAACTACGCGAACTCCCCGATTACAAAAACAAAACAGAACACAAACATCACTACAAATCATCAACAAAAAACACACATATAAAATGCCCACAGTGCCAAATAGCACATTCATAGGAAGCCCCAGCGACCACCCGGCAGAAAGCGCCCAACATTCCCAAGCCGATCCAACAGACCTCACACACAAACAAGGAGTCCTGTCCAGGAAGAGTTTTCAAGAAAAAAGGTAGGTCACCGATCCAGCGAAGAAGAAGATAGCATAGCAGAGTGGTAGGACAGATCGGGAATGGGAAAGAGCAAATGAGGAAGACAGCGACAGTGGGAATCCAAAGCACCAAATCTCCAGAAAGTGGGGACACCACCTACACTGAAACCCCCGGCACTCCAACGGGGGGAACTGTTGCCGCAGTTAATTTGTCATGCCTACAAAGGCAAGACAGGTTTTCAACTGGGGCTTTCACTGTACCCTTTATAGGTTAGAACAATCTACAGTGGCAAGATTGCTCATGACCCCAAGGGGTCAGAAACTTTGATGGGTTGTCCATAAACATGTAGAGAAGGGTTCAAAACCTGGTTCTGTTTGCGATGAAAATGAATGCATTCGGTTTTAGAAAGCGAAAATTGGAAGCCGTTTTCTTCTACCCACCCCTGAATTTTATCTATGCAAAGCTGAAGTTGACGCTCCACCCCAGCCAAGGTTTTACCCTTCGCTGAGATTGAGAAATCATCAACAAACAAGGATTTATCTATGCCAGATTTAACGTTTTGAACAATGTTGTTGATCTTAATGTTAAACAAAAGAGGAGATAAAATGCTACCCTGAGGGACACCCATCTCCTGCTCAAAAGAATCTGATAAAGTGGAGCCAAGTCGGATCTGAAACTTTCTATCAGTTAAAAAATTTTCTATAAAAATGGGTAAGTTCCCACAGAAGCCTAGGAGTTCTAGATCTTTTAAAATCCCGAACTTCCAAGTCGTGTCGTATGCCTTTTCTAGATCAAACAACACAGAAACAACATGTTCACCGTTAACCAACGCATTTCTGACGAACGACTCGAATCGAACGAGATGATCTAAAGTGCTCCTGTTTTTGCGGAAACCACATTGAGAGATATCAAGAGCGTTGATGGATTCTAACTGCCACATCAAACGCTCATAGATCATTCTTTCCATAGTTTTGCATAAACAGCTTGTAAGGGCAATGGGCCTGTAATTGTTTGGGTCAGAGTGATCCTTACCAGGTTTAGGGATTGGAACAATAACTGCGTCCCGCCAAGATGGGGGAAACGAACCAGAAGACCAGATATGATTAAACACAGCCAAGAGAATTTTAAGGGAATCTTTAGGCAGGTGCGAAATTAACTGATAATGAATATCATCAGGACCAGAAGCAGAATTATTGGATTTCAGGATGGAATCTGTCAATTCTTCCATAGAAAACGGAAGGTTATATGGTTCACAATTATCAGAGTCAAAAAAGCAGGGTTCTCTTTCTTTTTTATCTTTGATGTTTTGGAATTTGGGGGAATAATGAGCAGATGAAGAATTGTGATGAATAGTAGAGGCCAACAAGTCAGCTACCTGCTTTCTGTCAGTGATAATCTGTCCACGTTTTTTCAGACCTTGGATCACAGCTCTGGAGTTTTTTCCCTTAATTCTTTTTATTATTTTCCAGACTGTTTTGGGAGAGGTTTTGGTATGAAGTTTGGAACAGAAGGTTTTCCAGGATAGACGCCTTTTTTGTTTAAAGAGATACCTAGTTTTAGCTCGCAGCTTCTGGTGATTAAGTTTATTTTCAGCTGTAGGATTTTGAAAGAAAATTCGTTGGGATTGTTTCCTTTGGTGATGAAGAGTCTTGCATTCTTCATCAAACCAAGGGGTCTTCGGGGCACTGCTTTTAATAGATGTTTTGGGTATATTTTCGGAAGCACATTCTATTAGGATATTAGAAAACTCCAGAGCTGGATCTTCAGAATTGAGAATGTCATTGGTAATTTGACAAGCTGCAGAGTGTCCAAATTGGTCCCAATTTGCTTTTTTGAAATTCCAGCGCCGTTGGGGCTCCTCAGTTTGATCTTCTAAAAACTTTAGAAAAATTGGAAAATGATCACTTCCACAGAGATCCGAATGAGGTTTCCAATCCAGGTCCAAAAAAAGAGAAGGGTCACAGATGGCCAGGTCTAACTTAGAAAATGTTCCTAAATGGTTACAATACGTAGGGGAACCTGAATTTAAAATACAAAGGTTGAGGTCATCGACAACATTCTCCAAAATTTTGCCTTGGGGATTCTGATGGTCACTTCCCCATCTGGGGGAATGACCGTTCAGATCCCCAACAATCACGAAGGGAGAAGGGAGTTGGTCTATCAAGTTTAGTAAATCAGCTTTGCAAATGGTTTTGGAAGGGGATAAATATAAAGAGCAGACTGTAACAGTTTTTTTGGAAAGATACTCGAGCAGCAATCGCCTCCAGGGGTGTGGTCAATGTAACTGGGCTAAATAAAATGTCTGAACGAACACATAAAGCGTTCCCACGAGAAACATTGGATTGCAAGCAAGAGTATCCAGATAACTGAATTATTTTATCAGGACTCAGAAGAGTTTCCTGTAGACAAATTACACTTGGTCGGTTCTTAGTAAGCAGGAGCAACTGTTCGTAGTTGGCTTTAAGGCCTCTAATGTTCCACTGCATTAAAAAGGTCATAATAGAAAGAAAGAAAAGTAACATGTTTCAGTCCAAGCAACCTTACATGTACACTTTCAAATTTTTCCCCAACCACAACAAGATACAAGATACAAGTTTATTGCTTTAGGTCCAGCGGACTCTTCTGAGCCAAATCAGGACCAGAGAGACGTTATCTTAAAATATAAAATGATTCAAATCTTAAAAAACAAACCTGTTACTCTTAAATACTCAAACAAACTTTCACACGACACCTCCTTAAGAGTCTTCTTTAAAACTGATGTATTAAAAATATAATCTCTTTCTTCAATCAAATCACTAAATTCAGTCCTATCAATAAAATCCAAACTAAACAAAACATGTCGATATGATTTATATGCGATAAAACAAACCAACATCATGTAAAAATTGAAACAGATGTTGACCATTACATACTTTAAAAATCTCTTTGAAAGGTATTGAACCAAAATATGTTTCTCTTTCCTCAATCAGATCAGCACACTCAGACATGAAATGGCGAACGGAAAAAGATTTATCACATGCAAAGCACCATGGTGGTTCTTCTCCTTTTAAAAGGAAACTGTGGGTGACATAAGTATGCCCGATATGAAGGCGAGACAAAACTGTTTCTTCTTTGCGAGTGGATGCAAAGTTAGGCAAAGAATCTGACAAATCCGGGAGAATTTGAAATAATTTGTTGTTGATATGGTTAGACCAGTCAGTCTGCCACAGCCGTTTACAATAAGATCCAGTCATACAACGCAGATCAGAGTAAGGAACAAATTGGAAAATCTCTGAAGGGAAATCGAGATGCAAAGCATCTTTAGCCGCCCTGTCTACTGCAATGTTGCCGCGGATGCCCATGTGACCAGGTACCCACATAAAAACTATCTTTTTACCCTCAGAAACAAGTTGTGTATGGAGGTCATGGATCTCTGCCAGAAAAGGGTGTGATATCTTTCTCGTGGAAAGAGCCTGAAGTGCTGACAATGAATCGGACATGATCAAAAACGAGGTTCTTTTGGATTGATAAACTTGTTTCAGAGCGAGATGAATTGCCTTGAGCTCAGCTGTATAAACAGAACAAAAATCAGGTAAACGCTGTTGCAAAGGCTTGTCTAAGTGTCTCCCAGAGACAGACGCAGCAGCAACTGAATCTCCTTTCTTTGACCCGTCTGTAAAAAGTTTTTCATATCCTGGGTATAAGGCACACTGTTCTAAATAAAGTTGGTTATAAACGGTTTCAGATGTAGTGTTTTTGAGGAAAGCGGACAATTGCCAATTAATGTTGAAGGTACATAATTTCCATGGAGGAGCTTCAGTCCGAAGCTCATCATCGTTGATGGAAGCAACATCAATGCCTGCTTTTTCCAAATGAGCCTGCATTCTGATGCCAAATGGAGGAATTGTGTTAGGTTTGGCTTCAAATTTCTGAACAAGATCTGAGTTGAAAACACAGTCATAAGCAGGGTTCATGGGATCAGTTTTTAATTTTAGATAATAATTCAGTGACAATTTTGTACGTCTGAGCTCCAGCGGGGGTTCGTTAGCTTCCACGTATAGGCTTTCAGAAGGGGAGGTGCGAAAAGCACCCAAAGCAATGCGTAGTGCCTGATGAGCAACTGGATCTAACATCTTAAGATAAGATTTTCTAGCAGAACCATAAACAATGCAACCATAGTCTAACTTGGATCTAATTAAAGAACGATATAACAGCAATAAAGTTTTCTTGTCAGCACCCCAGTCTGTACCACTAATAACCTTGAGCAGGTTGCAGGCCTGTTGACATTTAGTTTTCAAATTTTTCAGATGAGGAAGGAAGGATAGCCTTTGATCAAAAATAACACCTAAAAATTTGACTTGTTGGACCGCCTTTATTAGGAGTTTTATTGAGGATAATAGTAGGGTCTTGAATAATTCCCCGGTGCTTGGAAAAGTGAATACATTCAGTTTTTGCTTCAGAAAATTTAAAACCATTTTGTAAAACCCAGTCTTCAACGGCCTTGACACATAACTGTAGCTGACGTTCTGCAGATGCCAAAGTTTTACCTTTGGCTACCAACGCAAAAATCGTCAACAAACAAAGAATTGTCAATTCCCCGTTTAACGGAACGAACAATATTATTTATTTTAATATTAAACAGCAAGGGAGACAAGATGCTACCCTGAGGCACTCCCATCTCCTGTTCCCTCGTATCTGACAAAGATCCCCCAACCTTAACCTGAAAGATTCTGTCCGTTAGAAAATTGGATATAAACAGAGGTAAATGTCCTTTCAAACCCATTTCTTGTAAATCGGAAAGAATGCCATATTTCCATGTGGTATCATAGGCTTTTTCCAAATCAAACATGATGGCAACGACATGTTCACCCTGGACGAACGCGTTACGGATAAAAGTTTCCAGTCGCACCAGGTGGTCAACAGTACTTCGACCACTTCGAAAGCCACACTGAGTGTTGGATAAAATATTATTTGTTTCTAGATACCACAGTAAACGAGAATAAACCATTCTTTCCAGCGTCTTGCATAAGCAAGAAGTTAAGGCTATTGGTCTATAGTTTGTTGGGTTAGTATGGTCTTTGCCAGGTTTAGGAATGGGTATAATAATGGCCTTTCTCCAAGAGGGAGGAAAGGTGCCAGTGATCCAGATCTGATTGAAGATGTCCAGCAGTTGAGACCGTGAGTACCTTGTTAAATGTCTGAGAAATTGATAATGTACATCATCCGGTCCAACTGCTGAATCTGCACTTTTGTTAATTGCATCGTCAAGCTCGACTAATGAGAACGGAATGTTGTAATCTTCAGAATTATCGGAGGTAAAATTTAACTGTTGTGTTTCTTTACGGGTTTTAACTGTTTGAAAAGGGACAGAATAATTTTCAGAGGAAGAATTTGCAGCAAAAGAAGAAGCCAAGAGATCAGCTACTAATTTTTTATCTCCGATTACGTCCCCCTGCACAGTAAGGCATGGGCTCACCTGTTTGTTACTTTTATTTTTGAGTTTGCGGACCACTTTCCACACCTTCGACAGTTTCGCTTTCGAATTAAGCGTGGAGCAGAAACCTCTCCACGATTCTCTTCTCTTTTGTTTGAAGAGCTGTCGGCATTGCGCTCGCAAACGTTGGTGGTTCTGTTTATTTTCAGTGCTTGGGTGTAAAAACATAGTTCTTAAAGCTTTTTTACGAGCTTGCTGAAGTTTTCTACATTCATCGTCGAACCAGGGTTTTTTAAGTGTGTGAGGGTTTAACGAAGTTTGCGGAATGGACTCCGTGGCACTGTTTATAACTATGTCAGTGTAAAGCTGGATTGGATCTATGGCATTCGAAAATTCCTGTTTCTTAGCACGTAACTGTACCTCAGACAGTTTAGAAAACAGATTCCAGTTAGCTTGTTTCAGTTTCCACCTGCCATGAGTTTGCTCAAGGTTGTCTGAATCATGTTTTAATAAAACCGGAAAATGGTCGCTGCCATGGAGATCTTCTAAAACTGTCCATTTAAAATCCAAAAGTAAGGAGGGATCACAGATCGATATATCAATGTGGGACAAAGAAGCAGTTCTTGAACAGGAAAACGTTGGAGCACCCTCGTTCAAAGTTACTAGGTTTAACGAGTCTAAAATGTCTTCAATTATTTTACCCTGAGAATCGGTACGATCGCTACCCCACAGGGGAGAGCGTCCATTAAAATCTCCCAACAACAAAAAAAGGGGTAGGTAACTGTTGGATCAAATTTTCAAGTTCACATTTAGTTACATTTATTGATGGTGTCAAATATATAGAACAAACTGTGAGGGATTTAAAAAGAGATATTCTGGCTGCAACTGCTGGTAGACTTGTATTAAGTGAAATTGGGCTAAATGGGACGTTTCTATGAATAAAGAGTGAAACGCCTCTAGAAGATGTACAATTTAGAGAGGAATAACCAGTGATATCTATTAGATGTTTCTCTGACAGGAGAGTTTCCTGAATGGCTAACACTTCAGGTTGATGCTCCGTCAGCAGACAGCAGAGCTCCTCATAATTTGCCCTTATCCCTCGGATATTCCATTGTAAAATGGCCATAAAAATGAAGTAAAAGAATGCTAAATATTTCAATCTCTGAGATGACAATTATGTCTCTATAGTTTTCTGACCATCATCCATCTCCTCATGATCCATCAACTCCCTGAAACGGTTCTCCGTCTCGAGAGGCTGATGATGCTTGGAAGAAAGGGGTCCAGGCTTTTGAGTTTTCTTGGAACTCCCGGATCCCAAACTACCAGCAGGCTTCTTCCCCTTCTCCCCAGCAATGGATCTTGGATCTACTTTCTCCCTCCTACCCTTCCCAACTTTTCCCTCTCCTCCCCCGACGCTCCCCGGCTGAGCCAATAAGATCCGGGCTGCCTCTGTGACCACCTGGTCACTGTAACCTGCCGCCGAAGTTGTGGCGGCTTGAGGCATGGCCTCCCTCGCGGCAGGTGTGACGGCTTTAGACACGGCCGTCTGCGTGTTGTGGGTGACGGTTTTGGACGTGACCGTCGGCACGTTCTCCAGTGTAGCTGATGGGGCTGGAGAACCCCCCCTATGACCAAACAACGTGAGCATTTTCTCTAGATTGTCCATCCGCCTGCACAGTGCATCCAAAACCTGCGTCATTTTATTCAAAGTGAGTTCCATTGCTGGGTGTGAACTAGGTTCCACATGGGGTGTGGAACTCACCACAGACGCAAAGGAACGCTCTCGGATACCCGGACTCCTTTCCATACCTTTTTTCTTGCGTCTGCGAAGGTGCACCTCTCAGTGGCCCTCACCTTTTGGATCTCCAGCTCCAACTGCCACTGAGGGCAATCTTTGGAGCTGGAAGCATGCTGCCCCGCGCAATTCACGCAGCAAATAGGATCCTTGCATGCGTTTTCATGTTTATCCTTGGCGCATTCACGGCAAATTTCTTTGTTTTTACATGTTCCGCTACCATGGCCAAACTTTTGGCAGCGGAAGCAACGCAACGGTGATGGAATGAACGGTGTCACCTTCACCCGAAGGTATCCCATCTTGAGTGACTCCGGCAACTTGGCCATGGCAAAGGTCACAAAAAGTGTATTGGTGGGGATACGCTTGGGTCCTTTGGTGACAAAGACCCGCTGTACCGCTGTGACCCCCTGGCTGGAGAGTTCATCGCGAATTTCCGATTCCGACATATCGATCAAGTCCTGACATCGGATGACTCCCTTGGAGGAATTCAACCGTCCATGCACAGTAACTTTGATTTGTCTGTCAACAAAGACGGTCAAATTCCTCTTTAACAGACAATCCGATGCCCTTTTGGTTGAGCACTCCACCAGATAGGCCCCAGATCGAAGTTTTTTGACGTCTTTGAAACCCACCGTGCAGACGGATTGGAAACCTTTGTGGATGGCGAACGGAGACAGCTTGCCTAGTGGCATAGCCGGATCCGCCCCCTCCACAACCAAAAAACGAGGCCAGGCCCCATCCAACCCAGATGCACAAGCTTTTTTCCTTACGTCCATCTCACTGTCCGTGTCCCTGTCCGATTCGTCATCAAGTAGTCTTTTTTTGTTTGTTGAAGCCATGTTATTAATTTGTTAATTCATGCCCCCTGCTCCCCACCCACCACGGAGTCCAACAAGGGGATGCGTCGAAGCGGAAAATCCAGCAAGGGAGCGCACCAGGGCTACAGGGGGGATATACACCCAGACAATCCCGCACTGCCACTACGGTTTTGTTCAACTTTGACCCATGAGCCGCAGCCTTCTAGCAGAGCTAGGGCAATACACAACCAGCCGCTTGACTGACGCGGGCCACGCCAGCCTCCCGTCTAGGAGAAGTCCGGGTCAAAGAGGTGTGTTAGTGTGAGGGACCGCAGTCCCTCAGTGACCTCAACCTCCAGGATCCCATTCTCCCCCGACACGGGTTGCCCTGCACGGCAAACGCAGAGCGCCAAGAGAAGGCCACAGAGAAAAAGGAGGGTAGAAAAAGAAGAAATGATGGGGAAAAAGAAGACAGGAAAAGTCCGGTAAGGCAGAAGAGAGGAAGTCAAAACTGCACAGATTAGTGGGAGAATTTATGTGTGAAAAGAATATAGATGAAAGGACCAATAAGACAGAAACAAGACAAAAGAGAAGAAAAAGGGGTAGGCAACTTTGTCACCCAGCCAGAGAGAGGCATGGGGTCCACCCCCGGCGCGCGGAGCCGAGCCTGTGGGGGCGCCCCAACCACAACAGACTAGTTTTTAGTTGAAGATGGAGCAGCTGATCCCTGTGGAGGTGATTCCTCCATGTCAACTGATTCTACCTCCAGGGAGGAGAAACGATTCGAAAGAATATCTTTTTTTGAAGACAGCGGTCCTGGCCTATTGTCAGTGCTTGAAGAGGACTTCGAGCTCGTTGACCGCTGCACGACCCCAGCCGAAGGGGTTCGACCTCGATGGGGTGAGGAGGAGGGAGGTCGTGAACCAGACGTCCTCTTTTCCCGGGGTCGCAACAGGGTGTAGAGGCCCGGTGTTTTAACGGCTTTTGACGCGGCCGTCGGCGCGTTCACCTGAGGAGGTGGCATTGTCTTAGTGAAAGTCGGCCCGCTTGGGCTCGACCTCTGCTGATTACTAGAGGCAACACTAACTTTGTCTTTATCTTCAATAGTCAACAGACGTTTTTCTAGAGTTTGTGTCAATTCTTTCAGAGAATTCAGGAGTGATCCTAAAGCAGATTTGTCAGCAACAGAGATCATGGATGAGAGAGATTTCAGCGTGTTTGGCAAAGTGTTTGTTGAGGTCACTTCTGCAAAACTAGTTTGTTTATATCACACGGATTGAGAATCTCGTATGGTTTTCTCGCCTCTGGGAAGGAGCATCTTTCTCGGGATCGGATTTTTTGAATCTCAGTCTCCCTGATCCAAGCAGGGCAAGACGTTGACGATGCAGGATGATCTCCCTTGCAATTATAACACTTTGGAGCATCACTGCATTGTTCGCCATGAAAATCTCCCCCACACCTGAAACAGGTCGGTGCGTTTTTGCATGTCGTGCTACCGTGACCATACGTCTGACATTTATAACAACGCAATGGCGAAAGTACCAACACGGAAACAGGTATGCTTTCATAACAAACTATGACTCTTTTTGGTGCTTCAGGTGTGCAAAAGGTCAAAAACAGAGTATTTGTGGGTACTTTCTTTCCGTCTTTGTCCTTTCGCATGACCCTATGTGCCTCAGTAACTCCCTGCTTAGCCAAGCCATCTTTTATTTCTGTCTCAGTGAGACCATCAAATTGAGATGACCGCACAACTCCTTTGGAGGAGTTGAGTGTGCGGTGGCAACTCACACTCACATCAAACACTTTGCTACCTAGCTCCAACTTGGACCCATCTCTCGATCGCAATTGTTCAGAAGTCCTTTCTGTGGGACAGTCCACTAAGAAACTTCCATCTCTTAATCTTTTAATGTCTCGGATCTGTCTGGACACTCCCTCAAACCACTTTTCCACGACAAAAGGTGAAATCTTTTGGCTTTCGCTGTTCATCCTTACTATCAAGAAGCGTGGCCATGTTTTGAAAATGCCAGATTCCTTGGCTGTGCGTCTCGTTTCAGTGTCGCTGTCAGAGTCACGTCCAATATCCTTGTCCAGTCCGTCATGAGTTCTTTTGTGTTTTTTGGTGGATGCCATGTTTTTATATTTGATTCATCCCCCCTGGTCCCCACCCACCACGGAGTCCAACAAGGGGATGCGTCCAAGCGGAAAATCCAGCAAGGGTGCGCACCAGGGCTACAGGGGGGATATACACCCAGACAATCTCGCACTGCCACTACGGTCTTGTTCAAGTTTGACCCATGAGCCGCAGCCTTCTAGCAGAGCTAGGGCAATACACGACCAGCCGCTTGACTGACGCGGGCCACGCCAACCTCCCGTCTAGGAGAAGTCCGGTCCAAAGAGATGTGTTAGTGTGAGGGACCGCAGTCCGTCAGTGACCTCAACCTCCAGGATCCCATTCTCCCCCGACACGGGTTGCCCTGCACGGCAAACGCAGGGGGCCAAGAGAAGGCCACAGAGAAAAAGAAGGGTAAGAAAAGAAGGAATGATGGGGAAAAGGAAGACAGGAAAAGTCCGGTAAGGCAGAAGAGAGGAAGTCAAAACTGCACAGTTTAGTGGGAGAATTTACGGGTGAAAAGAATATAGGTGAAAGGACCAATAAGACAGAAACAAGACAAAGAGAAGAAAAAGGGGTAGGACCCAGCCAGAGAGAGGCATGGGGTCCACCCCCGGCGCGCAGAGCCGAGCCCGTGGGGGCTCTTTTATGCGGATCAGGGGTTGTCCGGTCCTGATTTGGCTCGGAAGAGTCCGCTGGACCTAAAGCAGTAATCATGTAATGTAATGTAATTACAAGATACAAGATACAAGTTTATTGCTTTAGGTCCAGCAGACTCTTCCGAGCCAAATCAGGACCAACAACAACAAGTTTATTGCTTTAGGTCCAGCGGACTCTTCCGAGCCAAATCAGGACCAGAGAGACGTTATCTTAAAATATTATAAAATGATTCAAATCTTAAAAAACAAACCTGTTACTCTTAAATACTCAAACAAACTTTCACACGACAACTCCTTAAGAGTCTTCTTTAAAACTGATGTATTAAAAATATAATCTCTTTCTTCAATCAAATCACTAAATTCAGTCCTATCAATAAAATCCAAACTAAACAAAACATGTCGATATGATTTATATGCAATAAAACAAACCAACATCATGTAAAAATTGAAACAGATGTTGACCATTACATACTTTAAAAATCTCTTTGAAAGGTATTGAACCAAAATATGTTTCTCTTTCCTCAATCAGATCAGCACACTCAGACATGAAATGGCGAACGGAAAAAGATTTATCACATGCAAAGCACCATGGTGGTTCTTCTCCTTTTAAAAGGAAACTGTGGGTGACATAAGTATGCCCGATATGAAGGCGAGACAAAACTGTTTCTTCTTTGCGAGTGGATGCAAAGTTAGGCAAAGAATCTGACAAATCCGGGAGAATTTGAAATAATTTGTTGTTGATATGGTTAGACCAGTCAGTCTGCCACAGCCGCCGTTTACAATAAGATCCAGTCATACAACGCAGATCAGAGTAAGGAACAAATTGGAAAATCTCTGAAGGGAAATCGAGATGCAAAGCATCTTTAGCCGCCCTGTCTACTGCAATGTTGCCGCGGATGCCCATGTGACCAGGTACCCACATAAAAACTATCTTTTTACCCTCAGAAACAAGTTGTGTATGGAGGTCATGGATCTCTGCCAGAAAAGGGTGTGATATCTTTCTCGTGGAAAGAGCCTGAAGTGCTGACAATGAATCGGACATGATCAAAAACGAGGTTCTTTTGGATTGATAAACTTGTTTCAGAGCGAGATGAATTGCCTTGAGCTCAGCTGTATAAACAGAACAAAAATCAGGTAAACGCTGTTGCAAAGGCTTGTCTAAGTGTCTCCCAGAGACAGACGCAGCAGCAACTGAATCTCCTTTCTTTGACCCGTCTGTAAAAAGTTTTTCATATCCTGGGTATAAGGCACACTGTTCTAAATAAAGTTGGTTATAAACGGTTTCAGATGTAGTGTTTTTGAGGAAAGCGGACAATTGCCAATTAATGTTGGGGGTACATAATTTCCATGGAGGAGCTTCAGTCCGAAGCTCATCATCGTTGATGGAAGCAACATCAATGCCTGCTTTTTCCAAATGAGCCTGCATTCTGATGCCAAATGGAGGAATTGTGTTAGGTTTGGCTTCAAATTTCTGAACAAGATCTGAGTTGAAAACACAGTCATAAGCAGGGTTCATGGGATCAGTTTTTAATTTTAGATAATAATTCAGTGACAATTTTGTACGTCTGAGCTCCAGCGGGGGTTCGTTAGCTTCCACGTATAGGCTTTCAGAAGGGGAGGTGCGAAAAGCACCCAAAGCAATGCGTAGTGCCTGATGAGCAACTGGATCTAACATCTTAAGATAAGATTTTCTAGCAGAACCATAAACAATGCAACCATAGTCTAACTTGGATCTAATTAAAGAACGATATAACAGCAATAAAGTTTTCTTGTCAGCACCCCAGTCTGTACCACTAATAACCTTGAGCAGGTTGCAGGCCTGTTGACATTTAGTTTTCAAATTTTTCAGATGAGGAAGGAAGGATATCCTTTGATAAAAAATAACACCTAAAAATTTGACTTGTTGGACCGCCTTTATTAGGAGTTTTATTGAGGATAATAGTAGGGTCTTGAATAATTCCCCGGTGCTTGGAAAAGTGAATACATTCAGTTTTTGCTTCAGAAAATTTAAAACCATTTTGTAAAACCCAGTCTTCAACGGCCTTGACACATAACTGTAGCTGACGTTCTGCAGATGCCAAAGTTTTACCTTTGGCTACCAACGCAAAATCGTCAACAAACAAAGAATTGTCAATTCCCCGTTTAACGGAACGAACAATATTATTTATTTTAATATTAAACAGCAAGGGAGACAAGATGCTACCCTGAGGCACTCCCATCTCCTGTTCCCTCGTATCTGACAAAGATCCCCCAACCTTAACCTGAAAGATTCTGTCCGTTAGAAAATTGGATATAAACAGAGGTAAATGTCCTTTCAAACCCATTTCTTGTAAATCGGAAAGAATGCCATATTTCCATGTGGTATCATAGGCTTTTTCCAAATCAAACATGATGGCAACGACATGTTCACCCTGGACGAACGCGTTACGGATAAAAGTTTCCAGTCGCACCAGGTGGTCAACAGTACTTCGACCACTTCGAAAGCCACACTGAGTGTTGGATAAAATATTATTTGTTTCTAGATACCACAGTAAACGAGAATAAACCATTCTTTCCAGCGTCTTGCATAAGCAAGAAGTTAAGGCTATTGGTCTATAGTTTGTTGGGTTAGTATGGTCTTTGTCAGGTTTAGGAATGGGTATAATAATGGCCTTTCTCCAAGAGGGAGGAAAGGTGCCAGTGATCCAGATCTGATTGAAGATGTCCAGCAGTTGAGACCGTGAGTACCTTGTTAAATGTCTGAGAAATTGATAATGTACATCATCCGGTCCAACTGCTGAATCTGCACTTTTGTTAATTGCATCGTCAAGCTCGACTAATGAGAACGGAATGTTGTAATCTTCAGAACTATCGGAGGTAAAATTTAACTGTTGTGTTTCTTTACGGGTTTTAACTGTTTGAAAAGGGACAGAATAATTTTCAGAGGAAGAATTTGCAGCAAAAGAAGAAGCCAAGAGATCAGCTACTAATTTTTTATCTCCGATTACGTCCCCCTGCACAGTAAGGCATGGGCTCACCTGTTTGTTACTTTTATTTTTGAGTTTGCGGACCACTTTCCACACCTTCGACAGTTTCGCTTTCGAATTAAGCGTGGAGCAGAAACCTCTCCACGATTCTCTTCTCTTTTGTTTGAAGAGCTGTCGGCATTGCGCTCGCAAACGTTGGTGGTTCTGTTTATTTTCAGTGCTTGGGTGTAAAAACATAGTTCTTAAAGCTTTTTTACGAGCTTGCTGAAGTTTTCTACATTCATCGTCGAACCAGGGTTTTTTAAGTGTGTGAGGGTTTGACGAAGTTTGCGGAATGGACTCCTTGGCACTGTTTATAACTATGTCAGTGTAAAGCTGGTTTGGATCTATGGTATTCGAAAATTCCTGTTTCTTAGCACGTAACTGTACCTCAGACAGGTTAGAAAACAGATTCCAGTTAGCTTGTTTCAGTTTCAACCTGCCATGAGTTTGCTCAAGGTTGTCTGAATCATGTTTTAATAAAACCGGAAAATGGTCGCTTCCATGGAGATCTTCTAAAACTGTCCATTTAAAATCCAAAAGTAAGGAGGGATCACAGATCGATATATCAATGTGGGACAAAGAAGCAGTTCTTGAACAGGAAAACGTTGGAGCACCCTCGTTTAAAGTTACTAGGTTTAACGAGTCTAAAATGTCTTCAATTATTTTACCCTGAGAATCGGTACGATCGCTACCCCACAGGGGAGAGCGTCCATTAAAATCTCCCAACAACAAAAAAGGGGTAGGTAACTGTTGGATCAAATTTTCAAGTTCACTTTTAGTTACATTTATTGATGGTGTCAAATATATAGAACAAACTGTGAGGGATTTAAAAAGAGATATTCTGGCTGCAACTGCTGGTAAACTTGTATTAAGTGAAATTGGGCTAAATGGGACGTTTCTATGAATAAAGAGTGAAACGCCTCTAGAAGATGTACAATTTAGAGAGGAATAACCAGTGATATCTATAAGATGTTTCTCTGACAGGAGAGTTTCCTGAATGGCTAACACTTCAGGTTGATGCTCCGTCAGCAGAGCTCCTCATAATTTGCCTTTATCCCTCGGATATTCCATTGTAAAATGGCCATAAAAATGAAGTAAAAGAATGCTAAATATTTCAATCTCTGAGATGACAATTATGTCTCTATAGTTTTTTGACCCTCATCCATCTCCTCATGATCCATCAACTCCCTGAAACGGTTCTCCGTCTCGAGAGGCTGATGATGCTTGGAAGAAAGGGGTCCAGGCTTTTGAGTTTTCTTGGAACTCCCGGATCCCAAACTACCAGCAGGCTTCTTCCCCTTCTCCCCAGCAATGGATCTTGGATCTACTTTCTCCCTCCTACCCTTCCCAACTTTTCCCTCTCCTCCCCCGACGCTCCCCGGCTGAGCCAATAAGATCCGGGCTGCCTCTGTGACCACCTGATCACTGTAACCTGCCGCCGAAGTTGTGGCGGCTTGAGGCATGGCCTCCCTCGCGGCAGGTGTGACGGCTTTAGACACGGCCGTCTGCGTGTTGTGGATGACGGTTTTGGACGTGACCGTCGGCACGTTCTCCAGTGTAGCTGATGGGGCTGGAGAACCCCCCCTATGACCAAACAACGTGAGCATTTTCTCTAGATTGTCCATCCGCCTGCACAGTGCATCCAAAACCTGCGTCATTTTATTCAAAGTGAGTTCCATTGCTGGGTGTGAACTAGGTTCCACATGGGGTGTGGAACTCACCACAGACGCAAAGGAACGCTCTCGGATACCCGGACTCCTTTCCATGACCTTTTTTCTTGCGTCTGCGAAGGTGCACCTCTCAGTGGCCCTCACCTTTTGGATCTCCAGCTCCAACTGCCACTGAGGGCAATCTTTGGAGCTGGAAGCATGCTGCCCCGCGCAATTCACGCAGCAAATAGGATCCTTGCATGCGTTTTCATGTTTATCCTTGGCGCATTCACGGCAAATTTCTTTGTTTTTACATGTTCCGCTACCATGGCCAAACTTTTGGCAGCGGAAGCAACGCAACGGTGATGGAATGAACGGTGTCACCTTCACCCGAAGGTATCCCACCTTGAGTGACTCCGGCAACTTGGCCATGGCAAAGGTCACAAAAAGTGTATTGGTGGGGATACGCTTGGGTCCTTTGGTGACAAAGACCCGCTGTACCGCTGTGACCCCCTGGCTGGAGAGTTCATCGCGAATTTCCGATTCCGACATATCGATCAAGTCCTGACATCGGATGACTCCCTTGGAGGAATTCAACCGTCCATGCACAGTAACTTTGATTTGTCTGTCAACAAAGACGGTCAAATTCCTCTTTAACAGACAATCCGATGCCCTTTTGGTTGAGCACTCCACCAGATAGGCCCCAGATCGAAGTTTTTTGACGTCTTTGAAACCCACCGTGCAGACGGATTGGAAACCTTTGTGGATGGCGAACGGAGACAGCTTGCCTAGTGGCATAGCCGGATCCGCCCCCTCCACAACCAAAAAACGAGGCCAGGCCCCATCCAACCCAGATGCACAAGCTTTTTTCCTTACATCCATCTCACTGTCCGTGTCCCTGTCCGATTCGTCATCAAGTAGTCTTTTTTTGTTTGTTGAAGCCATGTTATTAATTTGTTAATTCATCCCCCCCTGCTCCCCACCCACCACGGAGTCCAACAAGGGGATGCGTCCAAGCGGAAAATCCAGCAAGGGAGCGCACCAGGGCTACAGGGGGGATATACACCCAGACAATCCCGCACTGCCACTACGGTTTTGTTCAACTTTGACCCATGAGCCGCAGCCTTCTAGCAGAGCTAGGGCAATACACGACCAGCCGCTTGACTGACGCGGGCCACGCCAGCCTCCCGTCTAGGAGAAGTCCGGGCCAAAGAGGTGTGTTAGTGTGAGGGACCGCAGTCCCTCAGTGACCTCAACCTCCAGGATCCCATTCTCCCCCGACACGGGTTGCCCTGCACGGCAAACGCAGAGGGCCAAGAGAAGGCCACAGAGAAAAAGGAGGGTAGAAAAAGAAGAAATGATGGGGAAAAAGAAGACAGGAAAAGTCCGGTAAGGCAGAAGAGAGGAAGTCAAAACTGCACAGATTAGTGGGAGAATTTATGTGTGAAAAGAATATAGATGAAAGGACCAATAAGACAGAAACAAGACAAAAGTGAAGAAAAAGGGGTAGGCAACTTTGTCACCCAGCCAGAGAGAGGCATGGGGTCCACCCCCGGCGCGCGGAGCCGAGCCTGTGGGGGCAACTACCTAATTATCGAGTGAGTTAGGCCTACTACTAGTAATATTACTACAATACTAGTAGTACAATACAATACAAGGTTATTGCTTTAGGTCCAGCGGACTCTTCCGAGCCAAATCAGGACCAGAGAGACGTTATCTTAAAATATTATAAAATGATTCAAGTCTTAAAAAACAAGCCTGTTACTCTTAAATACACAAACAAACTTTCACATGACACCTCTTTAAGAGACTTCTTTAAAACTGATGTATTAAAAATATATTCTCTTTCTTCAATCAAATCACTAAATTCAGTCCTAATAAAATCCAAACTAAACAAAACATGTCGATACAATTTATATGCGATAGAACAAACCAACATCATGTAAAAATTGAAACAGATGTTGACCATTACATACTTTAAAAATCTCTTTGAAAGGTATGGAACCAAAATACGTTTCCCTTTCCTCAATCAAATCAGCACATTCAGACATAAAATGGCGAACAGAAAAAGATTGATCACATGCAAAGCACCATGGTGGTTCTTCTCCTTTTAAAAGGAAACTGTGGGTGACATAAGTATGCCCAATATGAAGGCGAGATAACACTGTTTCCTCTCTGCGAGTGGACGCAAAGTTAGGCAAAGAAGTGGACAAATCGGGAAGAATTTGAAATAATTTGTTGTTGACATGGTTAGACCAGTCAGTCTGCCACAGTCGTTTACAATAAGATCCAGTCATACAACGTAGGTCAGAGTAGGGCACAAACTGGAAAATCTCTGGAGGGAAATCGAGATGTAGAGCATCTTTAGCCGCTCTGTCTACTGCAATATTGCCGCGGATGCCCATGTGACCAGGGACCCACATAAAAACTATCTTTTTACCCTCAGAAACAAGTTGTGTATGGAGGTCATGGATCTCTGCCAGAAAAGGGTGTGATATCTTTCTCGTGGAAAGAGCCTGAAGTGCTGACAATGAATCGGACATGATTAAAAATGATATTCTTTTGGATTGATAAACTTGTTTCAGAGCTAAATGAATTGCCTTGAGCTCAGCTGTATAAACAGAACAAAAATCAGGTAAACGCTGTTGCAAAGGCTGGTCTAAGTGTCTCTTGGAGACAGACGCAGCAGCAACTGAATCTCCTTTCTTTGACCCGTCTGTAAAAAGTTGTTCATATCCTGGGTATAATGCACACTGTTCTAAATAAAGTTGGTTATATACGGTTTCAGAGGTATTGTTTTTAAGGAAAGCGGACAACTGCCAATTAATGTTTGGGGTACATAATTTCCATGGGGGAGCTTCAGTCCGAAGGTCATCGTCGTTGATGGAAGCAACATCAATGCCTGCTTTTTCCAGTTGAACTTGCATTCTGATGCCAAACGGAGGGATTGTGTTAGGTTTGGATTCAAATTTCTGAACAAAATCTGGGTTGAAAACACAGTCATAAGCAGGGTTCATAGGATCAGTTTTTAATTTTAAATAGTAATTCATTGACAATTTTGTACGTCTCAGCTCCAGCGGGGGTTCGTTAGCTTCCACATAAAGGCTTTCACAAGGGGAAGTGCGAAACGCACCCAAAGCAATGCGTAGTGCCTGATGGGCAACTGGATCTAGCATCTTAAGATAAGACTTTCTAGCAGAACCATAGACAATGCAACCATAGTCTAACTTGGATCTAATTAAAGAACGATATAACAGCAATAAAGTTTTCTTGTCAGCACCCCAGTCTGTACCACTGATAACCTTGAGCAAATTGCAGGCCTGTTGACATTTAGTTTTCAAAATTTTCAGATGAGGAATGAAAGATAGCTTTTGATCAAAAATAACACCCAAAAATTTGACTTGTTTGACCGCCTTTATTGGAGTTTTATTGAGGAGAATAGTAGGGTCTTGAATAATTCCCCGGTGCTGGGAAAAGTGAATACATTCAGTTTTTGCTTCAGAAAATTTAAAACCATTTTGTAAAACCCAGTCTTCAACGGCCTTGACACATAACTGTAGCTGACGTTCTGCAGATGCCAAAGTTTTACCTTTGGCTACCAATGCAAAATCGTCGACAAATAAAGAATTGTCAATTCCCCGTTTAACGGAACGAACAATGTTATTTATTTTAATATTAAACAGCAAGGGAGACAAGATGCTACCCTGAGGCACTCCCATCTCCTGGTCTCTCGTATCTGACAAAGATCCCCCAACCTTAACCTGAAAAATTCTGTCTGTTAGAAAATTGGATATAAACAGAGGTAAATGTCCCTTCAAACCCATTTCTTGTAAATCTGAAAGAATGCCATATTTCCATGTGGTATCATAGGCTTTTTCCAAATCAAACATGATGGCAACGACATGTTCACCCTGGACGAACGCGTTACGGATAAAAGTTTCCAGTCGCACCAGGTGGTCAACAGTACTTCGACCACTTCGAAAACCACACTGAGTGTTGGATAAGATATTATTGGTTTCGAGATACCACAGTAAACGAGAATAAACCATTCTTTCCAGTGTCTTGCATAAGCAAGACGTTAAGGCTATTGGTCTATAGTTTGTCGGGTTAGTATGGTCTTTGCCAGGTTTAGGGATGGGTACAATAATGGCCTTTCTCCAGGAGGGAGGAAAGGTGCCAGTGATCCAGAGCTGATTGAAGATGTCCAGCAGTTGAGACCGTGAGTACCTTGTTAAATGTCTGAGAAATTGATAATGTACATCATCCGGTCCAACTGCTGAATCTGCACTTTTGTTAATTGCATCATCAAGTTCGACTAATGAAAACGGAATGTTGTAATCTTCAGAATTATCGGAGGTAAAATGTAACTGTTGTTTTTCTTTACGGGTTTTAACTGTTTGAAAAGGGACAGAATAATTTTCAGAGGAAGAATTTGCAGCAAAAGAAGAAGCCAAAAGATCAGCTACTAATTTTTTATCTCCGATTACGTCACCCTGCACAGTAAGGCATGGGCTCACCTGTTTGTTACTTCTATTTTTGAGTTTGCGGACTACTTTCCACACCTTCGACAGTTTCGCTTTTGAATTAAGCGTGGAGCAGAAACCTCTCCACGATTCCTTTCTCTTTCGTTTGAAGAGCTGTCGGCAGTGCGCTCGCAAACGTTGGTGGTTTTGTTTATTTTCAGTGCTTGGGTGTAAAAACATAGTTCTTAAAGCTTTTTTACGAGCTTGCTGAAGTTTTCTACATTCATCGTCAAACCAGGGTTTTTTAAGTGTGTGAGGGTTTGACGAAGTTTGCGGAATGGACTCCTTGGCACTGTTAATAACTATGTCAGTATAAAGCTGTATTGGATCTAAGGCATTTGAAAATTCCTGGTTCTTAGCACGTAGCTGGGCCTCAGACAGGTTAGAAAACAGACTCCAGTTAGCTTGTTTCAGTTTCCACCTCCCATGAGTTTACTAGTAGTAGTAGGTTATGAAGTTATTCTTGTACATCACTGCAATACGGCAGTAGTAATAATAATAGGTCTGTAAGGGGGTTAATGTTGCTTGATTGCCAACAGGTACCATATACAATTTAGACTAATAATGTTTTATTTTTGTTTTGTATTTTAATCCAGAACTCTCAACAAGAAGATAATCTTGTCGACCAAGCTCTTGAACTTTAAGAAATTACGAGCAGTCCCTTTCAGTTCCAAGGCTTTGCCAATAACACACTGGCCAGTACACAAAATGAAGAAAATACAGAAGAGACACTGTGTATATCGAATGTCATGAGTGGCAATCCCCAGAAGATGATGTGAGTGAAGACACTGAAGTTCAATAAGTGTCGACTCCTAGACTTGAGCAAAGGATTAAATTTGGTTAATGAAATAAAAGATGATGGATTGTAAGTAATTATATGTAGTTCTTATGAAGCCATTGGACAGTAGTTAATTCCTGAAATGTTGATGCATTTGTGCACCTTCAGTGTTATTTCATATCATCATGAATTAGGAAAACCATTTACTTAATGGCCTAACTTTCTCAGTGTTACTGAGTTTGTTTTGTAAGACAATTATACTACAATGTTTACATAATCATAAAGGCTGTATATCATGCTGTCATGCAATGTAAACTTTGTTTTTGATTTCACAGTTAAATCTCGATACGACGGACAGTGACATTGACCAGGACATCATTCCTCCAACACCTCCTACAGCTTGGTCTGGCAGGTTTATCACAGGTTCAGGTTCAGATCCAGACATAGTCTCAGCTTCCGCCTCAAGCACAGTAAGTTCGGGTATTTGTTTTCATTAAACTCTATGCATAGTTCACATCATTCCCATTAGATTGAAAATACAATTACATATTATTATGTAATTAAGGTTCACAATAAATTTTAATATTATTTCTGTTTGTTATTACAAATGCCAGGTTCCCGTGCTTGAGGTAAGTAAGCGTGATATTTCTGTTCGGGTGGCTCCTGAAATGAATGTTGCCATGGTGTTTTAAACGCTCAACTTGTATAAATATACTATGTCAAAGGCAAAAAAATTGGGTGACCCGACGATGGCGCGGAAAAGAGGTAGGTTTGCCAAAGAGGGGGGTATGAACAATCGTGGAAAGAATAACATCCCCAACCACCAACACAAGGCAAGACAAGGCGTAAGACTGTGATCCAGACATGATCATACTAGACCACAGCACAAGCAGTAGTACACCAGCTTCACAACCATTGCTTGCATGCGGGAGCAGGATGGCCTTGTTTAAGCGGAGGAACTTCTACCCACCCTACTGTTTTTGGACAAATGCCTCGTCCCAAAAGGAAGATTTAGAAATGCAGCACGAGAAAAAGCATAATTATTCGCTTTTTCACAAAGGGGATTAAGGTTTCCTACCGCAAGCCTTCGCAAAAGTATAGGAAAGAAAAACGGGGACATGACGTGAGATTGCTGAGGAAACAGTGGCGCAATTTAACACAAGCGCAAAGGAGACGTCACAGGGAGAGATGCCACAGCCAGCCAGGCCCCAGCCAGCCAGGCCCCAGCCAGCCAGGCCCCAGCACCAGTGGCTTTGCAGGATTCAGTTGTGGCTTGCACAGAAGGACATATAGCAAAGAAGCAGCGTCCAGGATTGTTTCCTACCGCAAGCCTTCGCAAAAGTATAGTTGCAAGGATGTCGAAAAGAAGAACCATAAAGAGGATGACGGAAAGTATGAAGAGCCTCCTAAAGCAGAAGAACGTGGAGGAAGACAAAGAAAAGAAGAAAAACAAAGTCATCAACGACACAAAGATATTCAAGTTGTCTACAGATGTCTCGGATGCTGCCGCATGACCATGATATTGTGTACATTGAATACGATGCTGACCCTGTCTACCACCGACAACCACTCCGTCAAGTTCTTCAGTACAGCAAGGCTGACTGGCCTGAGTTACGCGCCGCAGCTACACTACTGGCCAACTCCATCTGCCATTCCTACACAGAAAGAAGCAACACTGAAGACATATGGAAAGTCTTCAAAGACGGTGTGACGAACACCACATCCCCTCTAAGACCCTGGGTGCAAAAAACAACAAACCGTGGGTGGACTATGAGACTCAACGCCTTATCAGGAAAAAAGACAGGCTGTACAAGAAGTGGAGGAAGTCGGGCGATGAGACTATGCATGCCAAATTTCGCCAGCTCAAAAGTATTGTGCAACACCCCCCTTCGGAAGGCCTACTGGATACACACTGAAAAACTTATCAGTGAGTGTGACAACAACCCCTGCCCACAATCATCCAAAAACAAGAAACTATGGACTTACATCAAGTCCAAGAGGACTGAGCAAGCAAGTGTAGCACCCCTGAAGTTAGACGGCCGACTTCACACTGATGCCAAGGATAGAGCAGAAGTCCTACACAGCCAATTCCAGTCTGTCTTCAGTCCCTGCATTGACTGCTCATCCGACAAGTTCCAACAACAAACCAACCTCCACCCCAGTCAAGACAGCCCAACCCCAGACCTGTTTACACCCAGGCAGAACCAAGAGGAATCCAGAAGGCCAAAAATAGGAATTTGAGAGTCCAAAGAGGAATCTATTTGTCGCGCAATTTTGGTCTAAATAGGAATCAAATAATAGCTCAAGAAAAGATAATCACTTTAGTTTAAGTTGGTCAGTATCAACCCTCCTCCCTCCCCCCCCCCCAACACACACACTTTTTTTTTTTTTTTTTTTTTTAATATAGAAAGAATTGATTACATGTGCGCGAGAGAGATTAACACTTGTTTCTCTCTGTGTCTGACAGAAACTCTAGCCACCACTGTCCTCCCCAACACCAACAAGAACTGCAGCCCCACAGTGGGCAAAAACGCCTTAAACCTTTGGGTGGACAAAGACAAGCCAGGTCAGTACATTGGCAGTGTCAATCAGGAAATGGAGGGAGGGTTAATCAAGGGGTTGGTCATGTTGTCAGTATACTGACTACTGTTGCTGAAATGTAAAGCCTGTGCTGCAACTTAGGTCGTATGTGTGTCAAAGCAGCATCACCTGTCTTGATCTTTAGCGACTGTCTTGTCATAAATCTTTATTAAATAAATTATATTAACAGGGTTCGCACACGCCCTAAAACCCCCTAAAAATCCCTAATTTTTGACAATTCGTTTTAGGGGCCCCCTAAAAGTCCCTAAATTTTGCAGGTTAATCATTTTAGGTTCTAAAAGGCCCTAAAAATCGAGATCGCGGTACGTGAAAATTATCGTCTGCTGTTAGCAAGTCCGCCATCTTTTTTTCTCTATTTCAGTAATAGTGGTGTCCCTTTGATAAACTTCCGGCAAAACCCAGTCTCTTTTCCGCTATTGGGCTCTCTTAGATACTAGCCATCGCATAATGGAAGTGACATTGCGTATCTAAAAATAAGTTTTCACCTCCACGTGAACTTTGCTTTGTATCTAAGGGAGCCCCTTTGCTTAGTACCATCAACATGGCCGCTTTACCGCCTTGTTTATCGCTTGTACGGCAAACAGAAAATAATAATAATAATAATAATAATACCGGATGCTAATACGCGCTTTACTTCGAATGATTTCGAACTCAAAGCGCGGCGACCTATACCAACATACACGCTCACGTGCAACAAATATATTACAGACACACAACAAGGACAACAGTATACAAGGCATACACGTGGTGTAAAGGCAGGGAGATCGCTATTAGGATACTGAAAGTTAAATAGTTTTGTATTTTTTTAAATTAATTTGACTGCATTGTTGGCACTGTCGACAACGAAGAAGATGTGAAGGTGATCCTGGATTTCTTTCAAAGGTAGGCATTACAGATGCAAGAGAAGGTAACTCTTCCGAGCGGATCGAGATTTCCGGGAAACCTAACTCTAATTTTACCGCTGATACCAGGGTCAGATTACGGTCTCAAACGGCTATGTATAGTAGTTCTTTCTAAAACAAATGACTAACAACGAAAGGGGAGACATTGGCGCAGGACTGCAACTACCTTTTTGGGGGGAGCAGCGACAACTTCGTAAAATTAAAATTTTATTTCTCTTTATAAAAATTGCATGCCTGTAATTTATGTTTTATTATGTAGCCTGATTTTTTTAAAGAACTAATACAACAAAAAAAAAAGTACACTTTCTGCGCGTAAAGCCTTTCAAAATGTAACAAAATTAAGTCCCCACGACCAATAGTTACGCCCCTTCCGGTTCGTCGCCATTTTGTTTTCATTCGTTGTCAGACCCACTTCGGCCTTGATTGATACTATCAATGATAGAAGTCGTGCGTTGCACATAAAGCTATGTCAACACCAGAGGTGAACTAACTAATTATCGAGTGAGTTAGGCCTACTACTAGTAATATTACTACAATACTAGTAGTAGTAGGTTATGAAGTTATTCTTGTACATCACTGCAATACAGCAGTAGTAATAATAATAGGTCTGTAAGGGGGTTAATGTTGCTTGATTGCCAACAGGTACCATATACAATTTAGACTAATAATGTTTTATTTTTGTTTTGTATTTTAATCCAGAACTCTCAACAAGAAGATAATCTTGTCGACCAAGCTCTTGAACTTTAAGAAATTACGAGCAGTCCCTTTCAGTTCCAAGGCTTTGCCAATAACACACTGGCCAGTACACAAAATGAAGAAAATACAGAAGAGACACTGTGTATATCGAATGTCATGAGTGGCAATCCCCAGAAGATGATGTGAGTGAAGACACTGAAGTTCAATAAGTGTCGACTCCTAGACTTGAGCAAAGGATTAAATTTGGTTAATGAAATAAAAGATGGATTGTAAGTAATTATATGTAGTTCTTATGAAGCCATTGGACAGTAGTTAATTCCTGAAATGTTGATGCATTTGTGCACCTTCAGTGTTATTTCATATCATCATGAATTAGGAAAACCATTTACTTAATGGCCTAACTTTCTCAGTGTTACTGAGTTTGTTTTGTAAGACAATTATACTACAATGTTTACATAATCATAAAGGCTGTATATCATGCTGTCATGCAATGTAAACTTTGTTTTTGATTTCACAGTTAAATTTCGATACAACAGACAGTGACATTGACCAGGACATCATTCCTCCAACACCTCCTACAGCTTGGTCTGGCAGGTTTATCACAGGTTCAGGTTCAGATCCAGACATAGTCTCAGCTTCCGCCTCAAGCACAGTAAGTTCGGGTATTTGTTTTCATTAAACTCTATGCTTAGTTCACATCATTCCCATTAGATTGAAAATACAATTACATATTATTATGTAATTAAGGTTCACAATAAATTTTAATATTATTTCTGTTTGTTATTACAAATGCCAGGTTCCCGTGCTTGAGGTAAGTAAGCGTGACATTTCTGTTCAGGTGGCTCCTGAAATGAATGTTGCCATGGTGTTTTAAACGCTCAACTTGTATAAATATACTATGTCAAAGGCAAAAAAATTGGGTGACCGGACGATGGCGCGGAAAAGAGGTAGGTTTGCCAAAGAGGGGGGTATGAACAATCGTGGAAAGAATAACATCCCCAACCGCCAACACAAGGCAAGACAAGGCGTAAGACTGTGATCCAGACATGATCATACTAGACCACAGCACAAGCAGTAGTACACCAGCTTCACAACCATTGCTTGCATGCGGGAGCAGGATGGCCTTGTTTAAGCGGAGGAACTTCTACCCACCCTACTGTTTTTGGACAAATGCCTCGTCCCAAAAGGAAGATTTAGAAATGCAGCACGAGAAAAAGCATAATTATTCGCTTTTTCACAAAGGGGATTAAGGTTTCCTACCGCAAGCCTTCGCAAAAGTATAGGAAAGAAAAACGGGGACATGACGTGAGATTGCTGAGGAAAAAGTGGCGCAATTTAACACAAGCGCAAAGGAGACGTCACAGGGAGAGATGCCCCAGCCAGCCAGGCCCCAGCCAGCCAGGCCCCAGCACCAGTGGCTTTGCAGGATTCAGTTGTGGCTTGCACCGAAGGACATATAGCAAAGAAGCAGCGTCCAGGATTGTTTCCTACCGCAAGCCTTCGCAAAAGTATAGTTGCAAGGATGTCGAAAAGAAGAACCATAAAGAGGATGACGGAAAGTATGAAGAGCCTCCTAAAGCAGAAGAACGTGGAGGAAGACAAAGAAAAGAAGAGAAACAAAGTCATCAACGACACAAAGATATTGAAGTTGTCTACAGATGTCTCGGATGCTGCCGCATGACCATGATATTGTGTACATTGAATACGATGCTGACCCTGTCTACCACCGACAACCACTCCGTCAAGTTCTTCAGTACAGCAAGGCTGACTGGTCTGAGTTACGCGCCGCAGCTACACTACTGGCCAACTCCATCTGCCATTCCTACACAGAAAGAAGCAACACTGAAGACATATGGAAAGTCTTCAAAGACGGTGTGACGAACACCACATCCCCTCTAAGACCCTGGGTGCAAAAAACAACAAACCGTGGGTGGACTATGAGACTCAACGCCTTATCAGGAAAAAAGACAGGCTGTACAAGAAGTGGAGGAAGTCGGGCGATGAGACTATGCATGCCAAATTTCGCCAGCTCAAAAGTATTGTGCAACACCGCCTTCGGAAGGCCTACTGGATACACACTGAAAAACTTATCAGTGAGTGTGACAACAACCCCTGCCCACAATCATCCAAAAACAAGAAACTATGGACTTACATCAAGTCCAAGAGGACTGAGCAAGCAAGTGTAGCACCCCTGAAGTTAGACGGCCGACTTCACACTGATGCCAAGGATAGAGCAGAAGTCCTACACAGCCAATTCCAGTCTGTCTTCAGTCCCTGCATTGACTGCTCATCCGACAAGTTCCAACAACAAACCAACCTCCACCCCAGTCAAGACCGCCCAACCCCAGACCTGTTTACACCCAGGCAGAACCAAGAGGAATCCAGAAGGCCAAAAATAGGAATTTGAGAGTCCAAAGAGGAATCTATTTGTCGCGCAATTTTGGTCTAAATAGGAATCAAATAATAGCTCAAGAAAAGATAATCACTTTAGTTTAAGTTGGTCAGTATCAACCCTCCTCCCTCCCCCCCCCCCTCCCCCCAACACACACACTTTTTTTTTTTTTTTTTTTTTTTATATAGAAAGAATTGATTACATGTGCGCGAGAGAGATTAACACTTGTTTCTCTCTGTGTCTGACAGAAACTCTAGCCACCACTGTCCTCCCCAACACCAACAAGAACTGCAGCCCCACAGTGGGCAAAAACGCCTTAAACCTTTGGGTGGACAAAGACAAGCCAGGTCAGTACATTGGCAGTGTCAATCAGGAAATGGAGGGAAGGTTAATCAAGGGGTTGGTCATGTTGTCAGTATACTGACTACTGTTGCTGAAATGTAAAGCCTGTGCTGCAACTTAGGTCGTATGTGTGTCAAAGCAGCATCACCTGTCTTGATCTTTAGCGACTGTCTTGTCATAAATCTTTATTAAATAAATTATATTAACAGGGTTCGCACACGCCCTAAAACCCCCTAAAAATCCCTAATTTTTGACAATTCGTTTTAGGGGCCCCCTAAAAGTCCCTAAATTTTGCAGGTTAATCATTTTAGGTTCTAAAAGGCCCTAAAAATCGAGATCGCGGTACGTGAAAATTATCGTCTGCTGTTAGCAAGTCCGCCATCTTTTTTTCTCTATTTCAGTAATAGTGGTGTCCCTTTGATAAACTTCCGGCAAAACCCAGTCTCTTTTCCGCTATTGGGCTCTCTTAGATACTAGCCATCGCATAATGGAAGTGACGTTGCGTATCTAAAAATAAGTTTTCACCTCCACGTGAACTTTGCTTTGTATCTAAGGGAGCCCCTTTGCTTAGTACCATCAACATGGCCGCTTTACCGCCTTGTTTATCGCTTGTACGGCAAACAGAAAATAACATTGTTGGCACTGTCGACAACGAAGAAGATGTGAAGGTGATCCTGGATTTCTTTCAAAGGTAGGCATTACAAATGCAAGAGAAGGTAACTCTTCCAAGCGGATCGAGATTTCCGGGAAACCTAACTCTAATTTTACCGCTGATACCAGGGTCAGATTACGGTCTCAAACGGCTATGTATAGTAGTTCTTTCTAAAACAAATGACTAACAACGAAAGGGGAGACATTGGCGCAGGACTGCAACTACCTTTTTGGGGGGAGCAGCGACAACTTCGTAAAATTAAAATTTTATTTCTCTTTATAAAAATTGCATGCCTGTAATTTATGTTTTATTATGTAGCCTGATTTTTTTAAAGAACTAATACAACAAAAAAAAAAGTACACTTTCTGCGCGTAAAGCCTTTCAAAATGTAACAAAATTAAGTCCCCACGACCAATAGTTACGCCCCTTCTGGTTCGTCGCCATTTTGTTTTCATTCGTTGTCAGACCCACTTCGGCCTTGATTGATACTATCAATGATAGAAGTCGTGCGTTGCACATAAAGCTATGTCAACACCAGAGGTGAACTAACTAATTATCGAGTGAGTTAGGCCTACTACTAGTAATATTACTACAATACTAGTAGTAGTAGGTTATGAAGTTATTCTTGTACATCACTGCAATACAGCAGTAGTAATAATAATAGGTCTGTAAGGGGGTTAATGTTGCTTGATTGCCAACAGGTACCATATACAATTTAGACTAATAATGTTTTATTTTTGTTTTGTATTTTAATCCAGAACTCTCAACAAGAAGATAATCTTGTCGACCAAGCTCTTGAACTTTAAGAAATTACGAGCAGTCCCTTTCAGTTCCAAGGCTTTGCCAATAACACACTGGCCAGTACACAAAATGAAGAAAATACAGAAGAGACACTGTGTATATCGAATGTCATGAGTGGCAATCCCCAGAAGATGATGTGAGTGAAGACACTGAAGTTCAATAAGTGTCGACTCCTAGACTTGAGCAAAGGATTAAATTTGGTTAATGAAATAAAAGATGGATTGTAAGTAATTATATGTAGTTCTTATGAAGCCATTGGACAGTAGTTAATTCCTGAAATGTTGATGCATTTGTGCACCTTCAGTGTTATTTCATATCATCATGAATTAGGAAAACCATTTACTTAATGGCCTAACTTTCTCAGTGTTACTGAGTTTGTTTTGTAAGACAATTATACTACAATGTTTACATAATCATAAAGGCTGTATATCATGCTGTCATGCAATGTAAACTTTGTTTTTGATTTCACAGTTAAATTTCGATACAACAGACAGTGACATTGACCAGGACATCATTCCTCCAACACCTCCTACAGCTTGGTCTGGCAGGTTTATCACAGGTTCAGGTTCAGATCCAGACATAGTCTCAGCTTCCGCCTCAAGCACAGTAAGTTCGGGTATTTGTTTTCATTAAACTCTATGCTTAGTTCACATCATTCCCATTAGATTGAAAATACAATTACATATTATTATGTAATTAAGGTTCACAATAAATTTTAATATTATTTCTGTTTGTTATTACAAATGCCAGGTTCCCGTGCTTGAGGTAAGTAAGCGTGACATTTCTGTTCAGGTGGCTCCTGAAATGAATGTTGCCATGGTGTTTTAAACGCTCAACTTGTATAAATATACTATGTCAAAGGCAAAAAAATTGGGTGACCGGACGATGGCGCGGAAAAGAGGTAGGTTTGCCAAAGAGGGGGGTATGAACAATCGTGGAAAGAATAACATCCCCAACCGCCAACACAAGGCAAGACAAGGCGTAAGACTGTGATCCAGACATGATCATACTAGACCACAGCACAAGCAGTAGTACACCAGCTTCACAACCATTGCTTGCATGCGGGAGCAGGATGGCCTTGTTTAAGCGGAGGAACTTCTACCCACCCTACTGTTTTTGGACAAATGCCTCGTCCCAAAAGGAAGATTTAGAAATGCAGCACGAGAAAAAGCATAATTATTCGCTTTTTCACAAAGGGGATTAAGGTTTCCTACCGCAAGCCTTCGCAAAAGTATAGGAAAGAAAAACGGGGACATGACGTGAGATTGCTGAGGAAAAAGTGGCGCAATTTAACACAAGCGCAAAGGAGACGTCACAGGGAGAGATGCCACAGCCAGCCAGGCCCCAGCCAGCCAGGCCCCAGCACCAGTGGCTTTGCAGGATTCAGTTGTGGCTTGCACCGAAGGACATATAGCAAAGAAGCAGCGTCCAGGATTGTTTCCTACCGCAAGCCTTCGCAAAAGTATAGTTGCAAGGATGTCGAAAAGAAGAACCATAAAGAGGATGACGGAAAGTATGAAGAGCCTCCTAAAGCAGAAGAACGTGGAGGAAGACAAAGAAAAGAAGAAAAACAAAGTCATCAACGACACAAAGATATTGAAGTTGTCTACAGATGTCTCGGATGCTGCCGCATGACCATGATATTGTGTACATTGAATACGATGCTGACCCTGTCTACCACCGACAACCACTCCGTCAAGTTCTTCAGTACAGCAAGGCTGACTGGTCTGAGTTACGCGCCGCAGCTACACTACTGGCCAACTCCATCTGCCATTCCTACACAGAAAGAAGCAACACTGAAGACATATGGAAAGTCTTCAAAGACGGTGTGACGAACACCACATCCCCTCTAAGACCCTGGGTGCAAAAAACAACAAACCGTGGGTGGACTATGAGACTCAACGCCTTATCAGGAAAAAAGACAGGCTGTACAAGAAGTGGAGGAAGTCGGGCGATGAGACTATGCATGCCAAATTTCGCCAGCTCAAAAGTATTGTGCAACACCGCCTTCGGAAGGCCTACTGGATACACACTGAAAAACTTATCAGTGAGTGTGACAACAACCCCTGCCCACAATCATCCAAAAACAAGAAACTATGGACTTACATCAAGTCCAAGAGGACTGAGCAAGCAAGTGTAGCACCCCTGAAGTTAGACGGCCGACTTCACACTGATGCCAAGGATAGAGCAGAAGTCCTACACAGCCAATTCCAGTCTGTCTTCAGTCCCTGCATTGACTGCTCATCCGACAAGTTCCAACAACAAACCAACCTCCACCCCAGTCAAGACCGCCCAACCCCAGACCTGTTTACACCCAGGCAGAACCAAGAGGAATCCAGAAGGCCAAAAATAGGAATTTGAGAGTCCAAAGAGGAATCTATTTGTCGCGCAATTTTGGTCTAAATAGGAATCAAATAATAGCTCAAGAAAAGATAATCACTTTAGTTTAAGTTGGTCAGTATCAACCCTCCTCCCTCCCCCCCCCCCTCCCCCCAACACACACACTTTTTTTTTTTTTTTTTTTTTTATATAGAAAGAATTGATTACATGTGCGCGAGAGAGATTAACACTTGTTTCTCTCTGTGTCTGACAGAAACTCTAGCCACCACTGTCCTCCCCAACACCAACAAGAACTGCAGCCCCACAGTGGGCAAAAACGCCTTAAACCTTTGGGTGGACAAAGACAAGCCAGGTCAGTACATTGGCAGTGTCAATCAGGAAATGGAGGGAAGGTTAATCAAGGGGTTGGTCATGTTGTCAGTATACTGACTACTGTTGCTGAAATGTAAAGCCTGTGCTGCAACTTAGGTCGTATGTGTGTCAAAGCAGCATCACCTGTCTTGATCTTTAGCGACTGTCTTGTCATAAATCTTTATTAAATAAATTATATTAACAGGGTTCGCACACGCCCTAAAACCCCCTAAAAATCCCTAATTTTTGACAATTCGTTTTAGGGGCCCCCTAAAAGTCCCTAAATTTTGCAGGTTAATCATTTTAGGTTCTAAAAGGCCCTAAAAATCGAGATCGCGGTACGTGAAAATTATCGTCTGCTGTTAGCAAGTCCGCCATCTTTTTTTCTCTATTTCAGTAATAGTGGTGTCCCTTTGATAAACTTCCGGCAAAACCCAGTCTCTTTTCCGCTATTGGGCTCTCTTAGATACTAGCCATCGCATAATGGAAGTGACGTTGCGTATCTAAAAATAAGTTTTCACCTCCACGTGAACTTTGCTTTGTATCTAAGGGAGCCCCTTTGCTTAGTACCATCAACATGGCCGCTTTACCGCCTTGTTTATCGCTTGTACGGCAAACAGAAAATAACATTGTTGGCACTGTCGACAACGAAGAAGATGTGAAGGTGATCCTGGATTTCTTTCAAAGGTAGGCATTACAGATGCAAGAGAAGGTAACTCTTCCAAGCGGATCGAGATTTCCGGGAAACCTAACTCTAATTTTACCGCTGATACCAGGGTCAGATTACGGTCTCAAACGGCTATGTATAGTAGTTCTTTCTAAAACAAATGACTAACAACGAAAGGGGAGACATTGGCGCAGGACTGCAACTACCTTTTTGGGGGGAGCAGCGACAACTTCGTAAAATTAAAATTTTATTTCTCTTTATAAAAATTGCATGCCTGTAATTTATGTTTTATTATGTAGCCTGATTTTTTTAAAGAACTAATACAACAAAAAAAAAAGTACACTTTCTGCGCGTAAAGCCTTTCAAAATGTAACAAAATTAAGTCCCCACGACCAATAGTTACGCCCCTTCCGGTTCGTCGCCATTTTGTTTTCATTCGTTGTCAGACCCACTTCGGCCTTGATTGATACTATCAATGATAGAAGTCGTGCGTTGCACATAAAGCTATGTCAACACCAGAGGTGAACTAACTAATTATCGAGTGAGTTAGGCCTACTACTAGTAATATTACTACAATACTAGTAGTAGTAGGTTATGAAGTTATTCTTGTACATCACTGCAATACAGCAGTAGTAATAATAATAGGTCTGTAAGGGGGTTAATGTTGCTTGATTGCCAACAGGTACCATATACAATTTAGACTAATAATGTTTTATTTTTGTTTTGTATTTTAATCCAGAACTCTCAACAAGAAGATAATCTTGTCGACCAAGCTCTTGAACTTTAAGAAATTACGAGCAGTCCCTTTCAGTTCCAAGGCTTTGCCAATAACACACTGGCCAGTACACAAAATGAAGAAAATACAGAAGAGACACTGTGTATATCGAATGTCATGAGTGGCAATCCCCAGAAGATGATGTGAGTGAAGACACTGAAGTTCAATAAGTGTCGACTCCTAGACTTGAGCAAAGGATTAAATTTGGTTAATGAAATAAAAGATGGATTGTAAGTAATTATATGTAGTTCTTATGAAGCCATTGGACAGTAGTTAATTCCTGAAATGTTGATGCATTTGTGCACCTTCAGTGTTATTTCATATCATCATGAATTAGGAAAACCATTTACTTAATGGCCTAACTTTCTCAGTGTTACTGAGTTTGTTTTGTAAGACAATTATACTACAATGTTTACATAATCATAAAGGCTGTATATCATGCTGTCATGCAATGTAAACTTTGTTTTTGATTTCACAGTTAAATTTCGATACAACAGACAGTGACATTGACCAGGACATCATTCCTCCAACACCTCCTACAGCTTGGTCTGGCAGGTTTATCACAGGTTCAGGTTCAGATCCAGACATAGTCTCAGCTTCCGCCTCAAGCACAGTAAGTTCGGGTATTTGTTTTCATTAAACTCTATGCTTAGTTCACATCATTCCCATTAGATTGAAAATACAATTACATATTATTATGTAATTAAGGTTCACAATAAATTTTAATATTATTTCTGTTTGTTATTACAAATGCCAGGTTCCCGTGCTTGAGGTAAGTAAGCGTGACATTTCTGTTCAGGTGGCTCCTGAAATGAATGTTGCCATGGTGTTTTAAACGCTCAACTTGTATAAATATACTATGTCAAAGGCAAAAAAATTGGGTGACCGGACGATGGCGCGGAAAAGAGGTAGGTTTGCCAAAGAGGGGGGTATGAACAATCGTGGAAAGAATAACATCCCCAACCGCCAACACAAGGCAAGACAAGGCGTAAGACTGTGATCCAGACATGATCATACTAGACCACAGCACAAGCAGTAGTACACCAGCTTCACAACCATTGCTTGCATGCGGGAGCAGGATGGCCTTGTTTAAGCGGAGGAACTTCTACCCACCCTACTGTTTTTGGACAAATGCCTCGTCCCAAAAGGAAGATTTAGAAATGCAGCACGAGAAAAAGCATAATTATTCGCTTTTTCACAAAGGGGATTAAGGTTTCCTACCGCAAGCCTTCGCAAAAGTATAGGAAAGAAAAACGGGGACATGACGTGAGATTGCTGAGGAAAAAGTGGCGCAATTTAACACAAGCGCAAAGGAGACGTCACAGGGAGAGATGCCACAGCCAGCCAGGCCCCAGCCAGCCAGGCCCCAGCACCAGTGGCTTTGCAGGATTCAGTTGTGGCTTGCACCGAAGGACATATAGCAAAGAAGCAGCGTCCAGGATTGTTTCCTACCGCAAGCCTTCGCAAAAGTATAGTTGCAAGGATGTCGAAAAGAAGAACCATAAAGAGGATGACGGAAAGTATGAAGAGCCTCCTAAAGCAGAAGAACGTGGAGGAAGACAAAGAAAAGAAGAAAAACAAAGTCATCAACGACACAAAGATATTGAAGTTGTCTACAGATGTCTCGGATGCTGCCGCATGACCATGATATTGTGTACATTGAATACGATGCTGACCCTGTCTACCACCGACAACCACTCCGTCAAGTTCTTCAGTACAGCAAGGCTGACTGGTCTGAGTTACGCGCCGCAGCTACACTACTGGCCAACTCCATCTGCCATTCCTACACAGAAAGAAGCAACACTGAAGACATATGGAAAGTCTTCAAAGACGGTGTGACGAACACCACATCCCCTCTAAGACCCTGGGTGCAAAAAACAACAAACCGTGGGTGGACTATGAGACTCAACGCCTTATCAGGAAAAAAGACAGGCTGTACAAGAAGTGGAGGAAGTCGGGCGATGAGACTATGCATGCCAAATTTCGCCAGCTCAAAAGTATTGTGCAACACCGCCTTCGGAAGGCCTACTGGATACACACTGAAAAACTTATCAGTGAGTGTGACAACAACCCCTGCCCACAATCATCCAAAAACAAGAAACTATGGACTTACATCAAGTCCAAGAGGACTGAGCAAGCAAGTGTAGCACCCCTGAAGTTAGACGGCCGACTTCACACTGATGCCAAGGATAGAGCAGAAGTCCTACACAGCCAATTCCAGTCTGTCTTCAGTCCCTGCATTGACTGCTCATCCGACAAGTTCCAACAACAAACCAACCTCCACCCCAGTCAAGACCGCCCAACCCCAGACCTGTTTACACCCAGGCAGAACCAAGAGGAATCCAGAAGGCCAAAAATAGGAATTTGAGAGTCCAAAGAGGAATCTATTTGTCGCGCAATTTTGGTCTAAATAGGAATCAAATAATAGCTCAAGAAAAGATAATCACTTTAGTTTAAGTTGGTCAGTATCAACCCTCCTCCCTCCCCCCCCCCCCTCCCCCCAACACACACACTTTTTTTTTTTTTTTTTTTTTTTTATATAGAAAGAATTGATTACATGTGCGCGAGAGAGATTAACACTTGTTTCTCTCTGTGTCTGACAGAAACTCTAGCCACCACTGTCCTCCCCAACACCAACAAGAACTGCAGCCCCACAGTGGGCAAAAACGCCTTAAACCTTTGGGTGGACAAAGACAAGCCAGGTCAGTACATTGGCAGTGTCAATCAGGAAATGGAGGGAAGGTTAATCAAGGGGTTGGTCATGTTGTCAGTATACTGACTACTGTTGCTGAAATGTAAAGCCTGTGCTGCAACTTAGGTCGTATGTGTGTCAAAGCAGCATCACCTGTCTTGATCTTTAGCGACTGTCTTGTCATAAATCTTTATTAAATAAATTATATTAACAGGGTTCGCACACGCCCTAAAACCCCCTAAAAATCCCTAATTTTTGACAATTCGTTTTAGGGGCCCCCTAAAAGTCCCTAAATTTTGCAGGTTAATCATTTTAGGTTCTAAAAGGCCCTAAAAATCGAGATCGCGGTACGTGAAAATTATCGTCTGCTGTTAGCAAGTCCGCCATCTTTTTTTCTCTATTTCAGTAATAGTGGTGTCCCTTTGATAAACTTCCGGCAAAACCCAGTCTCTTTTCCGCTATTGGGCTCTCTTAGATACTAGCCATCGCATAATGGAAGTGACGTTGCGTATCTAAAAATAAGTTTTCACCTCCACGTGAACTTTGCTTTGTATCTAAGGGAGCCCCTTTGCTTAGTACCATCAACATGGCCGCTTTACCGCCTTGTTTATCGCTTGTACGGCAAACAGAAAATAACATTGTTGGCACTGTCGACAACGAAGAAGATGTGAAGGTGATCCTGGATTTCTTTCAAAGGTAGGCATTACAGATGCAAGAGAAGGTAACTCTTCCAAGCGGATCGAGATTTCCGGGAAACCTAACTCTAATTTTACCGCTGATACCAGGGTCAGATTACGGTCTCAAACGGCTATGTATAGTAGTTCTTTCTAAAACAAATGACTAACAACGAAAGGGGAGACATTGGCGCAGGACTGCAACTACCTTTTTGGGGGGAGCAGCGACAACTTCGTAAAATTAAAATTTTATTTCTCTTTATAAAAATTGCATGCCTGTAATTTATGTTTTATTATGTAGCCTGATTTTTTTAAAGAACTAATACAACAAAAAAAAAAAAACACTTTCTGCGCGTAAAGCCTTTCAAAATGTAACAAAATTAAGTCCCCACGACCAATAGTTACGCCCCTTCCGGTTCGTCGCCATTTTGTTTTCATTCGTTGTCAGACCCACTTCGGCCTTGATTGATACTATCAATGATAGAAGTCGTGCGTTGCACATAAAGCTATGTCAACACCAGAGGTGAACTAACTAATTATCGAGTGAGTTAGGCCTACTACTAGTAATATTACTACAATACTAGTAGTAGTAGGTTATGAAGTTATTCTTGTACATCACTGCAATACAGCAGTAGTAATAATAATAGGTCTGTAAGGGGGTTAATGTTGCTTGATTGCCAACAGGTACCATATACAATTTAGACTAATAATGTTTTATTTTTGTTTTGTATTTTAATCCAGAACTCTCAACAAGAAGATAATCTTGTCGACCAAGCTCTTGAACTTTAAGAAATTACGAGCAGTCCCTTTCAGTTCCAAGGCTTTGCCAATAACACACTGGCCAGTACACAAAATGAAGAAAATACAGAAGAGACACTGTGTATATCGAATGTCATGAGTGGCAATCCCCAGAAGATGATGTGAGTGAAGACACTGAAGTTCAATAAGTGTCGACTCCTAGACTTGAGCAAAGGATTAAATTTGGTTAATGAAATAAAAGATGGATTGTAAGTAATTATATGTAGTTCTTATGAAGCCATTGGACAGTAGTTAATTCCTGAAATGTTGATGCATTTGTGCACCTTCAGTGTTATTTCATATCATCATGAATTAGGAAAACCATTTACTTAATGGCCTAACTTTCTCAGTGTTACTGAGTTTGTTTTGTAAGACAATTATACTACAATGTTTACATAATCATAAAGGCTGTATATCATGCTGTCATGCAATGTAAACTTTGTTTTTGATTTCACAGTTAAATTTCGATACAACAGACAGTGACATTGACCAGGACATCATTCCTCCAACACCTCCTACAGCTTGGTCTGGCAGGTTTATCACAGGTTCAGGTTCAGATCCAGACATAGTCTCAGCTTCCGCCTCAAGCACAGTAAGTTCGGGTATTTGTTTTCATTAAACTCTATGCTTAGTTCACATCATTCCCATTAGATTGAAAATACAATTACATATTATTATGTAATTAAGGTTCACAATAAATTTTAATATTATTTCTGTTTGTTATTACAAATGCCAGGTTCCCGTGCTTGAGGTAAGTAAGCGTGACATTTCTGTTCAGGTGGCTCCTGAAATGAATGTTGCCATGGTGTTTTAAACGCTCAACTTGTATAAATATACTATGTCAAAGGCAAAAAAATTGGGTGACCGGACGATGGCGCGGAAAAGAGGTAGGTTTGCCAAAGAGGGGGGTATGAACAATCGTGGAAAGAATAACATCCCCAACCGCCAACACAAGGCAAGACAAGGCGTAAGACTGTGATCCAGACATGATCATACTAGACCACAGCACAAGCAGTAGTACACCAGCTTCACAACCATTGCTTGCATGCGGGAGCAGGATGGCCTTGTTTAAGCGGAGGAACTTCTACCCACCCTACTGTTTTTGGACAAATGCCTCGTCCCAAAAGGAAGATTTAGAAATGCAGCACGAGAAAAAGCATAATTATTCGCTTTTTCACAAAGGGGATTAAGGTTTCCTACCGCAAGCCTTCGCAAAAGTATAGGAAAGAAAAACGGGGACATGACGTGAGATTGCTGAGGAAAAAGTGGCGCAATTTAACACAAGCGCAAAGGAGACGTCACAGGGAGAGATGCCACAGCCAGCCAGGCCCCAGCCAGCCAGGCCCCAGCACCAGTGGCTTTGCAGGATTCAGTTGTGGCTTGCACCGAAGGACATATAGCAAAGAAGCAGCGTCCAGGATTGTTTCCTACCGCAAGCCTTCGCAAAAGTATAGTTGCAAGGATGTCGAAAAGAAGAACCATAAAGAGGATGACGGAAAGTATGAAGAGCCTCCTAAAGCAGAAGAACGTGGAGGAAGACAAAGAAAAGAAGAAAAACAAAGTCATCAACGACACAAAGATATTGAAGTTGTCTACAGATGTCTCGGATGCTGCCGCATGACCATGATATTGTGTACATTGAATACGATGCTGACCCTGTCTACCACCGACAACCACTCCGTCAAGTTCTTCAGTACAGCAAGGCTGACTGGTCTGAGTTACGCGCCGCAGCTACACTACTGGCCAACTCCATCTGCCATTCCTACACAGAAAGAAGCAACACTGAAGACATATGGAAAGTCTTCAAAGACGGTGTGACGAACACCACATCCCCTCTAAGACCCTGGGTGCAAAAAACAACAAACCGTGGGTGGACTATGAGACTCAACGCCTTATCAGGAAAAAAGACAGGCTGTACAAGAAGTGGAGGAAGTCGGGCGATGAGACTATGCATGCCAAATTTCGCCAGCTCAAAAGTATTGTGCAACACCGCCTTCGGAAGGCCTACTGGATACACACTGAAAAACTTATCAGTGAGTGTGACAACAACCCCTGCCCACAATCATCCAAAAACAAGAAACTATGGACTTACATCAAGTCCAAGAGGACTGAGCAAGCAAGTGTAGCACCCCTGAAGTTAGACGGCCGACTTCACACTGATGCCAAGGATAGAGCAGAAGTCCTACACAGCCAATTCCAGTCTGTCTTCAGTCCCTGCATTGACTGCTCATCCGACAAGTTCCAACAACAAACCAACCTCCACCCCAGTCAAGACCGCCCAACCCCAGACCTGTTTACACCCAGGCAGAACCAAGAGGAATCCAGAAGGCCAAAAATAGGAATTTGAGAGTCCAAAGAGGAATCTATTTGTCGCGCAATTTTGGTCTAAATAGGAATCAAATAATAGCTCAAGAAAAGATAATCACTTTAGTTTAAGTTGGTCAGTATCAACCCTCCTCCCTCCCCCCCCCCCTCCCCCCAACACACACACTTTTTTTTTTTTTTTTTTTTTTATATAGAAAGAATTGATTACATGTGCGCGAGAGAGATTAACACTTGTTTCTCTCTGTGTCTGACAGAAACTCTAGCCACCACTGTCCTCCCCAACACCAACAAGAACTGCAGCCCCACAGTGGGCAAAAACGCCTTAAACCTTTGGGTGGACAAAGACAAGCCAGGTCAGTACATTGGCAGTGTCAATCAGGAAATGGAGGGAAGGTTAATCAAGGGGTTGGTCATGTTGTCAGTATACTGACTACTGTTGCTGAAATGTAAAGCCTGTGCTGCAACTTAGGTCGTATGTGTGTCAAAGCAGCATCACCTGTCTTGATCTTTAGCGACTGTCTTGTCATAAATCTTTATTAAATAAATTATATTAACAGGGTTCGCACACGCCCTAAAACCCCCTAAAAATCCCTAATTTTTGACAATTCGTTTTAGGGGCCCCCTAAAAGTCCCTAAATTTTGCAGGTTAATCATTTTAGGTTCTAAAAGGCCCTAAAAATCGAGATCGCGGTACGTGAAAATTATCGTCTGCTGTTAGCAAGTCCGCCATCTTTTTTTCTCTATTTCAGTAATAGTGGTGTCCCTTTGATAAACTTCCGGCAAAACCCAGTCTCTTTTCCGCTATTGGGCTCTCTTAGATACTAGCCATCGCATAATGGAAGTGACGTTGCGTATCTAAAAATAAGTTTTCACCTCCACGTGAACTTTGCTTTGTATCTAAGGGAGCCCCTTTGCTTAGTACCATCAACATGGCCGCTTTACCGCCTTGTTTATCGCTTGTACGGCAAACAGAAAATAACATTGTTGGCACTGTCGACAACGAAGAAGATGTGAAGGTGATCCTGGATTTCTTTCAAAGGTAGGCATTACAGATGCAAGAGAAGGTAACTCTTCCAAGCGGATCGAGATTTCCGGGAAACCTAACTCTAATTTTACCGCTGATACCAGGGTCAGATTACGGTCTCAAACGGCTATGTATAGTAGTTCTTTCTAAAACAAATGACTAATAACGAAAGGGGAGACATTGGCGCAGGACTGCAACTACCTTTTTTGGGGGAGCAGCGACAACTTCGTAAAATTAAAATTTTATTTCTCTTTATAAAAATTGCATGCCTGTAATTTATGTTTTATTATGTAGCCTGATTTTTTTAAAGAACTAATACAACAAAAAAAAAGTACACTTTCTGCGCGTAAAGCCTTTCAAAATGTAACAAAATTAAGTCCCCACGACCAATAGTTACGCCCCTTCCGGTTCGTCGCCATTTTGTTTTCATTCGTTGTCAGACCCACTTCGGCCTTGATTGATACTATCAATGATAGAAGTCGTGCGTTGCACATAAAGCTATGTCAACACCAGAGGTGAACTAACTAATTATCGAGTGAGTTAGGCCTACTACTAGTAATATTACTACAATACTAGTAGTAGTAGGTTATGAAGTTATTCTTGTACATCACTGCAATACGGCAGTAGTAATAATAATAGGTCTGTAAGGGGGTTAATGTTGCTTGATTGCCAACAGGTACCATATATAAATTAGACTAATAATGTTTTATTTTTGTTTTGTATTTTAATCCAGAACTCTCAACAAGAAGATAATCTTGTCGACCAAGCTCTTGAACTTTAAGAAATTACGAGCAGTCCCTTTCAGTTCCAAGGCCTTGCCAATAACACACTGGCCAGTACACAAAATGAAGAAAATACAGAAGAGACACTGTGTATATCGAATGTCATGAGTGGCAATCCCCAGAAGATGATGTGAGTGAAGACACTGAAGTTCAATAAGTGTCGACTCCTAGACTTGAGCAAAGGATTAAATTTGGTTAATGAAATAAAAGATGATGGATTGTAAGTAATTATATGTAGTTCTTATGAAGCCATTGGACAGTAGTTAATTCCTGAAATGTTGATGCATTTGTGCACCTTCAGTGTTATTTCATATCATCATGAATTAGGAAAACCATTTACTTAATGGCCTAACTTTCTCAGTGTTACTGAGTTTGTTTTGTAAGACAATTATACTACAATGTTTACATAATCATAAAGGCTGCATATCATGCTGTCATGCAATGTAAACTTTGTTTTTGATTTCACAGTTAAATTTCGATACGACAGACAGTGACATTGACCAGGACATCATTCCTCCAACACCTCCTACAGCTTGGTCTGGCAGGTTTATCACAGGTTCAGGTTCAGATCCAGACATAGTCTCAGCTTCCGCCTCAAGCACAGTAAGTTCGGGTATTTGTTTTCATTAAACTCTATGCATAGTTCACATCATTCCCATTAGATTGAAAATACAATTACATATTATTATGTAATTAAGGTTCACAATAAATTTTAATATTATTTCTGTTTGTTATTACAAATGCCAGGTTCCCGTGCTTGAGGTAAGTAAGCGTGATATTTCTGTTCAGGTGGCTCCTGAAATGAATGTTGCCATGGTGTTTTAAACGCTCAACTTGTATAAATATACTATGTCAAAGGCAAAAAATTTGGGTGACCGGACGATGGCGCGGAAAAGAGGTAGGTTTGCCAAAGAGGGGGGTATGAACAATCGTGGAAAGAATAACATCCCCAACCGCCAATGGATAGAAATAAAGTTGAACTCTTGATGCAAACTGTTTTAAGGCGCCTGTTTGACTTTTTTTTTTTTTTTTGGATGATTGTGTGTGAAATGGAAACTGCAATCCTCAATATCATGAAAGGTGCCTACATTGCAATAAAACTAACATTGAAAGAACACAAAGATTTTCCTGACCAAGCTGACTGGAAGAGAGTGTCTGTGGCTGCATCCTTCATTTCTCCCACCTTACAAGCTACATGTAGGCGAAATAGAGATAAAAACGTATAATTTAATGCTTGATTCTCTTTCTTTTGTCTCCCAGATTCCTGTTATTTGATTGAGAAGTACATGGAAACGATCAAGCGGAGGATGTGCAGGATTTGTATGAATAAGGAGATCAATGTGCTGCTTGTGCCTTGTGGCTGTCTTATATGCTGTGAATTAAACCTCCTCTCAGCAGGTGTCCCCGCTACCGCTCCGCCATCCGCAAAATATTGTGCACCCAACTGCCATAAAAATAAAACGGAGGAAAAGTTGTTTTTTTTTGTGTTTTTTTTTTGTATTTTTAAAAAAGTGTGTATGGATACGACATGATATACTTTTATCTAGCCCTATCTGTGATTGGTTAAGGCTATGTGTGCATGTTTCTGCATTTATGTATGGACTCGCGTATATATTCGATGTTTCATTGTATTCAGTGTGTATGTGCAAGTTAATCTAAACATGATTATCACTATGTTACTATTGTGTGTATTATGTATTATACTTATACATTGTATTGACAGATTATTTAGTGTGTAGGCACACATGTGAAGAAATCAGACTGGATTTCAAAAAGGAAGATCGACAGTAGATCATTTAGTAAAAATCACGACTCATATTAAAAGGCAATTTGCTAAAAGAAAGAGTGTGCTAGCAACATTTTTTTATATCACCAAAGCATACGACAGAGTTTGGCATGCTCGATTATTATACAAACTGAAATCAATTGGTTTATCTGGCCATATGTATAATTATATTGGCACGTTTTTAAAAGATCCGCTGGACCTAAAGCAATAACCTTGTATTGTATTGTTTTAAAAGATAGAAATATAAAGGTAAAAGTAGGGAATTCATATTCGTCAAGCTATAAGACTAATATGGGAATTCCACAGGGATCTATAATTTCTCCGCTTTTATTTAATATATTAATTATGATTTACCAGGAGTATTAAGCAATAAAGTGTCACTTGTTCAATATGCAGATGACTTAGCAATATGGATGAATGTAAATTTAAAAAGGAAAACATCTTTGTATGAAATAAAATATATAACTAAATTATATCAACAAGAAATAAATAATATCAGTCATTATATGAATCAAAATGGTCTTGAGTTGTCTATAGAAAAAACTTGGTACTATTTAATCATGGTCAGGAACCAAGACAATTTCCAAAATAAAAAATAAAAATGAAGAACTCAAGTATGTGAAAGAGGTTAAATTTTTAGGCGTATATTTAACACGCAAACTAACATGGAAAAGACATATAAAATATTTAATACAAAAAGCTATCAAAAGTTATAATTTAATGAAAATTATTAACAGACAAAAATGGGGACAAGATGTAAAAACATTGATTCATTTAGCTTCTGCTTTAGTGAGATCTAAATTATTATACGGACAGGAAGCGTTCTTTTCAGCCCCAAATGCTATCTTAAAAAATTACAAAGTTTAGACAGTAAAGCAATAAAATTAGCGCTAGGGGGTCCCAATTCATACAAAAACTATAGAGGCATATAAACTATTCCCCTTGATGAATGGAGAAAGTTAGCATGTGCCAAATACATAATAAGAGCAAGTGCAGTAAATAACAGTACTATTGAAGAACTGTTTATCCGATCCGATACAGCTTTTCCCAAATATGCCCAAAAGGTGTACTCTTTTCAAACAATAGGTACCTTTGCGAAAGATCTTATTCAACCAGAATTAATGCATATTGAAAATTTACAAAAAAAAAAATAATTTCACCAGTACCTGCTTGGGAAATTGCAAAGGCAAATTATGACATTCATTATTGTAATGTAAACAAGAATCATAACGCACAATTCACGGCGGTTGAAGCACGACATCATATGTATGAAAAGTATTCTGGACATTTGAAAATATATACCGATGGATCTGTTTTTGAAACAGGTGAAGCCGGATCAGCGTTTGTAATACCCCTATTATTTGGGTAAAGGATATTCCATTTTCACTGCTGAATTAATTGCGATATTAATGGCTCTTAATAAAATTTCAAATCTAGCTTTGAGTACATTTAGTATAGTTATTTGTGTAGATTCTATGTCTGCTTTGCTGGCACTGAATTCAAATTGTTATGGTGCAAGAAAAGAAATTATTTTAGAAATTATAAATACTATTAATAGTTTGATAACTAACTGTACTCAGGTGAACTTTTGCTGGATTCCATCACATTGTGGATTTCTTTATAATGATTGGGCTGATAATGCTGCAAAACTCGGTGCTTCAAATATTAACTCACAGGCAATAACGATACCATTATCGTCTAAAGAAATTCAAAATTCGATAGAAAATAAATTTATGAAAGCGTTTAAATTCAATCTGAGTTATGATAAACCTTGTGGAATTACCAGATCAGTTTTAAGCATGGCACATAGAATAATACTAAACTCAATTAAAACAAAATATTGTAAAAATGTTAACTGCATATGTAATGAAAGTGTATCTTTGAAGCATGTATTACTTGAATGTAGTTATATTCGTCTTTTTTTGCCCACAGATTTACAAACTATGAGTTCTATTGACAACATCAGTTTTGATGTGAGCGTTAGGTTGGCCAAAGCTTTAATTGATTCTCCAGTAGCTCGGTTCATTTGATTAGTTAATTTAATTTAATTTAATTTAATGTGGTGTGTGAGTGCGCATGTATGCGTGCATGTGTGAATGCGTGTGTGAATGCGTGTGTGAATATGAATGTGCGTCTTATCATTTTGATGAAGAAGACGTTAATAAAACAACCAACCAACAAAGAAACAGGGACCAAAGACATCAACCCCAAAGCCCAAGACCCGACATGCCGTGGAATTGCAGAGGGAGAAGTGGCGTCAGAAAAAAGAAGAGCAAATGAAAAAATGGACGTCACAACAGTGGAGAAGTCACAGGGGAAAGTGTGCTGCAAATAGTCAGGACCGACGTGACAGATCATGTAAGCATGGTTTTATGAAAAATTTAAGGGGTAGGGTTGCCTACTAGTCCACTTATGTCTGTGTGAATGTGTCAAATATCAATCTACTTTGTGTAAATTATATATAGATGTTTGTTTTTCGATTTTAGAATGATTGTTTAAGCTGGCTAGTACTTCTGAGGTCTACAGGAAACGATAAAGATAGAAATGTACAAAATATAAGTAGCTTCCTTTATCTGACCATTGTTCTGATCAATGCTTTCCATTTATTTGCAAGTTAACCATTTGTCTTAATGTGTTCATGGAGTATGTTGAAAATTATTATCAATGGTTGCTTTAAACAGCACCTTTGAGCAGTTATTATGCACTAAATTTGTACAATACAATACAAGATTATTGCTTTAGGTCCAGCGGACTCTTCCGAGCCAAATCAGGACCAGAGAGACGTTATCTTAAGATATTATAAAATGATTCAAATCTTAAAAAACAAACCTGTTACTCTAAAATACCCAAACTTTCACATGACACCTCTTTAAGAGTCTTCTGTAAAACTGGTGTATTAAAAATATAATCTCTTTCTTCAATCAAACCACTAAATTCAGTCCTATCAATAAAATCCAAACTAAACAAAACATGTCGATATGATTTATATGCGATAAAACAAACCAACATCATGTAAAAATTGAAACAGATGTTGACCATTACAAACTTTAAAAATCTGTTTTTAGGGTTTTATGATATAGCGTCTTTGAATGCCTATCATCTTGGAAATATCAATGTTCATATAATTTTTTTTAATGTTTTGGATAGAAATAAAGTTGAACTCTTGATGCAAACTGTTTTGGGGCTCCTGTTTGACTTTTTTTTTTTTTTTTTGGATGATTGTGTGTGAAATGGAAACTGCAATCCTCAATATCATGAAAGGTGCCTACAATGCAATAAAACTAAAATTGAAAGAACACACAGATTTTCCTGACCAAGCTGACTGGAAGAGAGTGTCTGTGGCTGCATCCCTCATTTCTCCCACCTTACAAGCTACATGTAGGCGACATAAGATAAAAACGTATAATTTAATGCTTGATTCTCTTTTTTTTGTCTCCCAGATTCCTGTTATTTGCTCCAAAAATACGTGGAAGCGATCAAGCGGAGAATGTGTAAGGTGTGCATGAATAAGGAGATCAATGTGCTCCTTGAGCCTTGTGGCTGCCTTATATGCTGCAACACCTGCGCCTCACTTCTCATCAGGTGTCCCCGCTGCCACTTCACCATCCGCAATATAACGTGCACCCAATTGCCATAAAATCAACATATATCAACTATATGCTGATGTGTCCGGGGACGTTAATCTACTATAACATAACATAACATAACATAAAAATCAAACGGAGGAAAAGTTTTGATATTTTTTTGTATTAAAAAAAATGTCTTTATGATATACTTTTATTTAGCCCAAGTTTACAGGCAGAAATTATTAACTACATTTTTATAAAATAATCGAATTTTCAGATTTATCTACATCCATCTATATTATTTATTCTTTTATTTATCACTTTTTAAATCTATTCCTTAATTTACTGTTTGTGCAACGCGTGGATTTGCGTTACATATTTAAACAAACTAATAAAATGAGTGTGTGCGTGTTTATCTGACTTTCAGTTTAAAATTGCATGTTCTCTCTGTTTACTCTAAATTTTCAACCCCTTGGGGTCATGAGCAATCTTGCCACTGTAGATTGTTCTAACCTATACAGGGAAAAGTGAAAGCCCCAGTTGAAAACCTGTCTTTCCTTAATAGGCATGACCGATTCACTGCGGCAACAGTACCCCTGTTGGAGTGCCGGGGGTTTCAGTATAAATAGTATCCCCACTTTCTGGAAATTTGGTGCTTTAAATTCCCACTGTCGCTGTCCTTCTCATTTGCTCTTTCTCATTCCTGCTGTCCTATCAATCTGCTATACTATCTTCTTCTTCGCTAGATCAGTGACCTACCTTTTTTCTTGAAAACTCTTCCTGGACAAGACTCCTTGTTTGTGTATGGGGTCTGTTGGATCAGCTTGGGAATGTTGGACGCTTTCTGCCGGGTGGTCACTAGGGCTTCCTATGATGTTATTATTTAGCAATATAGGCATTTTATATGTATGTGTTTTGTTGATAATTTATGTTTGTATTCTATTTTGTTTTTGTAACCGGGGGTTTGATTAGTTGGGGTAAAGCCTCAGCCGTCCCCTGCGTGGGATGTCTTTATTGTAAAGTGACTGGCCGGTGGAGGGCATTAAATTTTCCCACTAGAGTTGTTTCAGCAGATCCTTTATGCGGATCGGGGGTTGTCGCGAAACGAAACGCTCGCGAGTATTTTTATTTTTCCAAGTGCAAATTGTTGTATAGAGTGCCTGTGGTACATTTAGAAATATGACGTCAATTTTTCTGCGTGTCAATCGCCATTTTTTTTATTCCTGGAAAAGAATAAAATGGACGATTTTTTTCGATAATTCTTTTGTGTGAAAGATTGTGATTAATGCCAATAATAAAGTTTTAGGGAAAGAAAAGAGGTTGTGAACTATTAATGTTATAAAATATAATATTTGAGGTGATAGGTCATTTGTTTGCGTTGGGAAATTTTCATTGGTTGTTATAATGATAAAAGTATGGTAACCTTAGTAAAATGAAATTGAGGCGAAATCGGTTAGGAAAACTGAAGAATCAGTTGGGAGAGAGATCTAGACTGGACAGGGAGGATTCTACCCAAGCTCCGAGGCAACTTATTCTGTGGGGTGCCAACGACAGTTTAGCTGGAGGCTGAATATTGTCTGATGTGGTTGGGCCAAGAAGATGAGTTGTTCCTCAGCGTTTGATCAGCTTTAGCTGAATTCTGGCACCGTAGGGTAAATATTTTGATTTTTCTTCATTCAAGATAATTTCCCAAGAAGATTGATAAGTGTGATAATTTGTTCATTGAATATATGTATTTTCCAGAGGAGAAAAATAGTTTGTTCATTGAATGCATTTGTTTTCCAGAGTAGTGAGATAGTTTGTTCATTGAATGCATTTGTTTTCCAGAGGAGGAAAAATAGTTTGTTCGTTTGAATGCATTTCTTTTCCAGAAAAAGATAGTTGGTTCATCTAAATGCAGTTGGTTTTCAGGGGACTGATGTGTTGATTAATCGTAACATGTTTTTCCAAGCAGAGCCGGACCTGGAGGAGTTTAGGTTTGTATGAAAATAATTATTTTCATGCAAATATCTAAGACTAGTTTTGTTCGGCAGGTGTTTTTTTATTTCGTGGTATTATCCGTCTTGGATTTACGTGACGATGTCATCTTCGAGACTGGCACTGGATCCTTCTCTGACGTCTTGCTCATGATCGGGGTGACTGATTCTATGATGGAACTGTACGTCAACGAGGGCTACAGAAGTCACTGGTGGGTCATGGACAACCATTAGATCTAACGGCGACATCGACGTCAAGCTCCAGCTCTAATGAACTTTTACTCCTACTCATCTTAACCGGGATTTCTTCATTCATCAACGATTTCAACGAGGACGAAATTTTGAGCTAAGTAAAAATTGAAAGCAAGAACATTTTCGGTAACCACGACGGAAAGTATCGCCAAATTATCGTTCCGATTTCGAGGAAAAACCAACGGAATATAATAAAATAATCGAACTTGGAAAAACGTGTTATGCGTTTGTGAAGTGTTGGAATGAAATGGTGTACCTTAGGTTTTTTTATTGAAATAAAACCATGTTCTGGGGTAAGTCATGAAAGTCAAGGAAGTCCTTCATCAGTAGTGATCACCCAGTAACACCCAGTTTTGCGACAGGGGTTGTCCGGTCCTGATTTGGCTCGGAAGAGTCCGCTGGACCTAAAGCAACAATCAATCAATCAATCAATCAATTGCAACTCCTGACAAATGACCCTGAAAATTACTCGCCCTGTCGTAGGCCTGGCCCCTGCAGTTTTGCACTGGCAAGTCAAGTCTGATCAAGCAGTCTTTCAGTGCTTTGAAAATATTGGTTTGAACCTCCAAATAATGTTTTTTGAGGGGCTGAATATTGGGGGGGGTTCCGAGCCAAATCAGGACCAGAGAGACGTTAACTTAAAATGTTATAAAAGTGGTTCAAGTCTTAAAATATATACCTGTTACTCTTAAATACTCAAACGAACTTTCACATGACACCATTCGAGAATGGAGTGGTTTGACACTGAGCGAAGCCATGACGGCATGAGGTAGCAAGCATTTTTTGAAAACCACCGAAAAAAAAAATTTCTTGCCTAAACTTAATACAGGATAACATACTGTATATTGCAAAGACCATCCTGCAAGGCACAGTGCAAGGAGGCAGAAGAAGAGGGAGACAGACAAAAAGAGGTGGGAGGACAACATTCGAGAATGGACTGGTTTGACACTGACCGAAGCCATGAGGGTTGTTGAGAACAAAGAAAGATGTACGCTGGTTAAACGATTATCTGTGGTGCTTTTTTAAAAATTTATTTATAAATATTAAACGCTTGTTTAATTCTTTTCTTAACACCTTACCTTTCAATGGAGCTTTAAGCCTCATAAGTACATCTAAACTCTAATGCAATGCAATCTGACAATTGTATTAATACTAAAGCCATTGTGCGAAACATACATTGCATAGGCGAGTTTTTCCTCTAAATATTCAAACAATTTCTCAATGTTTTGTGTATGTTTGTACATCAATGAGCGTCCCAATTGCGCCTAGTCAATTATTTATACATTTTAAAATATATTTTGTTTTTACTACCCGACCTTTGCTCTAGATTAAAGTGCATTCTTTCATATCTAGTCAAACTTCACCCTCTTCAGTTTTGGTGATACAAATTTTACGATTTTGGAGCATGAACATTTTAATTTGTTCACGAAGTCCTGATTAGGCTCTCTTCGCAGTCCACTACACCCTATATAGTGCAGGTGGCATGTGATTGATTAAGGCTATGTGTGCATGTTTCTGCATTTATGTATGGACTCGCGTATATATTCGATGTTTCATTGTATTCAGTGTGTATGTGCAAGTTAATCTAAACATGATTATCACTATGTTACTATTGTGTGTTTGTATTATGTATTATACACCATCGCCTTTGCGCTGCTACCGTTGCCAAAGGTTTGGTCACGGTAGCAAGACCTGCAAAAGTACCGAAATTTGCCGCGAATGTGGAAAGGATAAACACGAAAGTGCTTGCAAAGATCCTCTTCGCTGTGTAAATTGCGCGGGCAAGCATGCTTCCAGCTCCAAAGATTGCCCTCAGTGGCAGTTGGAGCTGGAAATTCAAAAGGTTCGGGCCACTGAGAGGTGCTCCTTCAGTGACGCGAGGAGAAAAGTCACGGAAAGTAGGCCGGCTGTGCGAGAGAGGTCATTTGCGTCCGTTGTTGGTTCCACACCTCTTGTGGAATCTAGCACACATCCGGCAACGGAAATTCTCTTAAATAAAATGACCCAGATTCTTGAAACGTTGTGCAAGCGGATGGACACTCTGGAAAAAATGCTCACGTTTGTTCAGAAGGGGGGTTCTCCAGCCCCACCGATTACACTGGAGAACGTGCCGACGGGCACGTCCCCATCCGTCACCCACAACACGCAGATGGCCGTGTCTAAAGCCGTCACACCTGCAGCAAAGGAGGCTAGGCCTCAGGCTGCCGCACCAGCAACGACCGGTTTTAGCGAAAGAGTAGTTGCTGAGGCGGCAAAGATTCTAGTTGCTCAGCAGACGAGCATCAGAGGAGGAGAGAGAAAGGTTGGAAAGGGCGAGGGGGAGAGGGAGGATATAAAGTCCGGTGCTGAGGAGAAGGGGAGGAAGTCCGCTGGCAGTTTGGGTTCCGGGGCTTTGACAAAAAATCAAAGGCACGGACCCCTTTCTTCCAAGCACCATCAGCCTCTCGAAACGGAGAACCGTTTCGCGGGGTTGATGGACCATGAAGAGATGGACGAGGGTCCGAAAACTTAAGAGGGGTAATTGTGATCTCAGAGATGAAAATTTTAGCATTCTTTTACTTCATTTTTATGGCCATTTTACAATGGAACATCCGAGTTATAAGGGCAAATTATGAGGAGCTCTGCTGTCTGCTGACGGAACATCAACCTGAGGTGTTAGCCATTCAGGAAACTCTCTTATCAGAGAAACAGCTTATAGATATTACTGGTTATTCATCTCTAGATTGTACATCTTCTAGAGGCGTTTCACTTTTTATTCATAGAAACGTCCCATTTAACCCAATTTTACTGAATACCAGTTTACCAGCAGTTGCAGCCAGAGTATCTCTTTTTAAATCCCTCACAGTTTGTTCTATATATTTGACACCATCAATAAATGTCAATACAATACAATACAATACAAGATTATTGCTTTAAGTCCAGCGGACTCCTCCGAGCCAAATCAGGACCAGAGAGACGTTATCTTAAAATATTATCAAATGATTCAAGTCTTAAAAAACAAGCCTGTTACTCTTAAATACACAAACAAACTTTCACATGACACCTCTTTAAGAGACTTTAAAACTGATGTATTAAAAATATATTCTCTTTCTTCAATCAAATCACTAAAGTCAGTCCTAATAAAATCCAAACTAAACAAAACATGTTCATACGATTTATATGCGATAAAACAAACCAACATCATGTAAAAATTGAAACAGATGTTGACCATTACATACTTTAAAAATCTCTTTGAAAGGTATGGAACCAAAATATGTTTCCCTTTCCTCAATCAAATCAGCACACTCAGACATAAAATGGCGAACGGAAAAAGATTGATCACATGCAAAGCACCATGGTGATTCTTCTCCTTTTAAAAGGAAACTGTGGGTGACATAAGTATGCCCAATATGAAGGCGAGACAACACTGTTTCTTCTTTGCGAGTGGATGCAAGGTTAGGCAAAGAAGCAGACAAATCGCAGGGATGGGAATTGCCAAAAGTTGATGGGGCTTACTGCAACTGCAAGCCGGGGTCCAGGGGCCGCTTAGGCCCCGGTGGGGTCAAGGGGCAAAGCCCTTGTAGGGGGCCCAGGGGGGCGAAGCCCCCCTGAAGAAAATTCATTTTATCAAAATTAACTCAATTTTGTAGCCTCTTTTAAGAGCTAGAAAAGAAAAAGATGATGCAAGGTGTTTAATTATTTAATCAGTTTCTTGTTCCTTCTTACCTCTTTAAAGCTTTTCTCTGTAAGTCCTACTTATCTCCCACCATTTCTTTTTGATTGGTACTTTGTCACATTATGCACACCGTTCCAATTGTTCAAACAATGTGATTAAATGTATTTTTACTCTAATTTGATTTTACTGTAAAGACATACCACATGGAGATACAGACATAATATATGGACGAGTCTTGTATTAGCATTGCTTTAAACCTACTATTTCACAAAGACATTTGCAGCTGAAGCATTACATAGTTGTAACCAAATATTTCACTGTATAGTTTTCTTACTATTAATATTATAATATAAAATACAAATAGTCAAGTTCTTTAACAGTTTATAAACCAGTTTATCTTCTTTTGGAATTTTTTAATTTTAGATGTTGAAATGAAAAAAAAAATTATAACTTTGAAAAGAAAGAACTAATATTTGATTGCTTCTTTATCTTTTTTACTACTAACATCTCATTTCCTTCATCTTCTTTTCTGGTGTCAGACTCAATTCTTTTCTCACTGACTCAGTGACTGTTACTATCTCATTCCCCCCCTCTACCGCTGTTTCTTGTGTTGTGACTGGAAAGCAAAAAATAGTAATAACAACAACAATTAAAAAAAAAACTTACAATACTGATAATACTCGAGCCTTTTCTCGATCGAACACAAACAGTCACAGTGAGTGAAACACAAACTCATAAACTGCGGCAAAGCGCATGGATCTCACAAACAAGAGACCGAGTTGCATAAACCCAAGTTAGCAATGGCAAAGGTTTTTCCTTTGCGTGTATTTCGCATACAGTCTTGTCAAAACAGTCCCTATGGCTACGAAAGCATTCTAAATGCGAATCATAATCTTGCTAGGTCACACACAACACGCTTAGGAAGTTCATCTAGTTACTTCCCTTTTTTTTTTTTAAATGTCCGCTGACTAAACACACAAATCCCCTAAAAAAAAAAAAAAAAAAAAAAAAAAAAAGGGGCGTACACAACAATTGCTGGGGCGCTTTGAAGGACTCGATGGGGCGTAAATACGACCGGGGCGCACTAATTCCCATCCCTGAAATCGGGAAGAATTTGAAATAATTTGTTGTTGGTATGGTTAGACCAGTCAGTCTGCCACAGTCGTTTACAATAAGATCCAGTCATACAACGTAGGTCAGAGTAGGGCACAAACTGGAAAATCTCTGGAGGGAGATCAAGATGCAGAGCATCTTTAGCCGCCCTGTCTACTGCAATATTGCCGCGGATGCCCATGTGACCAGGGACCCACATAAAAACTATCTTTTTACCCTCAGAAACAAGTTGTGTATGGAGGTCATGTATCTCTGCCAGAAAAGGGTGTGATATCTTTCTCGTGGAAAGAGCCTGAAGTGCTGACAATGAATCGGACATGATTAAAAACGAGGTTCTTTTGGATTGATAAACTTGTTTCAGAGCTAAATGAATTGCCTTGAGCTCAGCTGTATAAACAGAACAAAAATCAGGTAAACGCTGTTGCAAAGGCTGGTCTAAGTGTCTCCCAGAGACCGATGCAGCAGCAACTGAATCTCCTTTCTTTGACCCGTCTGTAAAAAGTTGTTCATATCCTGGGTATAAAGCACACTGTTCTAAATAAAGTTGGTTATATACGGTTTCGGATGTAGTGTTTTTAAGGAAAGCGGACAACTGCCAATTAATGTTTGGGATACATAATTTCCATGGGGGAGCTTCAGTCCGAAGTTCATCGTCGTTGATGGAAGCAACATCAATGCCTGCTTTTTCCAGATGAACTTGCATTCTGATGCCAAACGGAGGAATTGTGTTAGGTTTGGCTGCAAATTTCTGAACAAAATCTGGGTTGAAAACACAGTCATAAGCAGGGTTCATAGGATCAGTTTTTAATTTTAAATAGTAATTCATTGACAATTTTGTACGTCTCAGCTCCAGCGGGGGTTTGTTAGCTTCCACGTAAAGGCTTTCACAAGGGGAAGTGCGAAACGCACCCAAAGCAATGCGTAGTGCCTGATGGGCAACTGGATCTAGCATCTTAAGATAAGATTTTCTAGCAGAACCATAAACAATGCAACCATAGTCTAACTTGGATCTAATTAAAGAACGATATAACAGCAATAAAGTTTTCTTGTCAGCACCCCAGTCTGTACCACTGATAACCTTGAGCAAATTGCAGGCCTGTTGACATTTAGTTTTCAAAATTTTCAGATGAGGAATGAAAGATAGCTTTTGATAAAAAATAACACCCAAAAATTTGACTTGTTGGACCGCCTTTATTGGAGTTTTATTGAGGAAAATAGTAGGGTCTTGAATAATTCCCCGGTGCTTGGAAAAGTGAATACATTCAGTTTTTGCTTCAGAAAATTTAAAACCATTTTGTAAAACCCAGTCTTCAACGGCCTTGACACATAACTGTAGCTGACGTTCTGCAGATGCCAAAGTTTTACCTTTGGCTACTAATGCAAAATCGTCAATACAATACAATACAAGGTTATTGCTTTAGGTCCAGCGGACTCTTCCGAGCCAAATCAGGACCAGAGAGACGTTATCTTAAAATATTATAAAATGATTCAAGTCTTAAAAAACGAGCCTGTTACTCTTAAATACACAAACAAACTTTCACATGACACCTCTTTAAGAGACTTCTTTAAAACTGATGGATTAAAAATATATTCTCTTTCTTCAATCAAATCACTAAATTCAGTCCTAATAAAATCCAAACTAAACAGAACATGTCGATACGATTTATATGCGATAAAACAAACCAACATCATGTAAAAATTGAAACAGATGTTGACCATTACATACTTTAAAAATCTCTTTGAAAGGTATGGAACCAAAATATGTTTCCCTTTCCTCAATCAAATCAGCACACTCAGACATGAAATGTCGAACGGAAAAGGATTGATCACATGCAAAGCACCATGGTGGTTCTTCTCCTTTTAAAAGGAAACTGTGGGTGACATAAGTATGCCCAATATGAAGGCGAGATAACACTGTTTCTTCTTTGCGAGTGGATGCAAAGTTAGGCAAAGAAGTGGACAAATCGGGAAGAATTTGAAATAATTTGTTGTTGACATGGTTAGACCAGTCAGTCTGCCACAGTCGTTTACAATAAGAACCAGTCATACAACGTAGGTCAGAGTAGGGCACAAACTGGAAAATCTCTGGAGGGAAATCGAGATGCAGAGCATCTTTAGCCGCCCTGTCTACTGCAATATTGCCGCGGATGCCCATGTGACCAGGGACCCACATAAAAACTATCTTTTTACCCTCAGAAACAAGTTGTGTATGGAGGTCATGGATCTCTGCCAGTAAAGGGTGTGATATCTTTCTCGTGGAAAGAGCCTGAAGTGCTGACAATGAATCGGACATGATTAAAAATGAGGTTCTTTTGGATTGATAAACTTGTTTCAGAGCTAAATGAATTGCCTTGAGCTCAGCTGTATAAACAGAACAAAAATCAGGTAAACGCTGTTGCAAAGGCTGGTCTAAGTGTCTCTCGGAGACAGACGCAGCAGCAACTGAATCTCCTTTCTTTGACCCGTCTGTAAAAAGTTGTTCATATCCTGGGTATAATGCACACTGTTCTAAATAAAGTTGGTTATATACGGTTTCAGAGGTATTGTTTTTAAGGAAAGCGGACAACTGCCAATTAATGTTTGGGGTACATAATTTCCATGGGGGAGCTTCAGTCCGAAGTTCATCGTCGTTGATGGAAGCAACATCAATGCCTGCTTTTTCCAGATGAACTTGCATTCTGATGCCAAACGGAGGGATTGTGTTAGGTTTGGATTCAAATTTCTGAACAAAATCTGGGTTGAAAACACAGTCATAAGCAGGGTTCATAGGATCAGTTTTTAATTTTAAATAGTAATTCATTGACAATTTTGTACGTCTCAGCTCCAGCGGAGGTTCGTTAGCTTCCACGTAAAGGCTTTCACAAGGGGAAGTGCGAAACGCACCTAAAGCAATGCGTAGTGCCTGATGGGCAACTGGATCTAGCATCTTAAGATAAGATTTTCTAGCAGAACCATAGACAATGCAACCATAGTCTAACTTGGATCTAATTAAAGAACGATATAACAGCAATAAAGTTTTCTTGTCAGCACCCCAGTCTGTACCACTGATAACCTTGAGCAAATTGCAGGCCTGTTGACATTTAGTTTTCAAAATTTTCAGATGAGGAATGAAAGATAGCTTTTGATCAAAAATAACACCCAAAAATTTGACTTGTTTGACCGCCTTTATTGGAGTTTTATTAAGGAGGATAGTATGGTCTTGAATAATTCCCCGGTGCTGGGAAAAGTGAATACATTCAGTTTTTGCTTCAGAAAATTTAAAACCATTTTGTAAAACCCAGTCTTTAATGGCCTTGACACATAACTGTAGCTGACGTTCTGCAGATGCCAAAGTTTTACCTTTGGCTACCAATGCAAAATCGTCGACAAATAAAGAATTGTCAATTCCCCGTTTAACGGAACGAACAATGTTATTTATTTTAATATTAAACAGCAAGGGAGACAAGATGCTACCCTGAGGCACTCCCATCTCCTGTTCTCTCGTATCTGACAAGGATCCCCCAACCTTAACCTGAAAAATTCTGTCTGTTAGAAAATTGGATATAAACAGAGGTAAATGTCCCTTCAAACCCATTTCTTGTAAATCTGAAAGAATGCCATATTTCCATGTGGTATCATAGGCTTTTTCCAAATCAAACATGATGGCAACGACATGTTCACCCTGGACGAACGCATTACGGATAAAAGTTTCCAGTCGCACCAGGTGGTCAACAGTACTTCGACCACTTCGAAAGCCACACTGAGTGTTGGATAACACATTATTGGTTTCTAGATACCACAGTAAACGAGAATAGACCATTCTTTCCAGCGTCTTGCATAAGCAAGACGTTAAGGCTATTGGTCTATAGTTTGTCGGGTTAGTATGGTCTTTGCCAGGTTTAGGGATGGGTACAATAATGGCCTTTCTCCAGGAGGGAGGAAAGGTGCCAGTGATCCAGAGCTGATTGAAGATGTCCAGCAGTTGAGACCGTGAGTACCTTGTTAAATGTCTGAGAAATTGATAATGTACATCATCCGGTCCAACTGCTGAATCTGCACTTTTGTTAATTGCATCATCAAGTTCGACTAATGAAAACGGAATGTTGTAATCTTCAGAATTATCGGAGGTAAAATGTAACTGTTGTTTTTCTTTACGGGTTTTAACTGTTTGAAAAGGGACAGAATAATTTTCAGAGGAAGAATTTGCAGCAAAAGAAGAAGCCAAAAGATCAGCTACTAATTTTTTATCTCCGATTACGTCACCCTGCACAGTAAGGCATGGGCTCACCTGTTTGTTACTTCTATTTTTGAGTTTGCGGACTACTTTCCACACCTTCGACAGTTTCGCTTTTGAATTAAGCGTGGAGCAGAAACCTCTCCACGATTCCTTTCTCTTTCGTTTGAAGAGCTGTCGGCATTGCGCTCGCAAACGTTGGTGGTTTTGTTTATTTTCAGTGCTTGGGTGTAAAAACATAGTTCTTAAAGCTTTTTTACGAGCTTGCTGAAGTTTTCTACATTCATCGTCAAACCAGGGTTTTTTAAGTGTGTGAGGGTTTGACGAAGTTTGCGGAATGGACTCCTTGGCACTGTTAATAACTATGTCAGTATAAAGCTGTATTGGATCTAAGGCATTTGAAAATTCCTGTTCCTTAGCACGTAGCTGGGCTTCAGACAGGTTAGAAAACAGACTCCAGTTAGCTTGTTTCAGTTTCCACCTGCCATGAGTTTGCTCAAGGTTATCTGAATCATGTTTTAATAAAACCGGGAAATGGTCGCTGCCATGGAGATCTTCTAAAACTGTCCATTTAAAATCCAAAAGTAAGGAGGGATCACAGATCGATATATCAATGTGGGACAAAGAAGCAGTTCTAGAACAGGAAAAAGTTGGAGCACCCTCGTTCAAAGTTACTAGGTTTAACGAGTCTAAAATGTCTTCAATTATTTTACCCTGAGAATCGGTACGATCACTACCCCACAGGGGAGAACGTCCATTAAAATCTCCCAACAACAAAAAAGGGGGAGGTAACTGTTGGACCAAATTCTCAAGTTCACTTTTAGTTACATTTATTGATGGTGTCAAATATAGAGAACAAACTGTGAGGGATTTAAAAAGAGATACTCTAGCTGCAACTGCTGGTAAACTTGTATTAAGTAAAATTGGGTTAAATGGGACGTTTCTATGAATAAAAAGTGAAACGCCTCTAGAAGATAGACAATCAATAGACGAATAACCAGTAATATCTATAGGATGTTTTTCTGACAGGAGAGTTTCCTGAAGGGCCAATACTTCAGGTCGATGCTCTGTCAGCAGACAGCATAGCTCCTCATAATTTGCCCTTATCCCTCGGATGTTCCATTGTAAAATGGACATAAAAATTAAGTAAAAGAATGCTAAAATTTTCATCTCCGAGAGCACAATTACGTGTCTTTATCTTTTGGACCCTCGTCCATCTCTTCATGTTCCATCAACCCCCCGAAACGGTTCTCCGTTTCGAGAGGCTGATTGTGCTTGGAAGAAAGGGGTCCGGGCCTTTGATTTTTGGCCAAAGCCCCGGAACCCGAACTGCCAGCCGACTTCTTCCCCCTCTCCCCAGCACCGGACTTTGCATCCTCCCTCTCCCCTTCACCCCTGCCAATCTTTCCCTCTCCTCCTCTGACGCTCTTCTGCTGAGCGACTAGCATCTTTACCGCCCCAGCAACTACCCGGTCGCTAAAACCGGTCGTTGCTGGTGCGGTGGCATGAGGCCTAGCCTCCTTTGAAGCAGGTGTGACGGCTTTTGTCACGGCCGTCGGCGTGTTGTGGGTGACGGGTGGGGACGTGCCCGTCGGCACGTTCTCCAGTGGATTCGGTGGGGCTGGAGAAACCCCCTTCTGGGCAAACAACACGAGCATCTTTTCTAAAGCATCCATCCGTTTGCACAACGTTTCCAAAATCTGTGTTATTTTACTCATGGCAGTGTCCACTGTCGGGTGTGCGCTAGGTTCCACATGAGATGTGGAACCCGCCACAGCCGCAAAGGACCTCTCTTTAAGCACCGGCCTACTTGCAAGAACTTTTTTCCTGGCGTCGCCAAAGGAGCAACTCTCAGTGGCCCGCACCTTTTGGATTTCCAGCTCCAACTGCCACTGAGGACAGTCTTTGGAGCTGGACGAATGATTCCCGGCGCAATTCACACAGCAAATCGGATTTTTGCATTCGTTTTCGTGTTTCTCTTTACCACAATCACGACATATTTCCTTGCTTTTACAGTTCTTGCTACCGTGACCAAATCTTTGGCACCGGTAGCATCGCAACGGTGATGGTACAAACGGCGTCACCTTCACCCTAAGGTACCCCACCTTGAGTGACTCCGGCAATTTGGCCATAGCGAAGGTCACAAAAAGTGTGTTGGTGGGGATACGTTGGGATCCCTTGGTGACGAAGACCCGCTGGACTGCTGTGACCCCCTGGCTGGAGAGCTCATCACGGATTTCCAATTCTGACATGTCGATCAAATCCTGACATCGGATGACTCCCTTGGAGGAATTCAACCGTCCATGCACAGAAACTTTGATTTGTCTATCAACGAAGACAGTCGAATCCCTCTTTAGAAGACTATCCGATGCCCTTTTGGTTGAGCACTCCACCAGGTAGGCCCCAGATCTCAGTTTTTTCACATCTTTGAACCCGATTGTGCAAACGGATTGAAAACCCTTCTGTATTGCGAACGGAGACAGCTTGCCTAGTGGCATAGCCGGATCCGCCCCCTCTACAACCAAAAAACGAGGCCAGGCCCCTTCTACCCCCGATGCACAAGCTTTCTGTCTCGTGTCCATGTCACTGTCCGTGTCCGAGTCCGGTCCGTCATCACGCAGTCGTCGTTTATTTGTGGAAGCCATGTTATTAATTTATGAATTCATCCCCCCTGCTCCCCACCCACCACGGAGTCCAACAAGGGGATGCGTCCAAGCGGAAAATCCAGCAAGGGAGCGCACCAGGGCTACAGGGGGGATATACACCCAGACAATCCCGCACTGCCACTACGGTTTTGTTCAAGTTTGACCCATGAGCCGCAGCCTTCTAGCAGAGCTAGGGCAATACACGACCAGCCGCTTGATTGACGCGGGCCACGCCAGCCTCCCGTCTAGGAGAAGTCCGGGCCAAAGAGGTGTGTTAGTGTGAGGGACCGCAGTCCCTCAGGGACCTCAACCTCCAGGATCCCATTCTCCCCCGACACGGGTTGCCCTGCACGGCAAACGCAGGGGGCCAAGAGAAGGCCACAGAGAAAAGGAAGGGTAGAAAAAGAAGGAATGATGGGGAAAAAGAAGACAGGGAAAGTCCGGTAAGGCAGAAGAAAGGAAGTCAAAACTGCATAGTATACTGGGAGAATTTAAGGGTGAAGAGAATATAGGTGAAAGGACCAATAAGACAGAAACAAGACAAAAGAGAAGAAAAAGGGGTAGGCAACTTGGTCACCCAGCCAGAGAGAGGCATGGGGTCCACCCCCGGCGCGCGGAGCCGAGCCCGTGGGGGCTGCAAAATCGTCAACAAACGGAACGAACAATATTATTTATTTTAATATTAAACAGCAAGGGAGACAAGATGCTACCCTGAGGCACTCCCATCTCCTGTTCCCTCATATCTGACAAAGATCCCCCAACCTTAACCTGAAAGAATCTGTCCGTTAGAAAATTGGATATAAACAGAGGTAAATGTCCCTTCAAAAATAAATGTCAATAAAAGTGAACTTGAGAATTTGATCCAACAGTTACCTACCCCTTTTTTGTTGTTGGGAGATTTTAATGGACGCTCTCCCCTGTGGGGTGGCGATCGCGTTTAGGGATGGGTACAATAATGGCCTTTCTCCAGGAGGGAGGAAAGGTGCCAGTGGTCCAGAGCTGATTGAAGATGTCCAGCAGTTGAGACCGTGAGTACCTTGTTAAATGTCTGTTTTCCAAAGGTGCATGGTCAGATTGCAATGAACTGACTAGAATGAAGACCCGAACTGACCGTTTATTGAAAGGAGACCCTTCCAAGTGTGAAACCACCAGACTTATAACTAAGAAATGTGAAAAAGGGGAAGGTAAGCCAAAGAAATCAAGATGCACATAGTAGCGAGATTTGGCAGTATTATCTCAGTGCAGCGATGTAAAAGTGAGTGTGAGGCTCAAACCAACACCACGTACACCTCGGACTACAGACACAGAAATTGTTTCCTGCGGCCAAGTCATGCCAATGCATTTGGGGCTTGCCAGTCACGCTCTACTGGGTGTGTTTGTGTGGAGAACTGAAACATTGTCACAGCATCCGTGGCTATCTGAAACATTGTCACAGCATCAGTGGCTATCAGGAATATTGTCACAGCATTAGTGGCTATACTGCCACAGCATCAGTGGCTACATGAAACACTGTCACAGCATGACCACTTATTTATTATTATTATTATTATTATTATGATTAGTATTAGTATTAGTATTTTCAGCAGATCAGCATGGAGCATAGCCTGTCAGAGTCACAGTCGTCCGATACCCTGCTGGAAGTAACGAAGGTCACAGAGTACGTTATGTGCTATTTCCAAAGAATCACGACTGATCAGCAGATCAACAAAGACGGTCAGGTGGTCCAGGAGAGGAAATCAAGGGGTGCACCGGGGCTGATATGGTATGGCTAGATATGCCTAAGACCACCATGGGTAGATAAGGGTCAATCGCCCTGAGCTTGCTTGCTTGCATGCTGGTTTTGTTCGTTCGCTGAGTTTGTTTGAGAATAAAATGGACAAAGAGGACTCAGTGGTTCTTCCTTTTCTCCTCCTCCTTCCTCTGAGGACCCCTTCCACCGCACCATCTCTCCCTATCCTTTCACACTATATGATGCTTATTTAGGTAGGTATGCTTCTTTTTTTTTTTAAAATGCTCTTCGTTTTATTTCATAATGCAATTATATAAGCCTATGCTCTGGGGTGAGTGTGAGGCTCAAACCAACACCATGACTTGGCAAAAAGGAAGATAAGCCAAAGAAATCAAGATGTACATAGTTGCAAGATTTGGCAGTATTATCTCAGTGCAGCGACATCTGCACAACATCTGTGGTTATCTGACAGTGCCACGTCACAACATCTGTAGTTATCTGACAGTGCCACATCACAACATCTGTGGTTATCTGACAGAGGAATACGAAACATATTTACTGAACAATTCCAGGGAGGTAAAAAGGCTACGCGAGGAACACGAAGCAAAGAAATGGGGACCAAAGATGACAATCCCAAAGCCCAAGATCCAACATACCGTGGAATCACAGAGGAAGAAGTGGAGTCAGGAAAAACAAGCACAAAGGAAAAAAATGGACATCACAAAAGTGGAGAAGGGACAGGGAAAAATGTGCTGCATACATTCAGGACAGACGCGACAGATCATGTAAGCATGGTTTTATGTACTGTGTAGATAAAGTACTACCAGTATATTCTCTTTAAATGTTTTTTTTTTTAATTTAAAAAACCATTAAATTATTTGTATATTCAAATATTTCTTTGAATTTATATTATATTATTTTTTATTATTATATATTATATTGCATTATAAATTCTTTTATTATTATTATTATTATTATTATTATTACTATTAATTATTATTTTCAGCATGCAAATACAACAAAGGTCCTTGGCAGGCATGTAACGAAGCCACCAATTCAAAAATGCGGGTGCTAACCTTGAAGAAATGTGATCCTGCTGTCTGCAACGCCACAATGACCATTGTCAAACCTTGCAGACACAGAGATGCTTTTACTGCAGCAAAAACCAGCCGTAAGTTTGAGAACCTTCTTTAAACAGTAATCTCTTCGCTTCAGTGCCATGACCTTTTATTTTTGTTTACTTTCTTTGTGCACCTAGATTCCAAAGGCCTTATAATTATTAATTATTATTATTATTGTTATTACTAAGAGAAAGAACCAACACTCTGTTAAGCTTTGCTATGAGGCTTATTTAGGTACGTATGCTTTTTTTTTAATGTTTTTTATTGCTCTTCGTTTTATTTCAGAATGCAAGTATAAGCCTGTGTCCTTGGGTGAGTGTGAGGCTCAAACCAACACCACACCTAGGACTACACACACAGAAATTGAGTGTGAGGCTCAAACCAACACCACACCTAGGACTACACACACAGAAATTGTTTCCTGCGGCCAAGTCATTCCAATGCACTTGGGGCTTGCCAGTCACGCTCTACTGGGTGTGTTTGTGTGCGTTTGTGCCTATATTTTACGGGTGACAAGCCAACCACTGTCCCCAGTGGAGAACCTTTCATATCTGAAACATTGTCACAGCATCAGTGGCTATATGAAACATTGTCACAGCATCAGTGGCTATCGGAAACATTATCACAGCATCAGTGGCTATCGGGAACATTGTCACAGCATTAGTGGTTATATGAACACTGCCACAGCATCAGTGGCTACATGAAACACTGTCACAGCATGACCACTTATTCATTATTATTCATTATTATTATTATTATTATTATTATTATTATTTTCAGCATACAAATACAACAAAGGTCCATGGAGAACGTTTCATATCTGAAACAATGTCACAGCATCAGTGGCTATCTGAAACATTATCACAGCATCAGTGGCTATCAGGAACATTGTCACAGCATTAGTGGCTATATGTTTACTTTCTTTGTGCACCTAGATTCCAAAGGCCTTATAATTATTAATTATTATTGTTATTATTACTAAGAGAAAGAACCAGCACTCTGTTAAGCTTTGCTATGATGCTTATTTAGGTATGTATGCTTTAAAAAAAAAAAATCTTGCTCTTTGTTTTATTTCAGAATGCAAGTATAAGCCTATGCCCTGGGGTGAGTATGAGGCTCAAACCAACACCATGGCTTGGCAAAAATAAAGATAAGCCAAAGAAATCAAGATGTAGTAGCAAGATTTGGCAGTATTATCTCAGTGCTGCGACATCTGCACAACATCTGTGGTTATCTGACAGTACAATACAATACAAGGTTATTGCTTTAGGTCCAGCGGACTCTTCCGAGCCAAATCAGGACCAGAGAGACGTTATCTTAAAATATTATAAAATGATTCAAGTCTTAAAAAACAAGCCTGTTACTCTTAAACACACAAACAAACTTTCACATGACACCTCTTTAAGAGACTTCTTTAAAACTGATGTATTAAAAATATATTCTCTTTCTTCAATCGAATCACTAAATTCAGTCCTAATAAAATCCAAACTAAACAAAACATGTCGATACAATTTATATGCGATAGGACAAACCAACATCATGTAAAAATTGAAACAGATGTTGACCATTACATATTTTAAAAATCTCTTTGAAAGGTATGGAACCAAAATATGTTTCCCTTTCCTCAATCAAATCAGCACATTCGACCATAAAATGGCGAACAGAAAAAGATTGATCACATGCAAAGCACCATGGTGGTTCTTCTCCTTTTAAAAGGAAACTGTGGGTGACATAAGTATGCCCAATATGAAGGCGAGATAACACTGTTTCTTCTTTGCGAGTGGATGCAAAGTTAGGCAAAGAAGTGGACAAATCGGGAAGAATTTGAAATAATTTGTTGTTGACATGGTTAGACCAGTCAGTCTGCCACAGTCGTTTACAATAAGAACCAGTCATACAGCGTAGGTCAGAGTAGGGCACAAACTGAAAAATCTCTGGAGGGAAATCGAGATGCAGAGCATCTTTAGCCGCCCTGTCTACTGCAATATTGCCGCGGATGCCCATGTGACCAGGGACCCACATAAAAACTATCTTTTTACCCTCAGAAACAAGTTGTGTATGGAGGTCATGGATCTCTGCCAGAAAAGGGTGTGATATCTTTCTCGTGGAAAGAGCCTGAAGTGCTGACAATGAATCGGACATGATTAAAAATGAGGTTCTTTTGGATTGATAAACTTGTTTCAGAGCTAAATGAATTGCCTTGAGCTCAGCTGTATAAACAGAACAAAAATCAGGTAAACGCTGTTGCAAAGGCTGGTCTAAGCGTCTCTCGGAGACAGACGCAGCAGCAACTGAATCTCCTTTCTTCGACCCGTCTGTAAAAAGTTGTTCATATCCTGGGTATAATGCACACTGTTCTAAATAAAGTTGGTTATATACGGTTTCAGAGGTATTGTTTTTAAGGAAAGCGGACAACTGCCAATTAATGTTTGGGGTACATAATTTCCATGGGGGAGCTTCAGTCCGAAGTTCATCGTCGTTGATGGAAGCAACATCAATGCCTGCTTTTTCCAGATGAACTTGCATTCTGATGCCAAACGGAGGGATTGTGTTAGATTTGGATTCAAATTTCTGAACAAAATCTGGGTTGAAAACACAGTCATAAGCAGGGTTCATAGGATCAGTTTTTAATTTTAAATAGTAATTCATTGACAATTTTGTACGTCTCAGCTCCAGCGGGGGTTCGTTAGCTTCCACATAAAGGCTTTCACAAGGGGAAGTGCGAAACGCACCCAAAGCAATGCGTAGTGCCTGATGGGCAACTGGATCTAGCATCTTAAGATAAGATTTTCTAGCAGAACCATAGACAATGCAACCATAGTCTAACTTGGATCTAATTAAAGAACGATATAACAGCAATAAAGTTTTCTTGTCAGCACCCCAGTCTGTACCACTGATAACCTTGAGCAAATTGCAGGCCTGTTGACATTTAGTTTTCAAAATTTTCAGATGAGGAATGAAAGATAGCTTTTGATCAAAAATAACACCCAAAAATTTGACTTGTTGGACCGCCTTTATTGGAGTTTTATTGAGGAGAATAGTAGGGTCTTGAATAATTCCCCGGTGCTGGGAAAAGTGAATACATTCAGTTTTTGCTTCAGAAAATTTAAATCCATTTTGTAAAACCCAGTCTTCAACGGCCTTGACACATAACTGTAGCTGACGTTCTGCAGATGCCAAAGTTTTACCTTTGGCTACCAATGCAAAATCGTCGACAAACAAAGAATTGTCAATTCCCCGTTTAACGGAACGAACAATGTTATTTATTTTAATATTAAACAGCAAGGGAGACAAGATGCTACCCTGTATTATTATTATTATTATTATTATTATTATTATTATTATTATTATCATTATTTTCAGCATGCAAATAAACAAAGGTCCTTGGCAGGCATGTAACCTAGCCACCAATTCAAAAATGCGGGAGCTAACCTTGAAGAAAGGTGATCCTGCTGTCTGCAACGCACAATGACCATTGTCAAACCTTGCAGACACAGAGATGCTTTTACTGCAGCAAAAACCAGCCGTAAGTTTGAGAACCTTCTTTAAACAGTAATCTCTTCGCTTCAGTGCCATGACCTTTTATTTTTGTTTACTTTCTTTGTGCACCTAGATTCCAAAGTTAAGGCCTTATAAATTATTATTGTTATTACTAAGAAAAAGAACCAACACTGTTAAGCTTTGCTATGAGGCTTCCCAGCAAACCAGCCCGATCGGGGCCCCACTGGGGCCGCATAGGGCATCCCGACTTTTGTCGGGTTTTAGTAGGGACCCACATAGCCCTACAAAAACCCGATGCGTAGCGAGTCTAGAAATGTAACGATTCGCCCTCCCGTCTGCAGCCCGATTCTGCCCCACCACAAAGCCACACTGCGCACACGCTAACATAGGCCTACTCTCGCTTCTAATTGGCTAAACTGTCTGGAATGTTTCGTCTGCTTCACATATGCTGCGGCGTATGTATGTGAAAAATATTTATACAAAATCAATTCAGCAAGATATAATAATTTAATTGTGCTTATAATTCTTAATTTTTATCATACAATATGTAAAATATTGTTACAGTGTTTCTTTTAACTATTGTATTTATTTATACATTATAAGTCAAGGGTAAATTTCCGTGCCCATTACTGCTGGTCTTTTCCGGTTGTACTTAACCGCCAATTTTCTACAGTTTTCTTCTAAGTTCTACAGTTGCATGTGCTCGGATATTGTGTTTGCCTGCGAAACCCTATTTCTATTTTCACTGTGGTTGTTTTTTGGGTGCTTTGCCTTTCGTTTATGTATTTACACACGATTTCGATAGCGACGATCACGTTAATATAGGCTATATCGTTATCGAAATGGTGTGTAAATACTTAAGTGGGGACACACCAAGGACTTCCGAAAACAAAAACGCCTGTGCCGACAGTCCCTATTAACACCAGACATCTCAATTCTTTCTTCATGCAATCACATATCATAAACAATATGTGGGATATGATTTTTGGGTAAATCAGCATTGGCCAGGGATGGGGCATTATCGGGGTTGTTTCTGGTTTAAGTTGGGTTACAATAGGGTTGGTGTTGGGTATCCTGACGTATGCCCGATCTTTGCCGGAATCGGGTTACCATTCGGCAAAGGTTGGGTTACGGTCGGGTAAGTTTTGGGTACCCCGACGATTGCCCAATCTTTATCGAAAGTCGGGCTACTGTTTGGCGAAAGTGGGGTTACGATCGGGTAAATTTCGGGTAGCCCGACGATCGCCCGATCTTTGCCCGAATCGGGCCCGAGTCGGTTCCAATTTCCATTTGCCCGATCGGGCCCCGATCGGTAGCCCGATCCGGGCCCCATCGGGCCCCGAAATTGTGGTTAGCTGGGTTATTTAGGTACGTATGCTTTTTTTTTTTTTTTTTTTAATTGCTCTTCGTTTTATTTCAGAATGCAAGTATAAGCCTGTGCCCTGGGGTGAGTGTGAGGCTCAAACCAACACCACGTACACCTCGGACTACAGACACAGAAATTGTTTCCTGTGGCCAAGTCATGCCAATGCATTTGGGGCTTGCCAGTCACGCTCTACTGGGTGTGTTTGTGTGCGTCTGTGCCTATATTTTACTGGAGACAAGCCAACCACTGTCCACAGTGGAGAACCTTTCATATCTGAAACATTGTCACAGCATCAGTGGCTATCTGAAACATTGTCACAGCATCAGTGTTTACCGGGAACATTGTCACAGATTAGTGGCGCTATGAACACTGCCACAGCATCAGTGGCTACATGAAACACTGTCACAGCATGACCACTTATTCCTTATTATTATTATTATTATTATTATTATTATTATTATTATTATTATTATTATTATTATTATTATTATTTTCAGCATACAAATACAACAAAGGTCCTTGGAGAACCTTTCATATCTGAAACAATGTCACAGCATCAGTGGCAATCTGAAAAATTGTCACAGCATCAGTGGCTATCTGACATTGTCACAGCATCAGTGGCCATCTGAAACATTGTCACAGCATCAGTGGCTATCTGAAACATTGCCACAGCATCAGTGGCTATCTGAAACATTGCCACAGCATCAGTGGCTATCTGAAACATTGTCACAGCATCAGTGGCTATCTGAAACATTGTCACAGCATCAGTGGCTATCTGAAACATTGTCACAGCATCAGTGGCTATCTGAAACATTGTCACAGCATCAGTGGCTATCTGAAACATTGTCACAGCATCAGTGGCTATCAGGAACATTGTCACAGCATTAGTGGCTATATGAACACTGCCACAGAATCAGGGGCTAATGAAACACTGTCTAAGCATGACCACTTCCTTATTATTATTATTATTATTATTATTATTTTCAGCATACATATACAACAAAGGTCCTTGGCAGGCATGTAACGAAGCCACTAATTTAAAAATGTGGGAGCTAACCCTGAAGAAAGGTGATCCCGCTGTCTGCAAGGCCACAATGACCATTGTCAAACCTTGCAGATGCAGAGATGCTACTACTGCAGCAAAAACCATCCGCAAGTTTGAGAACCTTCTTTAAACAATAATTCTCTTCGCTTCAGTGACATGACCTTTTATTTTTGTTTACTTTCTTTGTGCACCTAGATTCCAAAGGGCTTATAATTAATAATTATTATTATTGTTGTTATTATTACTAAGAACCCTGTTAAGCTTTGCTATGATGCTTATTTAGGTATGTATGCTTTTTTTGTTATTATGGCTCTTCGTTTTATTTCAGAAATCAAGTATAAACCAATAAGACAAAAACAAGACAAAAGAAATGAAAAAGATGAAGGCAAGCTTTGTCACCCAGCCAGAGAGAGGCTGGGGTCCACCCCCAGCATGCGGAGCCGAGCCCATGGGGGCTTTTACATGATGGAAGAAGATTGCATTGTAATAGGCCTAAAAGTATATATTCCTTTGCTCTGCAGGCCTTCACGTGCTTCTCACACCTAAGGAAAAGGATAAGAATGTATTTAATACATTAAAATGCAAAGCCTACAGAGAAAGTGTGAAACATACTCTAGAGTATGAAAACCATAACAAAGCAAAGTGCAAAGCCTACCACGGCCGACCTTTGACCAAAGAACAGCTGGCTGCAAAACGAGAGGCTAACAGAGTCCGTTCCCAAAAGTTTAGGTAAGCAGTGATCGTCCTAGGGATTTGCAAAACCGGTACGACGTCACAGTAAACAAACCCACTCGAACGCAAACCGGTAGGCCAGTCACAGAAACCGGTATGACCCATAGCAAAGCTTAATAATGCGTCACTATTTTTGCCAACGAATGCAGTAATTAATTTATTGCTACCGTAAAGCCTACTAACAGTCTCTCTCTTCATTTCTCTTGTTTTTCTTTCTCTTTTCCTTTATTTTTGAAACCAGTCAAACAAAATAAGAACCAGTAGGCTCTACCGGCTACTGATTTTTCAACCGGTATTTTTATTCTCAAACCGGTAAAATACCGGTAATTTCCGGTTAAATCCATCCCTGGACCGTAAGGATATTTTTTTTTTACATCTAACTGGATATTTACACTTTTTAAAAATATATTTTTACAAATCTTTGTTACTGTGTACAGTATTTATTATCATACATAGTATGAAATACTTACACTTAACGGTGTCAATCATGTTTGTAGTGTAGCAGTGGTTAATGGATCCTAGAAAGAGTTTAATTCCAGATAAAACATATGTATGTAAGCTACAGGCTTACTGTGAAGTAACTTCTTAAGACATGTGTGATAAACTGATGCGCTATCTATCTCCTGATGAAACTATGTGATGACAGTGATATCCCATGAAACAAGCGCATGCCTCACGTATACAGAGACGTACGTGTTATGTGCTGAAGCATGCATCGTCGTGCGTCAGGCATGCGAAAGTGCTCTTCAGCAGAAACACTCTAATCCGCGCATGCCTCACGTATACCCTACGCACTGATGCGTCAGAGCATCCTGTTCAAGCATGCTTGGGGTATACTATCCAAAGAGCATATATGCGCGCGGTAACTCCGACTCGATCGTTGCAGTGACGTGGCAAAACCGACAAAAAAACAACATTTAATGAAAACAAGATTTGGCTCATGAGATTGTAAAGAATGCGATCGCGAACATGGTATCGAGCAGTAAAATATAATAGATACAGATTTAACAATATTAATATATTTATAATTCGAAAACGTAACTATTGTTGCGGAGCTGATAATATTTACTGCGCGTACTTTCATGGTGCAAACCCAGGCTCTGAAGTCTCTTCTGTCGTCTTTGTAAACTCGTGGACCTCCGTACAAACGTACGTATGTATAGTATGTAATTGAGGCCTACGAAAGACGAGACTTCCCAGCCTGTGTACAGTAAGTAATTGAGGCCTGCGAAAGACGAGACTTCCCAGCCTATGGTTCAACTTGTGCGCGGGATATCCATTCTGCATTCAAGAGTATTTTAAAATGACCGGCAGGCAGACCCCAAAAGAAAAACATTGAGATGTAAGTGCATTTGTTTGATGTGTGGAGATTTGTTTTCATTTATTCAGTACGTACATTATCAATAACAATAAAACTAAATTATTTTTATTACACACATACATCGTAGTGTCCTGCGCTTTTGCGCAGGGGCGCGCAGTGTTTAGATTGGTTCCGGGAGATAGATGGACCATGATGCCATAGATCGACCGGTGTGGCCGCAATTGTGTAGGTACCCCCCTTCTGATCAGTTAATAATATCATTGGAGTTCACTACCATTGAGTCCTGGTGTTTGTGCAAGGTTGTTTGACGCTCTCACATTAAACATTAACAACATTACATACATGACAATATAAGTGTGGGAACTTCCTCTTTTTAATTTTCAGAATCTCCCTGTTCTCATCACGACTCAACAATGTCACTCATGCCACCTAATTTGTGTAAATGATGTTAAACCCTACATTGTGCTAGTGGTGGTAATGATCATTTACAAAAGAGCAGAATGGCAGTAACGTATCGAGTTTATGATTTGTATAGTTTTTGCTCTAGTTCCATATTATTCACTGTTTTCTTTGATTTCAATGAATGATAATTTTTCTATGATTCAGGGTCGGAGTATGCCCCAAACAGTGACTCTAACATCTGACTCAGATGAGTCTAATTCAGGTAAATATTTGGCAATTCAAGTTTAAACCCAATAACAATTATGTCAGAAACTTTAGACAAAAGTATAGGTGATATATTTTAACTAAGTGTTGTGTCAAACTGACATTGCAGGCATGGTAGTGTCCCACAATTTTGCAGAAATCTGAAAATTGAAAAAAAATCCTTGTCACTTTTGTCTGCATTTTTTAGATAACCAGCAGGGTCAACAAAGATTGTCTCACTACCAGTCTTGCATTGTAACATTCAAATAGTGTGCTATTTCAGAGGCAAAATGTATCCTGATTTAATTGGATTTAATACTTTTTATTAGTGTGTGGCGAAAAGAGGGGTGAGGGTGGGTGGTGTCTTGTGGATAGTCACAATTATGTTCAATGTTTACATTAATAAATTACAAGGGACTCTACATCTTGACCCCACCCCCACCCTTTCGCCCCTTCGGGGTTGAGGTGGATCTTTCAAATATAAATAGTATCCCCACTTTATGGAAATTTAGTGCTTCAAATTTACTCTGTTTTATCACTGTTGTATTTTTGCCTTTACTTTGTGAATGGGGAGAAGGGACCAGTGGTATCACTCTTTTTTATCCTCACAAATGAGGTCCAACAAGGCTGGGTTGGTCAGACGAACTCAGATGTTGTCCATGACTACAAAGAGAAAATATGGCTAGTTTGCTACTACCATAGTTTGTCCACTGGGGGTATAAAGCATAATACAGAGATGAGAATCTTCCGCCTTTTAGCGGAAATCCGCTCTTTCGGAAGGTCCCAGGGTCATTTTTGAGATCGGTTTAAATCCGGTGAGAAAATTTTAGTGTATATGATTAGGGTGAGTTGTTGATTTTCGATCTCGCAGCTTATTCCCACTCGTTATTCCCATGCGGATTGTTGTCATTTGGTTCGCTCTCACTTCGTTTTCGTCGATCCACCAAGCTGCCGTAAAAAGCCGAGATAACCCGATTTCTTTCTTCCGTGTGTCCTGGTAAACGTACGTGGGGCTCTCTTAGAATACTAGCCATCGCATTACGGAAGTGACGTTGCGTATCTAAGCCTCCCGTTTTTCTGGCATAAGATTTCGGCTGTTCCCAGACACTCCCGCTGATAGTGACGTCACTCAAATAGGCGCTTGAAGCCCTTTCTCATGCGCTGAGTTGTAGTGCGAACGATGGAACAGCCAAAACATCACGTGGTTGATCAGCCATTGTCTAGAACAAAGCGCGACTTGTAAAATGCTTTGAAAACTAAATCCTGGAGAAAAGGCTCTTGCTACCCACATCTACAGTGGTGTAAAAAACAAGTGGAACTTTTTTAAGTGGTTAGAAGAAAAGTTGAACACAACAGTCTTAATTCGTTTGAAGGACAAAAAGATCGAAAGAAATGTGGAGTTGAATGCAGAGGCAGAGAAACAAGCCAGACTGGCTCATAAGAAAGCTCTGACTGCCCGACTTCAGGTGTTGGTGAGGAAGAGAAGTGAGATTAGAAGTCAAAAGCCACCAGCCAGGAAAGCAAGAACTGGATAGTTGCCTGGCTTCAGTTATACAATACATGCACAAGTACATGTACATAGTTCATTCAATAATTGTGTGTGTGCAGACTGTATAGCATGTTGGTACCTGCCAGTTTTTATTTATACTTTTAACAATTCTTCAAAAAAACATGAGAATGTTGTATACACAAAAAACTGTAATCCTAGTGCATGACGTAATTGTAAACTTCAGCCTGACTTCAGTGCCTGACTACAACTTCAAGGCTGAAGTTGTTCATAATGTATATAGCATCAGAACTGTTTTAGGAACTACTGCCTGAACCCATCCGTATTTCTGCTTTCCTTGTTGTGGTTTTTCCAAGACATTATCTTGAAATTGTAAACCTTGTTTGAACAGTCAATCGAGGTATTTATGATTGTATTGTTTGGTGTGACCGTAAGAGTGTCAGTGAGGTTTCATACTGATTCTATGTATAAATGTACAATTCTGTTTTGGACAGTAATTATGTGCATTGGTAAAGCCTTGTCTTGTCATTGGTATTTAAACCATTCTTGTCTGCAGTCAAAAGGAATGTTTGTTTAATACAAGGCTTAACTGATGTTTGAAAAAAATTCATTAGGCCTATGTGTTGAGCTGTGGAGAGCTAACAACAGCATTTTAGTACCACAAAAACAACTGATCTGACCCCATAAAATAAGGCTCAAAATGCATAGATTTGAACCATCTTTTCAAAAATTTTCCGGGGGAGCATGCCCCCGGACCCCCCCTAGCATTCGCAGGTACGCGCACTCGTGGCTTCGCCACTCGACAGACTTTGGAATTTTTCCTCCTTTTTGTCATTTTAGGATTCTCATCTCTGCCAACAAAGAAAGCCAAGGTTGAGAAAGATTATGAGGACGACGATGAAGAGGATGACGATGAGGAAGATGTAAGTATTTGATTTGTTCATAAATACCAATATAGTATCCTTTTGTTTATACTAGGGATATTTATTTTTAATGTTCAAAGGTAGTGTGTAGTTCTGAAATATTCTTCATGGAACAAATTGGGATAAGTCTCAAGTGTTGCATGCATGCTATTAAATTTTTTCAAGGGGGTGATGGTAGTAGTCGTCTTTATGTCATACTTTTTGCATAATAAACAATCATAAATTAGGAAGGTGTACAAAATTTAACAATAGGCCTTATTCGGAAATGGGAGGTAACTTGTTTTGTTTTTATTTACCTAGAGTTATTTGGGCAGACATCATCAGAGCATGTTGTTTGAGAACACTTTAAAAAAAAGCTACCCTGAGCTGCAAGCTTTTCTTCAGGAAAGGTGGTTGGTGGTTGCAGGGCAGTTCAAGGCTGAACTAGCAGAGCTAGCCAGGATTGCAACTAAAATCAACCTTTGTGTTGATTCATTAGGTTGGATGGAGGACAGAGCGGAAATTATAGGCAAGAAACTGTTCGTTTTCGAAGAATTTCCGCCCAACGTAGGGCAACTCTGGGTGCCCTATGCAGGCTAGCTGGCAATAGTTGTTTCTCTTTCATATTTCCGAGCATGATGTATTACAAACAGTAGTAACATTATATTATAGCAGGGTATTATTTCAGTGTGTAACTCTTTATGTTTCAGGACGATGATTCTGAAGAGGCTGGAGATGAGGAGGAAGACTATGATTCTGAAGAGGCTGGAGATGAGGATGATGATGATGACAAGGAGGACGACGAAGATGAGGATGATGGTGATGACGAGGAGGACGACGAAGAGGAGGAGGGTCCTGATGATGATGATGATGACTATGATCAGACATGGGACTGATCCGTATTTATACTGATTTCCGTATTTTTTAAAAGTCATTTTGTCATTTCTGAGATCGACCCAAATCCGAAGAGAAAATAGGGGGGGGGGGGGGGTAGGGTGAGCTTTGGCGCCTTCACGAGTTCGGTTGTCGGGTCGTTCCGTCATGTTTCACGAAGTACTGCGACGTCATTTATCCAAACTTTGCGCGCGTTTTGATTGGTCACGATCATTGCCGATCTTTGCCGAAGCTGAAAATACTCGTTTTCGGATTCTCCGAGCGCTTGTGCAGTCGTGAAGTCGAAGCAGTCAAAATGGCGACTTACTCTTATCGAGTGTTGACGGAAAATGAAAGTGTTGAGTCCGCGAACATCGACAAGGTTGACAGTGACAAATGGAAAGCGCAATGGCTGTCGGAGAGAGTTGTAGTAAAATACAAGGGCAAGGAGAGATCACAGTTGATCGGCGATTCCATTGCAAAAATCGACGTGCCTGGAGAAGCCAGAAAAGACAAACTGTACTCGCCTGTGAATCGCACCTTGTGCAAGAACATGAGAGGTGCTAGAGGAAAGCGCAAGATAGAGCAGGAAGCAGAACAAGACAGGATTGAAAAGGAGAGAGTCGCTTTGTCTCTGCAGAAGCAGAAGCTGGTCAGCAAGCAGGAAGCCAAGGCAAAACTTGCAGAAGCAGAAAAGACTGCCAGGATTGCCCACTGGAGAGCTGTCCGTTCACGCAACAATGCAAGACTCCAAGCTCTCTCTGAAGCCCTCAGCCTGAAAGAGAAACCCAAAGATTCGGCAGCCACTGGATACTGGAACTCCCTGGAGATCAACCCGTGTTGTACCTCATCATGCTGCGGTTCCAGTTGATGGCCGAAGTCGTAGACCATCCCACATTGCTTTAGCTCGGAAATCATGGAGCCGCAAGGTAGCCTCTTCTTCTAAAAAGAAGCTGCAAACTCCCACACCCTCCACATCTGCTGTGGTCACTGCTTCGAGACGGGAAACTGTACCTCCAGTCACTGCTAATGGTGTGTCTCCGGGGTTTTGTATTCACAAGGTGGCCTCTTCTTCCGCCATGAAGGTGGTGCAGACTCCCATCAACAAAAGATCGTCATCTGTGCCCGTGAGTGAAGCTAATGTGGTGCCGGCCCCAGCAAAGAAAAGGCAGGTTTCCAGTGGTGACCTGAGGGATTTCTTCAGCAAACTTCCCAGAAAGTCAATGAAATGAAGAATAAACAGTCACAAAATGAACAGACTTTTCTATGTACAATTTATTTGGTATTTGCACACAACTATTGATGGCAGAGATCAATCTAAAACACACATGTGATTTTGGGTGAGTACTTAAAAAAATTTAACTTTTGTTTTGTACTGTAGCTGTTTCAATGAACAGCCTAGAAAGTTAATTGTCCTTGATTTTGGGTGAGTACTTAAAAAAATTTAACTTTTGTTTTGTACTGTAGCTGTTTCAATGAACAGCCTAGAAAGTTAATTGTCCTGCTCAGATTGCATCAGATTGCACCATTTGGCTTCCCCTTTTTAAAACCCCCCTAGCTTGCTTGGCGCTTCGCGCCGTCGGCTCAGCGCTTCGCGCCTTCACTTTCAGTATTTTTCACAATTCCCTTGTCCCATGTCTGAATGATGAGGATGAATAAACTGTTGGCAACTGCTTTTCCATGGACCCTATATACTATGGACGGCTGTCTTTGAGGTCAAGGTCAGTAAGTTCCACGATCGGCGTTCCGGGCAACTGTTGTCTAAGCTTACTTCCGGTTGGTCGGAATAGCAGTGGTTCACGCTGTTTTTCTTAGAATTGTCTGCTGTTGCATTTAATTTTTGTTCGGAATTAATGTTAAGAACTAATCTACCCTCGGCTTAGATTTCAAATCTAATAACTGGATTAACCTCTTTGCTCCATCTGGCTGTATTTGTGTTTGAGACTGGCCTTCTAACTTTTAGTTTGGTTGAAATGAAAGTAGCCTAAGGCTAAGAAACTTTATTCTTGCATGTGGATTGCCTTATTAGTGGAATACATTTATCTAGCCGCATAATTTTTGTGTGGTTCACTGCACCTTGATTGTTAAAACTGATTTGTGTTTTATTTCATTATTTGCTAGCTTAAAACAAAATACTAGTTTGAACTTTTTCTTACTACTCACAAACTCGAGTAGAAACCGAGAATTTCATGATTCAGTAAATCACTAAATGCAGTTATTGCATTGTATCTGGCTGTTGTGTGTTAAAGACTGCTATTCTTATGACCTTTTTTTTTTGGTGGGGGTGGGGGTGGAGAGGGAGTTGGTGGGTGGGGGTTAAGAGGGTTTGGGTTATAACAATTACTAGAAGCCTTGTGTACTTTTAATATGGTATGATCTCACAACTTGGTTATTAATACAATCTGAATTGATCCATTGTACATGCTTGATTTTATTTGTTGCACATGTTGTACATGATTATTTGTTCACTTTCTACATTTCCTTACACATGCCTTTTCGTTCACTTTCTGCTTGCACTGTATATGTTAGTTTATTTTTGCTTACACTATATATGTTAATTCATTTTCTGCTTGCACTATATATGCTAGTTCATTTTCTGCTTGTGTGTTTCTTTTAATGTATGTTTGTTCACTTTCTGCTTAAGTATTTCCTTTCACTATACATGTTTGTTCACTTTCTGACTTTCTGCTATTGTTTTCGTTCACACGGTACTATATGTTTGTTTACTTTCTGCTTGTGTGTTTCTTTTAGCTATACATGTTTGTTCACTTTCTGTCTTTCTTCCAGTGTTTTCGTTCACTCTATACATGTTGTTCGCTTTCTGCTTGTGTATTTCTTTTAACTATACATGTTTGTTTACTTTTTCTTTTAACTATACATGTTTGTTTACTTTCTGCTTGTGTATTTCTTTTAACTATACATGTTTGTTTACTTTCTGCTTGTGTATTTCTTTTAACTGTACATGTTTGTTTACTTTCTGCTTGTGTATTTCTTTTAACTATACATGTTTGTTTACTTTCTGCTTGTGTATTTCTTTTAACTATACATGTTTGTTTACTTTCTGTTTGTGTATTTCTTTTAACTATACATGTTTGTTTACTTTCTGCTTGTGTATTTCTTTTAACTATACATGTTTGTTTACTTTCTGCTTGTGTATTTCTTTTAACTATACACATTTGTTTACTTTCTGCTGTTTACTTTCTGCTTGTGTATTTCTTTTAACTATACATGTTTGTTTACTTTCTGCTTGTGTATTTCTTTTAACTATACATGTTTACTTTCTGCTTGTGTATTTCTTTTAACTATACATGTTTGTTTACTTTCTGCTTGTGTATTTCTTTTAACTATACATGTTTGTTTACTTTCTGCTTGTGTATTTCTTTTAACTATACATGTTTGTTTACTTTCTGCTTGTGTATTTCTTTTAACTATACATGTTTGTTTACTTTCTGCTTGTGTATTTCTTTTAACTATACATGTTTGTTTACTTTCTGCTTGTGTATTTCTTTTAACTATACACATTTGTTTACTTTCTGCTGTTTACTTTCTGCTTGTGTATTTCTTTTAACTATACATGTTTGTTTACTTTCTGCTTGTGTGTCTCTTTTCACTCTTTTTGATCATGAAGACAAGACTCACAATTTCCATTCAAATCATCAGAGATGAGAATCTTCCGCCTTTTAGCGGAAATCCGCTCTTTCGGAAGGTCCCAGGGTAATTTTTGAGATCGGTTTAAATCCGGTGAGAAAATTTTAGTGTATATGACTAGGGTGAGTTGTTGATTTTCGATCTCGCAGCTTATTCCCACTCGTTATTCCCAAGCGGATTGTTGTTATTTGGTTCGCTCTCACTTCGTTTTCGTCGATCCACCAAGCTGCCGTAAAAAGCCGAGATGGTAAACGTGCAGTTTAGCCCTCCCGTTTTTCTGCGCATAAGATTCCGGCTGTTCCCAGAAACTCCCGCTGACAGTGACATCACTCAAATAGGCGCTTGAAGCCCTTTCTCATGCGCTGAGTTGTAGTGCGAACGATGGAACAGCCAAAACATCACGTGGTTGATCAGCCTTGTCTAGAACAAAGCGCGACTTGTAAAATGCTTCGAAAACTAAATCCTGGAGAAAAGGCTCTTGCTACCCACATCTACAGTGGTACGTGTAAAAAACAAGTCGAACTTTTTAAAGTGGTTTTAAGAAAAGTTGAACACAACAGTCTTAATTCGTTTGAAGGACAAAAAGATCGAAAGAAATGTGGCGTTGAATGCAGAGGCAGAGAAACAAGCCAGACTGTACTGGATCATAAGAAAGATCTGACTGCCCGACTTCAGGTGTTGGTGAGGAAGAGAAGTGAGTGTAGAAGTCAAAAGCCACCAGCCAAGAAAGCAAGAACTGGATAGTTGCCTGGCTTCAGTTATAAAATACATGCGTACATAGTTCATTCAATAATTGTGTGTGTGCAGACTGTATAGCATGTTGGTATCTGCCAGTTTTAACAATTCTTTAAAAAAACATAAGAATGTTGTATACACAAAGAACTGTAATCCTAGTCATGACGTAATTGTAAACTTCAGCCTGACTTCAGTGCCTGACTACGACTTCAAGGCTGAAGTTGTTCATAATGTATATATGATTATAGCATAAGGGCTGTTTTAGGAACTACTGCCTGAAACCATCCGTATTTCTGCTTTCCTTGTTGTGGTTTTTCCAAGATATTATCTTGAAATTGTAAACCTTGTTTGAACAGTCAATTGAGGTATTTATGATTTTATTGTTTGGTGTGACTGTAAGAGTGTCAGTGAGGCTTCATACTGATTCTATGTATAAATGTACAACTCTGTTTTGGACAGTAATTATGTGCATTGGTAAAGCCTTGTCTTGTCATTGGTATTTAAACCATTCTTGTCTGCAATCAAAAGGAATGTTTGTTTAATACAAGGCTTAACTGATGTTTGAAATAAATTCATTAGGCCTATGTGTTGAACTGTGGAGAGCTAACAACAGCATTTTAGTACCATAAAAACAACTGATCTGACCCCATAAAATAAGGCTCAGAATGCATAGATTTTAACCGTCTTTTCAAAAATTTTCCGGCCGGGGGGGGGGGGGGGGGGGGGGGGGGGGGGCGGGCGTGCCCCCGGATCCCTCTAGCATCGCTTACCTGCTTCGCAGGTACGCGCACTCATGGCTTCGCCACTCGACAGACTTTGGAATTTTTCCTCCTTTTTGTCATTTTAGGATTCTCATCTCTGATAATAAAACAGACACTTGGGGTTATGCACCTCCATTATATGGAATATTGTCTTATTTTTGTTTTTGTTTTGCAGACACTGAGGGAACACCCTCCTGCAGAAAAAGGCAAGGATGTTGACATCATGCATGGGCTGAAGGAGTTCTTTTGGGGGGCTCATGACAGGCTGAAAGTATGGAATTGAGGCCTACGAAAGACGATACTTCCCAGCCTATGGTTCAACTCATGCGCGGGATATCCATTCAAGAGTATTTTAAAATGACCGGCAGGCAGACCCAAAAAGAAAAACATCGAGATGTAAGTGCATTTGTTTCATGTGTGGGGATTTTCTTTCATTTATTCAGTACGTACATTATGAATAGCAATAAAAGTAAATTATTTTTATTACACACATACATGACAATATAAGTGTGGGAACTTCCTCTTTTTAATTTTCAGTATCTACCTGTTCTCATGACTCATGCCACCTAATTTGTGTATATGATGTTAAACCTTACATTGTGCTAGTGGTGGTAATGATCATTTACAAAAGAACAGAATGACAGTAACATATCGAGTTTATGATTTGTATAGTTTTTGCTCTAGTTCTATATTATTCACTGTTTTCTTTGATTTCAATGATAATTTTCTATGATTCAGGGTCGGAGTATGCTCCAAACAGTGACTCTGGTGCAGCTGACTCAGATGAGTCTGATTCAGGTAAATATTTGGACAATTCAAGTTTAAACCCAATAACATTACATTACATTACATTACATAATTATTGCTTTAGGTCCAGCGGACTCTTCCAAGCCAAATCAGGACCACCCAATAACAATTATGCCAGAAACTTTAGACAAAAGTACAAATGATATATTGGAACTAAGTGTTGTGTCGAACTGACATTACAGGCATGGTAGTGTTCCACAATTTTGCAGAAATCTGAAAGAAAAAAATCCTTGTCACTTTTGTCTGCATTTTTTTAGATAACCAGGAGGGACAACAAAAATTGTCTCACTACCAGGCCTACATTATAACATTGAAATAGTGTGCTATCTCAGATGCAAAATGTATCCTGTTTTGGATTTTTCATACTTTTTATTAGTCTGAGGCAAAAAGAGGGGTGAGGGTGGGTGGTGTCTTGTGGACAGTCACAATTATGTTCACGGTTTAAATTAATAAATTACAAGGATCTCTACATCTTGACCCCACCCCCACCCTTTCGCCCCTTCAAGTTTGCGGTAAATCTTTCAGATATAAATAGTATCCCCACTTTATGGAAATTTAGTGCTTCAAATTTAATCTTTTTTATCACTGTTGTATTTTTGCCTTTACTTTCCTTTTCTGTCATTTACTGTCTTCTTCTTCAACACTATTCACCTGTATTTTTCCATCTACCTCTTTTTCATATTTCTCTGCATTTTTATGATATTCTTGTTATCCTGTCAGTCTGTGGTGGCTAGGTAGTGAATTTGATCTGGGATGATCTATGTATCTCCTAGTGTTATTTGTTGATCTGGCTTTTTCTTTGTATATATATGAATATTTCTTATATGGTTTTTAAAAAAAACTAGTTGCTGTAATCTGAGGTTGATAAGTTAAGCGCAAAGACTGACGCCTCCAGCACAACTTAGCTTTATTTACCTTAGAATATGGTAGGATGATCATAATATCATGAAATTGTATTTTTGTATGTGTTTGTAGAAACTATAAGCGTGTTTTGTTTTTGCGTATTTTGTGCGTGTTTTTAAATGTTTGATGTTCCTTGGGATTTATTTATAAATTAATTTATTTTATTTATTTAATCACTTTTATATAGCGCTCAAAAGCTGCTCAAGGTGCTGATCATAAAGAACCTAACTCAAGCTGCATGAGGCTCCCACTTTCAGCCTTTGGGTGCATAGTCTGAGGTCCAGGCGACTGAGCACAACCCTGGGTGACTGCGAATGGGGAAAAGGGACCAGTGGTATCACTCTTTTTATCCTCACAAATGAGATCCAACAAGGCTGGGTTGGCCAGACAAACTCAGATGTTGTCCATGACTACAAAGAGAAAATATGGCTAGTTTGCTACTACCATCTTTTGTCCACTGGGGGTATAAAGCATAATAAAACAGACACCTGGGGTTATGCACCTCCATTATATGGAATATTGTCTTATTTTTGTTTTTGTTTTGCAGACACTGTGATGAGGGAACATCCTCCTGCAGAAAAAGGCAAGGATGTTGACATCAGGCATGAGCTGAAGGAGTTCTTTAGGGAGGCTGATCATGACACACGCCTGTTTATAAGCGGTACTCTGAGACGGTTGCTAAATTCAACCCTTCTTTTGCCTCTTATGTTCCCTTCACGCTGGCTGAACCGCCCTAAGCCAGGTCAGAGACGCTGGCTGGCCGGCCTTGCTGTAGCCTATAGCCTAGTACAGTGGCACTTGACTCGAGTACTTTGAGCAGCTTATAATTATTTTAACTAAGCCCACTGCATTGCTGTAGCCAGACCTTAACGAACCGCCGGCGCCCTCTCTTATGATTGTGTTATACATTTTAGAAATACATGACAATTGTACCTCACGCTATTAGAAACTACTTTTGTTCGCTGTGCTTAAGTATTTTATGCCTAACAAAAATTCCTGCTGAAACTGATTGTATTTTAAAAACTCATCCACTATTTACTATACACGTACGAGGGAGCCCAAACAAACATTTAAAATACATTTACATTTAAAACCTCATCCAAAACAGCACAATTTACAAGACATGCTAGACCTATAACACACAACCGAGAGAGAGAGAGAGAGAGAGAGAGAGAGAGAGAGAGAGAGAGAGAGAGACACTACATGGACACACAATCGATATGATACACACAGTAGACACAAACACACAATCTGAATGTAAACACACAATCAAACAAAGAGTAAATACAGTCAAGTTTAAAAGGACTTCACAAAACAAAGCAACAAACGAGACATTTAAGCAAAGTTCAAAGTACAACAATTTACGAAATGTTACGTGTTCGTGTTTTTTTTTCTATGGAGACATGCATTCACTTGTGTGTGTGAGAGAGAGAGAGAGAGAGAGAGAGAGAGAGAGAGAGAGAGAGAGAGAGAGAGAGAGAGAGAAGGTAGGGAAGAGCTAGAGATATATGCAAGGCATGCCTATGCAGTACAGTGCATGTACTGTACAATGGTTGTGTGTTTTTCGATATTATAACCTAGTGCGTGTAGGAAACATCACATAAAAAAATTTTTTTTATTGTACTCACCCACAATTCTGTAATTATGCTGATAGTTATATATCCGGAATAAATCACCACTATACCTGTCATTGTCACACAACACGGCACACTGATCAAGCAACTGTAGGTGTTTTGTTGATATTTTCTAATGATGTTTATGCAGGTACAGTACATTGAATGACCATCATAAATGTCACTTTCACAAAAGGGGCACACTGTGTACTGACCAAGCTTCACTATATATACTGGTAGCTAGTGGTAGGTACAGGGCCGCGGCAATGCAACAATTATGTGCGTGTGCCTATCGTTTCCACCATTACCGCTAGAAAAAAGTTAAAATTTGCTAGAATTACAGAGGCCATCAGCCAAACACAAGAAGCAATGTTATAATGTCGACCACATCACCAGAAAGTTCAAACTGTGTACTAAGTGACTTCAAATGGTGAACATTGTACAAAGGATTTAAACGTGTAATTAAAACGCATATATACACTAGATCGTAAACCGGTCCGATGCAAGAAAGAGAAGGGCCGATCAGTACACACGGTCAAATCGACTTAAATATAACACAAACGAAATCGAATGTTGAGGTTTACTTTATGCTAACACAAAACACAGATATGAAAGTAACTAAAATGCAAAAGGACTACCACAATACAAACGATATTTCACATAATATGATCAAATCTATAGCACAAAGTCAGAAATCAGTCGTCCGCCAGCTTTGTCTGCTGTGTTAAGCGTTGGCTACTAGACGGGAAGGAGCACGCTAGCTGTGAGGCTGGTTTCCGCGCTGCGCGCTATAATTGGCCTAGTGTGTTAAACAGAAAAGCCATCCCCTGGCAGAGATATACAGCCGTGGACAGGCTGAAAGCGCGTGTCAGGAAAGAAAACAAACAGGAGGGAGAATTCGGAGCCAGCATTTTAATATAATTATAACTTTACCTCCACTGTTGAGTTTACACCATCTATAAGGCTTTTATCACATTATTTCCAATGTGTATTACATTTGCTGGTGATTGCTATGGATTTCATCACATTATCTCCACTGTGTATTACATCTGCTGCTGATTACTATGGATTTCATCACATTATCTCCACGGTGTATTACGTCTGTTGCTGATTACTATGGATTCCATCACATTATCTCCCCTGTGTATTACATCTGCTGCCCATTACTATGGAATTCATCACATTGTCTCCACTTTGTATTACATCTGCTGCTGATTACTATGAATTTCATCACATTATCTCTACTCTGTATGGAGGCACTGTGGTCTAATGGTAATGCTTTGGCTTGCGGATCTGAAGGTCCCGGGTTCGAGCCCTGGCCGGGCCATTGTGTTGTGTCCCTGGGAAAGACACTTTACTCCTGTTTTCCTACTCCTTCGGATGAGAGTATAAACCGAGGTCTAGTCTGTGTCGCATACATTCCATCATAACGGACTTTAAAGATCCTGACGCTCATGTCCTAGACGGGTGAGTGCCGGTGACAAGAACACACCCAGCATGCACCTAGGTCCTTCTCCCCCATCCCTGGCTGCCCAGGATTGTGCTCAGTTGTCCGGGCGTCAGACCATGCGCCCAAAGGCTGCGGGTGGGCGTCTCGGGCGGCTTGAGTTAGATCCTGTATCGGCCAGCGCCTTGAGCAGCTCTTGAGCTGGAAAAGCGCTATATAAGAACGATTAAATAAATAAATATGTCTGTTGCTGATTACTATGGATTTCATCACATTATCTCCACTGTGTATTACACCTGCTGCTGATTACTATGGATTTCAATGCATTATCTACTGTGTTTTACATCTGCTGCTGATTACAACAGATTTTTGTGTGTGCATTATCACAGCTTTTAAAAAATCTGCTGATTACTACAGATTTCATCACATTATCACCAATGTTTGGTTTCCACCCACTAAAAATTACTACTGATTTGACCATATTATCTCCCCTGTGTCAGGTTTACATTCACTACGGATGTTATCACAATATTTCCATTGTGTTATGTTTACACCCGTTATAAACTGATTTAATGGCATTATCTCTAGGTGTTAGTAGTACCACATTATCCACTGTGAGGTTGGAATTTACATTAGTTATAAACTATAGAATCTAGAATAATGGCATTTTCTTAACAAAGGTGAGGTGAAACTCGTGAAAAACTTGCTTGTTGCTATCATAACGACCACGTAGTTGTTTTTTTCTCCCCTTATTTATAGTGGTCCTGATTCGGCTCTTTGTGGTCTGCTGGATCCTATAAGCAATGAATAACTAACTTATAAAGTTATAAGTAAGATACGTTTTCTTTTCTTACAACGATCGAGCCAAAAGTCAGTCATCGTTCGTTCGTTCGTTCATTAGATTAACGTCCCTAGACACTTTCGCATATAAGGGACTTAAAGTCAGTCAATCTGTCCATTGCACATCATATTAATAATAATAATGAAAATTTAAGGGTATTTATGTATAGCTTTTTCTAATGATGGGTCCGTTTAAAGTGCAGTACTCAGGCATTCATACTAAAAAATAACATCTGGCTACATATACGAAAATTAAACATTTGTGTATGACACTACAGTGAACACAATACATTCAGAATAACAGAACATTCAGTTTTATTCTTGCTCTCAATGAGCACTTTCAAAAGTGCATATGCAGGGGGAGGTTGATATATAGCGGAAATAAAACACACAAGGTGCACAGTAGGCTATGATTATTAACAATGAACTAAGAAGACTAAATGAAATGGTTACTTGTTTGTAAAAAAAAAAAATTTTTTTTGAATCTTGATAAAAACTAGGAACACGCTCCACTGTTTTAGCCCGACTTCCAAGCCATCAAGGGAAATAACTAGCTGCAAAAGGAATAATGTAGTGTGATCTTATGCATGCTATAGTTGACTTAGTAAACAAATGATATATATAGTTGCGACAAGTTAGACTCTTGGTTTTGTCTACATGTACATGATGCAGGGAATATTAGGATTATTTGTAATTTGTGGTTACCGTTAGTATTACCACTGATGCTGGCTGTTAGTGTTTATTTGAATTTCATGAACATTTTATTTCTTTATGCCTTGCTCTGGTTTTGTCTGCATGCAGAGTTTGTTTGGATGTAGGATTATTTTTAATTTGTGGTTAGTATTACTGATGCTGGCTGTATTTTGAATTTCATGTACATTTTCTGTTATTTTTGTATACAGTTTTGTCAGTGAATATAGGATTATTTGTAATTAGTGGTTAGTATTACCACTGATGCTGGCTGTATATTTTAATTCCATGTACATTTTCTTCTGGTATTTTTCGGTTTGCTTTACTGAAAATGTCAAATGACCATGAAAATGACAGAATTATATATTAATAACACTGTTTACACATGAATTTACAAGTGTTTGTTTTTGTTTGTTAAATTTATTATTGTTTTATCTAATCTTAAACTTGCCTTACTGTCAGAATGTTTTAGCACTATATTATACATTTACAACAACCTACAACGAGCTGCTCAGTAATACTACAAGCATACATAACGCATACGACAGGCATGCAATTTCATACATATGACATATGACATGCATGCGGCTTCATACATATGGCATACTACAGGCATGCAATTTCATACATATGACATACGGCATGCATGCAGTTTAATACATATGGCATACGACAGGGACGCAGTTGTATACATATGTGTACGACAATTTGCTGCCATTGCATACGAATCGTATATGAAATGCACATAAATATACGGAGACAATCCTCAAATGTACGTCATACGGATGAGATCGGACCTAAAACATATACGATACGCATGCTTTCAGAGGAGCAATTAGTATGCGATCCGTGTACGATAGCTGCATACGATAGGAAGGTTTGCATGCATTCCTGTCGTATGCTTAAAGCATACTTTTTGTTTCATGGGATTCGGAAAACTGATTAACCTGGTGTGTAGAAGATGCCATTCTTCTATTGTAATTTATATGCAGAAACTGAATATTGCAAGAAAGACTTGATATGCGAAGCATGAAGTAAATATAGATCAATGTGTTATTGCATGTGTAATTTTATTCCAAACAAATTTTAAATTATGGGATTTGAGTGGAACTTAGAATATGCGTTGCTGAATAGGTTATCGATCTGAAATGAAAATAACTTGTGATTTGTAACTTAGAATATGCGTTGCTGAATAGGTTATCGATCTGAAATGAAAATAACTTGTGATTTGTAACAAGTTCAAGCCGATCGATAATAATTAGATTTGCATGTTGTTGTTGAAGTTATCTAGTTCATTCTTTAACTATTTTACTTGTCTGTTAGTATACTAAAGAATTACCTTGATTGTAACCAGCCAACAACAGAAGATCGACGGAAATAAGCCTTACATAACATTACATAATTGTTGCTTTAGGTCCAGCGGACTCTTCCGAGCCAAATCAGGACCGGACAACCCCCAATCCGCATACAAGATCTGCTGAAACAACCCTAGTGGTAAAACTGAATGCCCTCCACCAGCCAGTCACTTTACAATAAAGACATCCCACGCAGGGGACGGCTGAGGCTTCACCCCAACTTATCGAACCCCCGTTTACAAAAACAAAGTAGAACACAAACATCATTATAAATTATCAACAAAACACATACATATAAAATGCCTACATTGCTAAATAATAACATTATAGGAAGCCCTAGTGACCACCTGGCAGAAAGCGTCCAATATTCCCAAGCTGATCCAACAGACCTCATACACAAACAAGGAGTCTTGTCCCGGAAGAGTTTTCAAGAAAAAAGGTAGGAGACTGGTCTAGCGAAGACGATAGTATAGCAGATTGATAGAACAGAGCAGGAATGAGAAAGACAGCGACAGTGGGAATTTAAAGCACTAAATTTCCAGAAAGTGGGGATACTATTTATACTGAAACCCCCGGCACCCCAACGGGGGAAGGAAATAAGCCTAGTCTTCGTTGTAGAATGTGCATGCAACCGAGACAGATTTTCTGCTATGACGTTTCATATACAAGCTACAAAGACGTAGACATGGTAAATGACGTCATGCGATTCTTTTTGGAGATGCGCGTTCTTCAATACGAGATCTGAATTCGTGTAAATTATTTTATTTTCTTGCAATTTTGGAAGTAGGAAAAGTTATTAAAAGTGTTTAAATCCGCGATGGTGAAATAATAATTTATGAAATATTATTTCTGTGCTTGACATCATCGCGAGAAGTGTTTTTTTCCTGTGTTGTCACGGTAATGGTTACGTTGCTAGGCACTACGATTGTCGTCATTGCAGAGCTAGGTAACGGAATCTTGTTAGAAACTTTTTGTCCACGTTTTCCAGGTAATCGTAGTTGTTTTGCTCAGTTTCCCATGTGATGATAGATTTTTGCAATGGTTGCCAATCGCGGTTGTCTATGTTTTTGGCTGAAAGGAAACTTATAAAAGTAGAGAAATGATTCTCATGATTATTATTATGGCTAGGCTTATGATTTTCTCTTGATTCTTGAGACACGTTACCTGTTGCAGGTAAAGTTTAGTTTTCCATTGGTGACAAGCTGATATATATGCCGTGTCCTGTCTATAACCACTAGGGTTGCGCGTCATCCGATAGTACATGTTTGGTCACACCACGGTCATATCGGAGTAGTTCTATACGTGTTGTTTGGTTACGCCACTGCACGTCGTAGGGTCCTTATCAAACTTATTAGGCACCTTCATGCAAGCTGCTTACAAGTTTGATAAGATGAATAGGAAACAAAATTAAACACGCATCACACGAATAACGATAAGAAATGCAGGGATTTTGTTCTGTCTTTATTTCTAGTCTTTCTTTCTCTATCGTGTTACTTTCACTTTGTGCTACGTTTTTGGGGCTTGTGAACCAGTAAAACATATATGTTGTGCCCTGTTGTGATGTTCCTTCTTCTTACGATTTTCATGATGCGCATGGACACAATTTTATTGTAAAAATACGAATTGAAAAATAATAACTACAAAGAAGCTGTACAAAATGTTTCCTGAGGTTGCGAGATTGAATCTGTTGTGAACTCTGTCGAATTTTTCAAGTGTTATCTGTTCAGTTCGTTAGCTTTTCTCGTCTCTTCTTTCATTCTTCTATCAAATCTATCAAACTTCGTAAGTCCTTCTCATTTAACAGATCGTGCGCGTTGATTGTCGAGGCCATTCCTGACAAGAACAACTCTGGGCAGTTAGCGCGGGCCGATCTCTCACACTGAACTACAGTGCAAGGAGGCTTACAAGTTTTTGGTGTCAGAAGTGGGATGCGAAAATGTGTGTGAATGACTTCCATTAGTGCCATAGAAAGCAAAATAATTTCGTCTAAATTTTCTGATATAAAGAGGTCAGGGCGCGAAATTAACTTTTTTCTTTGAGGGTAAACAGGACCCTTAACTTTTAAAAAGTGAGGGTCCTGTCTGAAATGTGAGGGTCCCAATACATAATAAACAATCGCACATAAAAATTAATTCAAACACATTTTAATAAAACAGAACTTTAATTCCCCCTTTTTATTCATTAACAACGGATATGTTTAAATAAGTACTGGTACTCTGAGTCCCACATTTTTAATTCGAAAAATAAAAATCTCTCTCTCTCTCTCTCTCTCTGATTCATAGTGAAAGCAGACGTTCGACAGTGAAAATACGAACAGCCCATTGATTGGCCAAAAAGCGTGACTCCGATCCAATAAAAAAAGACGTACTTAATATTATTCAAGGGTAATAACTCGAGTGACAAATACCTCGCATCCATAGCAACATATAGCGCGATGGGTACTCGACATCGATTTTCGAAGATTTATTATTGCCTTTTACTTTTCACTCAAAAATAATTTTTGCATCGAAGATTTTTTTTCAGTAAAAATGAATTGATTACTCAACTTTGTAACGTAGTTGACATTTTTTTGGCGGGTAAATCGGGCACGCTAGAAATGAAAAGAGTGGGTCCGAATCAACATTTGAGGGTAATTCGCCCCGGACCCGCCTTAATTTCGCGCCCTGGAGGTAGATGCAAAATAGGGATAAATAATGGAATGAATAAATTGAAACGCCAGGGAACAATCTATATACACTAATATTTTTATTTTTATATAATTGTTTTTCATGAAAGGTATATTTTATTGACCTATATACACAAGGAAATATATATACATGAGGATGTAAAAAAAAAGTTTCAATTATAAAAACATAATAAAGAAATAAAAAGGATAAGAAAAATGGATTATTTTTCTGATGATGATGAAGATGTAGATGTTTTGTTTAGACGGGTCTGATGACGATTTTGTTGAAGTTGAAAATCCTATTTCACATTTGATAGGATGGAAAGAAGAAATCAAGGGTCATTTGATAGAATGAACAAAAAAATGATTTTGACCCAACATCCAACAGCAGCACGCAGGTTTCACCCAACTCTAGACTCTAGGTCGGGAAATTACACTTCCACTTGAAGCATTTGTACACACCCCAATTGAAGAAAAAGTTGAAGATTCTCCCATGGAATATGTGAGAAATCTGAAAGAAACGTTACAAAGCGCACATGAACATGCTCGGATGAGAGTATAAACCGAGGTCTAGTCTGTGTCGCATACATTCCATCATAACGGACTTTAAAGATCCTGACGCTCATGTCCTAGACGGGTGAGTGCCGGTGACAAGAAAACACCCAGCATGCTCCTAGGTCCTTCTCCCCCATCCCTGGCTGCCCAGGATTGTGCTCAGTTGTCCCGGGCGTCAGACCATGCGCCCAAAGGCTGCGGGTGGGCGTCTCGGGAGGCTTGAGTTAGATTCTGTATCGGCCAGCGCCTTGAGCAGCTCTTGAGCTGGAAAAGCGCTATATAAGAACGATTAAATAAAAAATAAAAAATAAAGAAGTCAGCTACATATCAAAAGAAACATTATGATTTGTATGCAAAGAAAAGGAAGTTTATTCCTGGACAACTTGTGTGGTTGTATGATCCAAAGAGGAAACGTGGTATTTGTCAAAAACTAGTGTCAAAATGGCAAGGTCCATTCTTAATAACTAGGAAAATCGATGACCTCACATATCTGGTCAAAAAGACATCTAAAGCAAGCCCAAAAGTTCACCATGTGGATACAATAATGCCATATCAGGGAAGGAATGTTCCTAAGTGGGTTCAACATTTCCTGTTAAAAAAAAAAAATGTAGATGCAGAAAACAGTATGAAAGTAGTATGAATGAAAGCTAAATAAATGTGAAAAAATAAATAAAATAAAGATGATACATAATTTTGAAGCATACTGTAAAATGCATTATTTCGAGGCACACTGTAACATAGTTTAAGGGAAGTGACTATACTAGTTTAAATGAGCTTTAGTTTCTTTCAGGATAAGAAGAGGATTTTATAGAAGAATTGTGTGATGGTATATTTTCTCTTTTGTTCGGTTGATTAATATAATATTAGTATAGGATGAACTAATATTGATATTAATATCCAGTCTTTAGTTAGAGGTGGTTTCAGACCTCACAGATTTAGCACATTTTTTAGCATTTTATGGAAAATAAATGTAAAATGGCCCTTTTCATTTCTTGTCCGGCTACTGACTGTGCTAAATACCTGACCTGCGTGTAGACAAGTAGATGGGAATGCCTACCTACACGGGAAGCTTGGGAAGATTTTAGTTTATAAGTGGAATAGCATTAAGTTCAGTTTAGCTTTATTAAGCTCTTTTCTGCCTTAGAAGGAAGCAGAGGGCTAGAGTGTAGGGAAAAGTTTATAATTATTTTATTTATGATTTATAACGAAAGTCACTTTAAAGATGGTATTAATATTGTTTTACAGTAAACATGAAGTGCAAGATATGCAAAGAAGAATTTGAAAGAGCAGACAAATTAAGGAAACATCTAAAGGTCAACCATACAAAGCGGACTGTTGGAGTCCAGACCAACAGATTTCCTCTCCTCACCTTTGGAATAAGGCCTACTCACCCTTTAGAGAGGGTACAATACATAGGGTGTTGAAGGCTGAGCTCGAAAAGGGTGAGGAGAGGCTGAGGGAGATGGAGAAGATGGAGGCCTCGAAGGAAGAATGAAAATGTGTTGTGAAAGAGAAAGAAAGCAATGTAATTGTGTTGTGTGTTAGTGTCATGTATCTGTGTGACTTGACATTTTGGAAAAAAAAAAAGAGTTCAAAAATTGCCGTATTAAACTTGCTGTAAACGAAAAAGGAAGCAACGCATATTATGATATTAGTATGTTAATTTGTTTATGGAAAAGTTAAAGATAACTAATGAGGAGAAATATGGTTGCAGAGAATACTGATGACTTTATGCGTTAACAGTGGTAATGAGAAATATGATTGCAGAGAATATTGATGACTTTATGTGTTAACAGTGATTGTGATGAACAACTGAATGGTACGTTGGTATGTGAAATGTTGTTAAACCGTGATGAACAATTCTGCAGAGGAACATTGAGATTAACGATTTTACACTTACCCAAAACATCACATATTAGGTCAATATTAGAGCGCTGGTCTTGCATCTGCAGTGGAATTCACCTGTGGCAGCGCCCATAGAGTTTTCTCGATGGAACAAGGGTATCCACTTCACTTTTGTGGCTGCATGCTGGTCATAAAATCCAGTATGCAGTGCACACTATTCATCATGCAGAGCAGGACAACTACTGTAGCCGTATGCTGGTCATAAAATCCAGTATGCAGTGCATGTACTTGGCAAAATGAGGAGAGATACAGCATGTCATCGCTGCAGTACAGATAAAAGATTAAGCAAGCAATCAACCGTCGTGGCTGTATGCTGGTCATAAAATCCAGTATGCAGTGCGCACTATTCATCATGCATGCAGAGCAGAACTCAAGAACAAGCAAGCAAGAACTCAAGCAAAGATAATGCAGGAGTGAGATTTAGCGGTCGCCCGGCTCGCCCGAGGCGACTTAAAACCGGCTCGGGCGACCTCACTTTATAATTGAGCCAGCCCGCCTGGCGACCTAAAAAAAAATGATACTACTTGCAGACTTTTAGAAGCTCGGTCCGAAGCGAGAGCGTTTTTAGGTCACTGTTCGTCTGCTAAGAGTATGAAGCATACGCGAGCGTTATTTCCCTTTGCCTACTTCCCTTTCGCACACACACAAAAAAAAAAGACACTCGCTACAAATTACGTGTATTGTCAAGGTGACGGTTGTTGATCCGAAAATGTGGAACTTTATTTCTGGGGTCAACGAACCCCCGCCAAAGAAGGCGAAATCTAGTTCGGAGAAGAAAGAGCGTGACAAAGAGTATGAATCGAAGAGAAAAAGAAATTTTCAGACTGCATGGCTGAAACGTTTAGATGTCGAAGATCGATCTTGGCTCATTTTCAATAAAAAGAATTTGGTCTAATGCACTGTACACATTGCCGTAAATACGCGATTGTCGGGCTGCCTAAAAACCATGCGGGCTACCTCACTTTACTTACTAGCTAGCCCGGCGGGCTAGTTAGTCTCCTGGGTTAAATCTCACCCCTGTAATGGAAAGCAGATTGATGTATGCAGAGAACATAATCAAAGATTGTGGCTGTATGCTGGTCATAAAATCCAGTATGCAGTGCACAATGGTCACCATACGGAGCAGAACAAGCATTGTGATAATATATTGGTCATAAAATCCAATATACATGTCACATGCTTTGAAAGAACAACTTACGGACCTCTGGACCCAAAGATATCTGAAAGGAATCGAGGATGTTGCAGAAAACAAGTTCAAGAACTTGCATCTGTGAAGAATGGAATGGAGAACAGCTGACAAGACAACAAGCAGCAAACAGTGGACCAACCTTGCTCTAGCATGCCTAACACAAACACCCAAACAAATAAAATACATATGCACCACATGTAGAAAAAAAAACGCCACATTTAAAGTACAGAAAAAGAAACTGTGAAATACCTGTTTCCGAAATGACTATGGATCAACGACTGCCATGGCTACAAATATGAAATGTGAAGGTGACTATGTGAACTAAACTCTTCATGGAAATTGTTTTGAATTATGTTGACATTATTCAGACAATATTTTATACAATGCGGGAGCATTGTTTTCGAAGTCCAAAGGCGAATGTGTAAGCTACAGGCTTACTGTGAAGTAACTTCTTAAGACATGTGATGCGCTATCTATCTCCTGATGAAACTACACTACTCCTCTTTTAACGTCACTACCGTTTAAGGTCACAACGCGGATAAGATCAATCAGGTTGTTGGTCCCGGCCAAACACCTTCTTTGTACCATTTAGAATTCCTCACTTAGCGTCACCTCGCATAAGGGAAAACCTCGGATAACGTCAACCCCTTTTTGGTTCCCAAATGGAGGAGACTACTGCTTAAGAGAAATTGATGTCACAGATGACGTCATTTATGAGGTCACTTCCTGTTTTGAGATGGAATTCCATCCCAGAACACCTGTCACGTCCAGCCAGCATCCGCGTTATGCGACACTCTGCAATATACACGAGAACCACTTTGACAGAGTGCGACCCATGGGCGGTGTAGTCAGGTGTAACTGTGACCTGCCGTGTCCCCTCCTAGCGGGACGTATTGCCACAGTGGACCTTACCCTGAATTGACTTCATTCACTAGCGATAAAGCATGTGCCGTGGCGTAGAAAAAGTGAACAATTCGTTAAACTTGTGTAAGGTTTTCTGCAAATACACCCAGTAACTGTCTTGGTGCATACTTTTTAGTTTTTATTCTCATTTGCGTGCGTGCGCGTCAATGTGTTTGTGTGCGTGTGTGAGAGTGTGTGTATGTGTATGCATGCTTGCATCCGTTCGAGTGTTTGAGTATGTGCTTATGCATCATACACACGCACAAAAAATACATATACACTAATGCATACATGCATACGCGCGCACCAACGTGCACACATGTACACACACACACACGCACAACTGTCACACGACACAAAAATTTAGCACCTCGTATAAGATCAAGCTTTTTACTGGTAGTTGATCTTATCAGAGGACTGTTTAGGGTGCCCCTCGGATAAGATCAAACAAAAATTTGGTCCCGTGGGGGGTCACCTTAAGAGAGGAGTACTGTCCATGTATGTGATGACAGTGATATTCGGAAAACTGATTAACCTGGTGTGTAGAAGACGCCATTCTTCTATTGTAAATTATATGCAGAAACTGAATATTGCAAGAAAGACTTGATATGCGAAGCTTGAAGCAAATATAGATCAATGTGTTATTGCATGTGTAATTGTATTCCAAACAAATTTTAAATTATGGGATTTGAGTGGAACTTATAATATGCGTTGCTGAATAGGTAATCGATCTGAAATGAAAATAACTTGTGATTTGTAACAAGTTCAAACCGATCGATAATAATTAGATTTGCATGTTGTTGTTGAAGTTATCTAGTTCATTCTTTAACTATTTTACTTGTCTGTTAGTATACTACAGAATTACTTGATTGTAACCAGCCAACAACAGAAGATCGACGGAAATAAGCCTAGTCTTCGTTGTAGAATGTGCATGCAACCGAGACAGAGTTTCTGCTATGACTTTGAATATACAAGCTACAAAGACGTAGACATGGTAAATGACGTTATGCGATTCTTTTTGGAGATGCGCGTTCTTCAATACGAGATCTGAATTCGTGTAAATTATTTTATTTTCTTGCAATTTTGGAAGTAGGAAAAGTTATTAAAAGTGTTTAAATCCGCGATGGTGAAATAATAATTTAGGAAATATTATTTCTGTGCTTGACATCATCGCGAGAATTGTTTTTTTCTGTGTTGTCACGGTAATGGTTACGTTGCTACTCACTACGATTGTCGTCATTGCAGAGCTAGGTAACGGAATCTTGTTAGAAACTTTTTGTCCACGTTTCCCAGGTAATCGTAGTTGTTTTGCTCAGTTTCCCATGTGATGATAGATTTTTGCAATGGTTGCCAATCGCGGTTGTCTATGTTTTTGGCTGAAAGGAAACTTATAAAAGTAGAGAAATGATTCTCATGATTATTATTATGGCTAGGCTTATGATTTTCTCTTGATTCTTGAGACACGTTACCTGTTGCAGGTAAAGTTTAGTTTTCCATAGGTGACACGCTGATCCTGTCTATAACCACTAGGGTTGCGCGTCATCCGATATTACATGTTTGGTCACACCACGGTCATATCGGAGTAGTTCTATACGTGTTGTTTGGTTACGCCACTGCACGTCGTAAGGTCCTTATCAAACTTATTAGGCACCTTCATGCAAGCTGCTTATAAGTATGATAAGATGAATAGGAAACAAAATTAAACACGCATCACACGAATAACGATAAGAAATGTAGGGATTTTGTTCTGTCTTTATTTCTAGTCTTTCTTTCTCTATCGTGTTACTTTCACTTTGTGCTACGTTTTCGGGGCTTGTGAACCAGTAAAACATATATGTTGTGCCCTGCTGTGATGGCTTTCTTCTTACAATTTTTATGATGCGCATGGACAATTGCACAATTTTATTGTAAAAATAAGAATGGAAAAATAATAACTACAAAGAAGCTGTACAAAATGTTTCCTGAGGTTGCGAGATTGAATCTGTTGTGAACTCCGTCGAATTTTCTAAGTGTTATCTGTTGAGTTCGTTAGCTTTTCTCGTCTCTTCTTTCATTCTTCTATCAAATCTATCAAACTTGTAAGTCCTTCTCATTGAGTAGATCGAGCGCGTTGATTGTCGAGGCCATTCCTGACAAGAACAACGCTGGGCAGTTAGCGCGGCCGATCTCTCACACTGAACTACGGTGCAAGGAGGCTTACATGTACTGAACAATTTTAGGGAAGCAAAAAGTCTACGCGAGGAACTCGAAGCAAAGCTTTATTCAAATGATCAGCTTGGCCTCAAATTTATGCACAAAATCTGGGTTGAGAACACAGTCATAAGCGGGATTCATAGGATCAGTTTTTAATTTTAAATAGTAATTCAGTGAGGATCAGTTTTTAATTTTAAATTGTAATTCAGTGATAATCTTATACGTCTCAGTTCCAGCGGAGGTTCATTAGCTTCCACGTAAAGGCTTTCACAAGGGGAGGCGTAAAAAGCACCCAATGCAATGCATAGTGCCTGGTGAGCAACTGGATCTAACATTTAGTTGGCCTCTATTAGTCGCCATGCCTCTCTATGAGGCCGAACCTGTGATGCCAATGACTAGAAATTGGAGTGCTGAAACAACTTCAGCACAACGAGCTCTATAGAATTCCATGGGCAGGTGGAATTCCTCCATATTGGCCTTCAAACCCTTCCTCACCGTCTCCCCACACCAAAGCAGTTAACATTCTCCAGCTATAAGATTCCCGCCTGCAGTTAGCGGTGGCGGTGGCGGTGGCGGTGGTGGTGGTGCCGGTACAGGGGCTGTTTGGCTTCTGGATACCTCTCTTGCCCGCATGGTTTCCTGTGAAACTCTCACTGAATCCTGCCGAATCTTCCTAGTCACCGTGTGATTAACCAGGGCTTGCGAAATCCCACTTCCCGTTACCCGGGGAAGTGTAAAATTTCGTCGGGTAGTACACATTCATCAAGTACATTTCCCGCGGGTAATACAGAAATCACAAAGTTAAAAAAAATAGAGCTTCAGTGCTTCACTATTTTCGCTTTCCTGTGAGCTGGCATTTTACCATGAACCAAAAGTATTTTTTTTTCTGCGAGATTTCCATCGCCGCGAACAACTGTTTGTTTTTCTTTGTGTCGTCTGCCTGCTTTGGTAAAGAGTTACTTCCCTTCTGGCCACCTTCCGACGTGTTTTCTTTCATAAAATTTCATTGGTGCATTGTCGATATTTTAGCCAATGGGGGATCAGTTAAGAGTTTGTTATAGTAACGTAAACTCAATAAACATCCGATGAATTTGCCGGCGACTTAGAAAGAAATTCATGGGTAATGTAAAAATTTGGAGGGAATTACAGAAATCAAATTTACATTACCCCGGGAATTACAGAAATTTGAAAATTCGGCAAGCCCTGGATTAACTGATGGTCTTATTGCCCTGTTTGGGTACTCCCCGCTTTGGTCCCATTAGCCATGGCCCCCCACACCCTGAACCACCCCAGCTTTGGAACCCCATCTGTCCCCCCATATGCTCTAATGGCTTGTAGCCATCATCCATGGAGCTCCGTACACTCCCATTCCCGCGAAATTTCCTGGCCCTGGAAACCCACCCATTCCCCCATATCACGACATCCCTAGTGAATGCACCACACCAGGAAAACCCATCATTGGCCCTGTCTGTCGGGGCCACTCCGGAAAACCTGGAGGTCCCGTCGTCCTCCATCCATTCTCAAAACAAGGTCTTCCTCTAGCCCTCCTTAGGGATTGAACCCCATTCCCCCATGCAGCCCCGCTGACAATATTTATACCCTTCACACGGTAATTTCATAACATCATCTTCAGCTCTATACTATAGCAATCACTTTTTTCAAAGATATTATGTCTGGCAAGTGGCATTATGGATAAAGCATTACCAATGCAAAATGCCTTTCTGATGTATGATTTTGAAGTCATATTGTGACAATTCTTCCAACAATCTAGCTACATTGCATTACATGATTATTGCTTTAGGTCCAGCGGACTCTTCCAAGCCAAATCAGGACCGTACAACCCCTGATCCGCATAAAAGATCTGCTGAAACAACCCTAGTGGTAAAACTGAAAGCTCTCCACCAGCCAGTCACTTTACAATAAAGACATCCCACGCAGGGGACGCTGAGGCTGTACGATAAATTTATCGAACCCCCCGTTTACAAAAACAAAATAGAATACAAACATCAGTATAAATTATCAACAAAACACATACATATAAAATGCCTACATTGCTAAATAATAACAGGAAGCCCTAGTGACCACCTGGCAGAAAGCGTCCAATATTCCCAAGCTGATCCAACAGACCTCATACACAAATAACGAGTCTTGTCCCGGAAGAGTTTTCAAAAAAAAAGGTAGATGACTGGTCTAGCGAAGAAGAAGATATTATAGCAGATTGATAAAACAGAGCAGGAATGAGAAAGAGCACATGAGAAAGACAGCGACAGTGGGAATTTAAAGCACTAAATTTCCAGAAAGTGGGGATACTATTTATACTGAAACCCCCGGCACCACAACGGGGGTAACACTCTAGCTAGCTGACCTTCTATTTCTAGAATAATAATAATAATAATAATAATAATAATAATAATAATAATTGTAACCTCACAACTGTGTTGCAGTTTGTTACATAGTAAGTTAAAGGGAGAGAACTGATTCTTTCCCAGGGGTTCGCACAATGTTATCTCCCTTGGGTTTATTGAAGTGTTTTTTTGATGTATATTTATATTTTTGGTTATATTATATAGTTTATAAGTAGGAATGTAAGTTTATTAATTATAATAATAATATTGAGAATTAGAATTGAAACTGTTTGTTTTCCCATCATGCCTTGCGGTTGGTAGTCGCGCGAGATTTGTAAGGGAGGCCACACTCTTGCTCTGTTAGTGCTGGAGGGAAGAAGTGTCTGGGCTCTCCATCTAAAAAATAATATGACCGATGTTCATGCCTTGTGTGTAATGTGAAATGCTAGGCCATTATTCCTAATTCAGGTTAGTATTCTTATTATTGGTTATTGTGTGATTTTAGTTGGAAATGTCTAGTTGGGGTGTTGAGTGAGAATCGACTTTTTGCTCACGAGGCATTTGTGATTTGTGGAACGTGACTGCAAAATGTAAACGCTTTTGAATGTGTTGAGGTGTGCATAGTATAATTTTTATAAATATTATTTAGGCCTTTGTGAGATGAAACTGTGATAAATTGAGGTCAAGTTGAGTTGTATGGTGGAAGAGACCGAATGCAATACTGAGCTGTGGTCCTAAGGATGACATTCAGATGCATGTCAGGGGGAGGTAATGAGATAGTTGTTGGATGTGGAGAGTCAACTCTATCTCGTGCGGCAATTTATTGTGATAATTGTCATACGGCCTTGGTATAGTTTTTGTATGGTATTTTTGTAGTGAATACCAAGCGCAAACAAGACATAACCTTGACCCGAATGTTTGAGTTGAACCATTTTAAATATTAGCATGGGTTTGTATGGTCACAGATTTATTGATGACCTTGACCTTGTGGACACAGTGACAATCTGTTTGAGATTGTTAGGCCATATTTTATTATTTTTTGTAACTTATGTGAGGCACAATGTTTATGTGTGTCATTTTATTGTCTGTTGCAGGGGTAAATTGGCACCTGTGGGTCACGCTGCAAAATTTTATAGTAGAGTTTTAGTGTGCTGTTTGTGAATGAATGAATGAATGAATAATTTATAAAGCGCGTAAATATCTCCACGCCGATGGGCATGATCGCAGCGCTGGTGGGAGGGAGGTGGATAAACACACACACACACACGCACACACACACACAGAGACAGTGGCGGGAAGGGTGCATACATCATAACTTAACATTTTAACTTCTTCACTATCACTCAACACATTCTAGCAGGCAGACCAGTCAATTAACATTTATGCAAAACTTTCACGCAGTGACTTATGAAATTGGGATGAGATCAGATAATTATACATCCAGATTAGCAAGAAGAGAAGAAATGTGTTTTCAAGTTTCTGCGAAATGCACCGACACTTCTCTATGCTGCATCAGTGAATAAAAGTTATCCATCGTGTTCAGTTCTGCGAGTTCCTTTGTTGATTTGCTCGTCAGGGATCGCCCCGAACTCATTGACTGTAACTTCCTTGCTTTCACTTTCTGATATATAGCTGCAAAGGACTAGAGTTACATAATAATAACAATAATAATAAATAACATAAAATAAGAAAGAAAATATTAAAAGCTAACCTCGACAACTCTTGCATGAGAAGCTTGTAAGTAGTTTTCAGCTTCCTTGGGGAGGGTGAAGCAAGCTTCTTTGCAGTAGGAGGTGGAGATTGTTGGGGAAATGGGCTGGAGCAGAAAGCTTCCACTTCCTTCCGAGCTTTGTCCAGCACTGAAATACGGACAGAAAAACTCGTGTAGATTAAACTCACTGTTGTTTAAAATTACAAGTGAAGTATACAATAGAACTGTAGAATTAACACACACACACACACACACACACACACACACACACACTAAAACACACTTAAGACATTTTTCTCTCGTTTCTTTCATAAAACCATGCTTACATGATCTGTCTCGTCTGTCCTGACTGTATGCAGCACTTTTCCCTGTGCCTTCTCCACTTATGTGATGTTCATTTTTCCCTTTGTTCTTCATTTTCCTGACTCCACTTTTTCCTCTTCGATTCCAATTGTTCAGTAAATATGTTTTATCTGGAATTACACTCTTTCTAGGCTCCATTAACCACTGCTACACTACAAGCATGATTGACACCGTAAGCGTTTCATACTATGTATGATAATAAATACTGTACACAGATTTGTGAAAATATATTTTAAAAAAAATTATAAATATCCAGCTAAGTGTTAAAAAAAAAAAAAAAACTATACTTTTGGGAACGGAGTCTCTTAGCCTCTCGTTTTGCAGCCAGCTGTTCTTTGGTCAAAGGTCGGCTGCGGTAGGCTTTGCACTTTGCTTTGTTATGGTTTCGATACTCTGGAGTATGTTTCATACTTTCCCTGTAGGCTTTGCATTTTAATGAATTTTATGCCTTATCCTTAGGTGTGAGAAGCACCCGAATGCCTGCAGAGCAAAGAAAATAAACTGTTAGGCCTATTACAATGCAATCTTCTTCCATCACATAAAAAGCCAATAAGGTAAAAAAAAAACTAATTTCCTTGCACATTGGCCATATCAGACTTGCAGAAACGCAATACAATCAATCAATGCAATACAATTAATAAATTGTGCAGATCTAAATACCTTTAAACAGGAAAACCACCACAATCACAACACCCTTTTGGCCCGTTTGGGCCACCTGATAAGTTCCCGTCCCAGAACCGGTCAACGTAATAAAAAAAAGTAGTCCATGGTTGGTTGATTGTTTTATTAACGTCTTCTTCATCGAGATGATAAGATGTATGCACGCATTCACACACATTTACACCAGATTACATACATACATCCATACATATAAAATACATAATTATATATATATAAACTGAGCAACTGGAGAATCAATCAAAGCTTTTGCTAATCTAATGCTTATATCAAAGCTTATGTTATCATTTACACCAGCTACATACATACATCCATACATATAAAATACATAATTATATAAACTGAGCAACTGGAGAATCAATCAAAGCTTTTGCTAATCTAATGCTTATAGTTATATCAAAGCTAATGTTATCAATGGAATCGATAATAGAAACATCAGTTAGCAAAACTGTAGTGGACGCATATTACTGTATTGAAGTAATTCATGTTTCAGAGAAATAGATTCACCACATAGGCCTATACATTTTACATTTTTACAATATTTGTTTTTAATTGGGTTTAATATTATTCTATGTGCCATACTTGAAACTGATCTAGCAATTCCACAAGGTTTATTATAGTTGCAATTAAGTTTAATGTCTTTTACAAATTTATTTTCTATTTAGTTTTGAATTTCTTTAGAAGACAACGGTATTTTTATTGTTTGAGAAATAATATTTGAAGCACCAAGTTTTGCAGCCCGATCAGCCCAATCATTATAAAGGAAACCACTATGTGATGGAATCCAGACAAAATTCACCCGAGTGCCATTGGTTATCAAACTGTGAATAATATTTTTAATTTCCAAAATAATTTCTTTTCTTTCACCATTATTATCTGAATTCAATGCTTGTAAAACTGACATAGAATCTACGCATAAAACAATCGGATTGCTCGTATTGACCGGTACCGCATGCGTCGTCTGCTTCGACTCCGCCAACAACTTTATCTATTTTTTCCGTCTTGTTCGCGGATGATGTTTTCCAACACGGATATTCGAGAGCAAAGCGATGTTATGAGATGCTTTAACTCCCAAAGTCACACTCACTGTGGTGGTAGTAGCGAATGTTGTGCTGTCGGATGGGTGCATCTCTTGTCCTTGACTCCATGTTGGTACCGTCGTCCTGATTTTCAACGGCTGCCAATCTCTCCTCAGATGGTATGAAAATGGAGGTCGTGTCAGTTCTCTCGTCTTTCTTCTTGATCATTTTCATCTTCTTCTGTCCACTTCTTGTCTTGGCCATCTTCCCTGTAAGAGGTTCAAGCGCCACCAGGAAAATAAATTCTCTGACTAGAGTTGATTGCGCGTTTCAGCCTCCATATTGGCGTAGGAATCGTAGTCCATGGATTAGCCCAACTGTGGCAACATCTTCTGGTATTTCTAAAATAATAGTTCCTCAGACTTCACAAATGTGCAATCAATGCATGACTGAAACAATATATGCTCAGGCTGCAAAAAGGAATTACTTCTCACAATAGATATTGTGCATTGCCTGCACAAAAGTATTGTTTTACATTTTCTGCAATTGAATTCATGGCGGGCTGTAATAAGTGGATCCCCGCTAGTTCCTAGGTATTACTAAAAACAGATCAAGGGAAGCAACTTTTTCCCCGAATCGCTAGTAATAGCACACACGTAAAGACAAGCTTTTAGGAAAACAGTAATGGTTAAGAAATATTTGAATATAAAATGAAGTGGACGCAATGGCCATAGTAGACGTATTTGCAAGGAAATTCAAGACCCGAATGGCGACAGAGATACCTCGTCACCTCTTGCAGCTTGACTGCTGATTAACTGGAAACCGGTAGGATAATCATTTTCATGTACTCACTAAAGTGACCTGGAAACCCCCATCCCCCCCCCCCCCCCCCCCCCCCCCCCCTTATCAAAGCCATAATCCGCCCCTGGTACTTTATCTACTCAGTACTACAATTTTTTCTTGTTTTTCCTAACTCCACTTCTTCCATAGCATGTCGGGTCTTGGGCTTTGGGATTGACGTCTTTGGTCCCCATTTCTTTGCTTCGTGTCCATCGCGTTGCCTTTTTGATTCCCTGGAATTGTTCAATAAAGGCTGATAAAAAAAAGAAAACGATATTATTAAAAAAATTAAAAGCAACCACAGAAAAAAAAGTATTCGAAATACATCAAAATGCCTTGTATATATTTCATCCGTTTTCTTTCTACCTCCCGTCTCTTGCTATATTTCCCCACTCTATCCCTCTGTGCTCGCCCCAACCCCGTTGATATCTTCTTTTCTTCCTGTATACAGTAATGGCTCGTTTGATGACAAGTATGACAAGATGGCAAGCCATTCAAATGTATTTCCAGACACACACATAGCTAAACACCAGCGCTTGTCAAATGTCTTAATTTTGGTGACGATGTTGTGACTCGGTTTTACTAAATAAATTCATGGAATGACAGGCCGCTCTCTGCAAGCAAAAACACGATACAAATCGGGTCAACCAATGTGGCGATAAAGAGCATAGCGTCTTCATAATATAATTGACCTCAGCTGACTTGACTTTTTAGAAAGAGCAAAGGTAAATTCCATAAAAGACTGTGCGGTGGTTGAAGTACAAATAATAGTAATAATAATAATACAGGATGCTATGAACGCGCCTTTCCCCAAGGCTCAAAGCGCGGCGATCTATACCAACATACACGCTCACCTGTCTCATTTACCCTCACACACACCAAATACACATACATCACTCAAACAGGTGGTGTAAAGGCAGGGAGATCGCTATTAGAATACGGAAGAAAATCTAATTTTTATTTTTGAAATTTGTATATTGACTGCGTCCATTATTGAAGGGAGGGAGGAAACGGAAATAATCTAAACCGATTTAGTCATTCTTGAGATTTGGGGAAAACTGTCGTTTGAACAAAAAAGTTAAATTCGGAGCGACGGTCCGACTGCATAGGGACTGCCACTGAATCTTTGGTAATGAATTCAGTTACCTTTAGGGCTATTGGGGGGGCCCCCCCCCCCCCCCCCCCCCCCCCAAAATCATCAAAATCGGTTAAAACCGTTTTAGAAATATAGAACAAAACGTGCTTTGCAAAGAATTGACCCAGCGACCTTGAATTTCGTTGTGGAGAAACATGGTGTCACGGGAGATTGGTCACCAACCCAAATAATGTTCCTACGAAGATTCGTCAAAATGTGTATGGTGGTTACTTCAGATATGGCGGGCAACGCACTGACTGATAGACCGACAGACCGAGAGAGAGAGAGAGAGAGAGAGAGAGAGAGAGAGAGAGAGAGAGAGAGAGAGAGAGAGAGAGAGAGATAATAATAATAATAATAATGATAATTTACTACTACTACTACTACTACTACTACTACTACTACTACTACTACTACTACTACTACTACTACTACTACTACTACTATTATTACTACTACTACTATTACTACTACTGCTACTACTACTACTAGGCTTACTAGTTTATTTTCTAAAGCACAAAACCAAACTTAAAGTCTGCTCTAAGCGCTCTTACTCACGAACATACAAATACATTCGTAAGGATACATATTTAAACATATTAAAACAGTATGGGATAAAACACGTTAAACATCGTAAGAAATTATAACGAACATCACATATAACCTCCGAGTTACGGGATAGGATAGGATAGGACATTTAAATATTGTTTTTTAAAAAGCATTTATAAGGTCCGCGAACGTGCGCAACACATAAACAAAGGTATCCACATTAAAAATGCATAATGAAGCAATGATTAAAATATTTACCATGTAAAAACACTACACAGTGACACAGAATAATATAAATATATGTCAGTACTTAAGAAAACAGTATTCAAAACCATACATAGGAATTTTTTAAAAATATAAAAGAGAATACAATGCTCTCTCCAACACTCTTCAACATCTTCCTAGAGGGCATCATGTCAGATGCCTTTGCAGATCACGAAGGCACAGTCAGCATAGGGGGAAAAGAGAAATCTCCAATCTTCGTTTTGCGGATGACATTGATGGATTGGCTGGAGAGGAACAAGAACTTGAACAGCTGCCGGTACAGAGGCTTGACACCACCTCCAGAGCCTATGGAATGGAAATAAGTGCAGAGAAGACCAAAATGATGACCAACAATACCAATGGCATCAACACGGACATCAAAGTCCAAGGCCAATCCCTCAAAACAGTGCATAGCTTTAAATATTTAGGAGCCATTGTATCAGACAATGGGTCCCGACAGGAAGTCATCTCCAGGATCGCAAAAACAACTGCTGCCCTGGCAAGGTTGAAGCCAATTTGGAAAGACAGGACCATCAGTCTACATTCCAAGGTAAGGCTGCTACGCTCCCTTGTCAGCATCTTCCTATATGCTTGCGAAACATGGAACCTCACAGCAGATCTCCAACGAAGAATACAAAGCATGGAGATGAGGTGCTACAGAAAACTTCTGGGAATTTCTTATACCCAGCACATCATCAACTACGAAGTCCGACAGACTATCACACAAGCCATTGGACAACACGATGACCTGCTCACAGTGGTGAAAAAACGAAAACTCCGATGGTATGGCCACGTCACCAGATCATCAGGTCTTGCAAAGACCATCCTGCAAGGCACATTGCAAGGAGGTAGAAGAAGAGGGAGACCGAAAAAGAGGTGGGAGGACAACATTCGAGAATGGACTGGTTTGACACTGAGCGAAACAATCAGGGTTGCTGAGGGCAGGGAAAGATGGAGTACGCTGGTGAAACGATCACCTGCGGTGCCCCTACGACCTCCGAGTTACGGGATAGGATAGGATAGGATAGGATAGGATAAAAGAGAATAGCATTTAACTAAAAGCTTTTTTTAAAAACTTAAAACCATACAATGCCAACCCAAACAAACAATAACAAAAGATGTACAGGCAGAAAAGCATTCAGTCAAGAACATAATACAAAAGACACTGATCAAACAAACCAACACACACACACAACGCACCACACACACACAGACGCGCACACACACACACACACACACACACACACACACACACACACACACACACACCCCACACACACACACACACACATTCAAGCACTCACTGGCACACTGATTATTCTGTATCAAAAGTATGTGGTTAGGAGGTAGGTTTTGAGGTTCTTTTTGAATATATAATATTGGAACACCAAGTTTTCAAAAGATGTACCTTGTACTAGTTTACAACCAATATCTGTTAAACATATTTTATATGAATGTCCTATTTTGGTTATGTTATATAAAGAAAAGCATATCGATGTAAATAGTCAAGAATCAATTGACATTTTGTTGCATAGTCCAGCAATGATAGATATTGCCCGTAAAAATTTACAAGTCTGCAGTTGGTAAACTTCTGTAGTAAGCTTACCGTTTGATATTTTGTATGGTTGAATTCAACCTCAAAACCTACATCTTCATGAAATACTTTTGATCCAGAAGAATCGGTGTGCGAGTGAATGTGTGAATGTGTGTGTTTGTGCGTGTGTGTGTGTGTGTGTGTGTGTGTGTGTGTGTGGGTGTGTGTGTGGTGTGTGTGTGTGTATGTGTGTGTGTGTGTTTAGCATGTCTATTATTCCAGAGCACCAGATGACAAACTGTTTTGTCAAAAGGTTTGAAAACTGAGATGTCTGAAAAACTTTGCCCCACCCACCTGTTGCGATAAGAGATTCAAACTGGGTTAAAGATAATGTTTGTCTTCTCGCTTTTGTCTTGCAAATATTTTTGCAATAACGACGAAGACGTGCTGCGATAGACTATCGTCTACAATAATAATCGGATACAACGGATTTACTAAACGTAAAACAATCGATAGAGATTAAAAGTGAAACTATCGATAGAGACTGGTCATGGCAGCTTTTTGTCATGTTCGTTTTGCTGTCATTGCCGTCGTCATTTGTCATGTATTTGCTGCGCATTTGGCAGACCCAGACTCTGACCGTTTAACATCGCAAGACCTCCCCAGTTCAAACCTAAATCCTGCAACGCGACGATTCGTTGGTCGGTCAGGATCGTTGGTTAATAGCCCACTAGACCTTGTGGATCCGGATCCTGTGTCTATTGTGGGCTCATTCGCGGCGTCGCTCGATCATGGCAGCGGTCACATCAGTCAAATGGACACTTCAACGTTCGAACCTGCTACAACCGATACGGACTCCGGCTGGGAGTCGACTACGGGGAAATGCGGCAATCAGCCTTTTATGGCGGCTCCCCATCAGCCCTTCAGGGTGAGTGCATCGTAGCAAACAGATGTAGCAGTCTTGATTACGGGCATACACTATTTATAATGATAAGCTAAAGCGCGGTCTGAAGGCTATTGAGACCAGTCCTCTTTGTTTCTATCACTTTTTAATTTTGATTGATTGCAGGGGCAAGTCTATGGAGTAGATTCCAATCTGATGATCCTTAAGGCGTAATAATATTGCAAACGCATATTATTATTATTATTATTATTATTATTATTATTATTATTATTATTATTATTATTATTATTATTATTATTATTATTATTATTATTTATATACGTCTGATCTTGACAGTTCTAGGCGTGTACAATAAATATACAATAAAACACACACACACAAAGTCAAAAGATGTAGCGATGATAATGATAAAAAATCAAGCAAATAAAAAGTAACAACTGTAGAACGCAATAACAATGGACAGAATATTAATGACAATTAGAATTAAGATGAGAAAAACATGATGCGAGTGCAACAAAATTTAAACAATGAAGAAATACGTAATAATAGAGTGATGAGACAGGCTGATGAATTAAAATTGTCAACATATTTCGCTCTCTCTCGCTCTCTCTCTCTCCCTCTCTCACACACACCCACCCACACACACACACACACACACACACACGCACAAACCAAGGATACTGATTAGCTGATCGAAGACGGGTGATGAGTTACTGAAAGAAAAGAGGTGTCTCAAGATTAATTTTGAAAGTTTTCAAAGATTGAGAGTGTATGTTTGAGTGATGGAGCTGATTCCGGGTAACGGGGGCGAGAGTTGTGTGATGCACATTGACTGTTTATGATATTGTAAACACCTCACCCTTTCTATCAATATGTAATAGGTGATAACTGAACGTTTGGTAGCCACAGGGACTCTGTCCAGGAGACCTATTATGTCCCCCATATCAGTCTTACGTCTCAGAAATGCTTTCCTCTAAACTTTTCTTGATTTTCTTAGTCGCAGTGTTGATCATTGTGTCACTTTTTAAAAGGACCAAGAAACAAACCAGTATATTTTTAAATCTTCGTTTCAGTTTAACACGTAAACAAAAGAGACACATTTTGTATTTACACTATGCATTACTTCTGTCTGGATGACCTTGACCAATGTCTATGGATCCATTGCAGTAAGCGTATTAAAGAAAAATCCTTTTTCGTTAATTTTGTTGAAGGTGGTTTGGAATCACCCCGACACCTGTGAGGGTCGCCACGTTCCTCTGCATTTGGATAAGTACGGATTTGTGTTCAACAAAAATCGTGCCTTTATAGGAAACGAGATACAGACCTTGTATTCAACTGGACCCTGGCCCGTCATACATGGCAACCGGACCGTCAATGGTGGAATCCCTCAGGTAATTTTTGTGAGAGTCTACTTGATATAATATTTATTTTAGCAACCTAGCGTATATGAGGGTGGGGTCCTGCGTTCGCGTGTGTGTTTGGAGGCGCGCGTGTGCCCCAGTGTGTGTTGGGGTGGGGGGTGGACGGATGTGTCTAGTTTATTTTCATGACCACTGAACGTTTCAGCTGTTCAACATGGACGACATGACTAGCACCCGGCAGGCTTTTAATGCACACCGCGTGAACAACTTCACTGGCCTAGGAGTGATTGACTTTGAGTCCTGGAGGTTCCTCTTCTACCACAACTTTGGGACCCTCTCTCCCTACAAATATTACTCTATACAACTGGTCAGGCAGCAGCACCCGGAGTACAACAAATCCATGGTAGAACATACCGCTGTGGAAGAGTGGCAAACTGCTGCAAGGTACTGTATGACATCATGATGCAATAGATATTGTTGTGGTCATACTTTTGGTTATGATCGTGTTGGCGATGATGATGATGATGATGATGATGATGATGATGATGATGATGATGATGATGTGATATATTGTTGGATGTGTGAACAATGATGAGGATGATTACGACGACGACTATGATGGTGGTGGTGATGATGATGATGATGATGATGATGATGATGATGATGATGATGATGATGATGATGATGATGATGATGATGATGATGATGATGAATGATGATGTTGTTGTTGCCATATGGTTTCAGTGTACGACATGATGATCATAATCCGGTGATTGGTGTGGCGGTGGTGTTGACAGTTGCTGTGATAATAATGATGGTGGTGATGAAAACGATGACACCGATTATGAGCCTTCTGCAAGTACCATTCATGGTAAAGAGAGACGCTTAAGTCTCTGTGGAGCCTGTTTATTCAAATTAATGGCCAAAGACTTTCGAATGTACGACTGTCGAATGTTTTCCATGATGTGGTTGCTTTAACAGGAAACTTCTGTCACTCAAACTGGCTGTGGCTCAGGAGGTTATGCCAACTGGTCACTGGGGATACTACGGTTATCCTCGCACCTGGGCTGGGGGACCTAGCGGCACGGCCCACACCAATGACTTGTACGGTCATGCATGCAATCTTATGAGTCATCGTGCTTTGCTTTGGAGACGGCTTAACACTGCATTGCTTAGTATTACTAGTTCATTTTTGTTCTGTGGAAGCTTTCACTGAGCTTTTTATTTGCGCAAGACTTTGCCATCGCCTTTGTAACTTGAAGCCATTTAATAAAAAATAAAGGATTACTTAAGTTTTTAACATTTAAAACATTAAATTTGCGAGCTGGCAGTTCTCTATCGTCACTGCTGCCTACGTTTGGTTTAGTCTAGACTCTTGAAGACACAATGGTTCGAGACGCCTGGAGACACCCTAGGAGCCAAACATTTTAGATGTATCTAGTAGAGGGTGGAACCGGTACGATTTCTCAAACAGGTTTTTAACCGGTTTTTACAATAGAAAACCGCGGTTTAAAACCGGTTAACCGGCTAGAAGTTACAACTGGTTACCCCGGGTAAAGGCGCATAGTAAGCAAGGGAAATAACCTCTGTATTGAATTTTTTTTGCAATTTATGTCTCTAGCTACTTAACTCAGAGGCTATTTCCCTCCTCCTCTGTGGGTAGATTTGGGAGTTTGCTTTTCAATTTTGAGTTTGTGAAACCGTTGGTGGAATCTTGGAGTTAGCTGGATATACCTGCTTCTTTTTGAGTGCTTCACTGATTGTCATTTGTTTTGTGTCGCCTTTACTTGTACTGGCACCTCCTTCAGTCACAATGCTCACGTCAGCGTCAGCGCTGCTGGTACACGGACTAGATCTAGCATGTAGGACTTGTGGGTTAGATCTATTAAGTGCAGGGCCCGCAGGCTTGGCTGGCTTCAGCAGCAGCAAAGGGTGGTGTCGGCGAATGTGTGCATTCAGATTTGAAGTGCCACCGCCAAGTTTAATACTTGCCTTACACTCTTTACAGTAACCGGTATTATGGTCAACCTTTTCTGCTTCTGTCTCTCGCAGGAGAAAGAATCTCCAAATGTCAGCTTTCCCACGCGTGTTCACTACGAATTTCTCTGTTTCTGCCATTTTGCTAGTGCTTTACGGGACGAGTGATGTCCCTTAGAAAAACCGCGGTTTTCCGGTTTTTTTAAGGCCAAACCGGTTTACCGAACCGTGAAAAAGTCGAACCGATTTTAACCGGAAAACCGGTAAAACCGAACACCCCTAGTATCTAGTAGCTTAGTATTGATTTCGGGATACTAGGTGACTTACCTAAGGGAATTACTTTGGTTATATGACGCTCGGAAACGTACCTAGTAAACCAACATCGGTAAAGGGTAGATCTACTTACCTGTAGTAGGATAACATTGACAAAGAGTGTTTAACTAGTAACACTGAGAACACTGAGTGCTTGAACATTCTTGTCATGTGCTTCCCAGCGGAACGCTTTACCAGCATTCTTAAAAAAAAATGTTTTCCGGTTTTTCGCTTTCGCCTGCTCAAACTGATGCTATTTTTTTCCTCCGCCACATAGCCGTTGAACAGGGATTGACGTGTGGGAGATATCTAAAAGCGTGAAAACGTCTAAAAGCGCAAAGAACCAAATCGCGAATGTTTCACAGCCTAAGAAGTGCGATTTTGCAACTGTTAACTAACACCTTAAAACAGGCTAACAGCACAACTGTTCTTGAGAGTGTTGGTTAGTGTCTAAATATATAAAGCGCCCCAAGATCACACATATCAGCTTTACAGAGTCTTTTCAATTCACAGTGAGGGTTGCTCCACCGGGAAAGAATAAAAAAGTAATCTCTTTCAAAAGCCCAAGCACGGTTTTGATCTTAATCGATACATGTATTTGTTTATGTGATTATTGATATCATCAAAGTTGCTTTAAAATAGCGCCGCTGCGGAAGCGTGTAAACTGTAGGCAAAGTTGTTCGTTTAAGTACATTCTCTCTCTCTCTCTCTCTCTCTCTCTCTCTCTCTCTCTCTCTCTCTCTCTCTCTCTCTCTCTCTCTCTCTCTCTCTCTTTCTCTCAAGACTGACAATTAAAAATTATATCGATTTTTAATTATTATATAATAACTACAATTTTAATTAAGCGGGACAATTTCTCCAGATGTAGTCCAGATTCATGTAATTTATTTCAATATAGTTTTGACATTCACGATGATGACGTTGATGATGAGAATTGGGAGGAAGAGGACGACGACGACGACGACGATGATGATGATGATGATGATGATGATGATGATGATGATGATGATGATGATGATGATGATGATGATGATGATGATGATGATGATAATGATGATGATGTACACGGTTATAAAATAGTTTCTTTTCCATAGAATGCGGTGGCTCTGGGAGAAAGCCACAGGACTGTACCCTAGCATTTACTTGACGAGCCCCAGCCAGCCCCCAGCTAGCAAGAGGAACAGGGTATGGGCGGAGGTAGCCGAGGCTGTGAGAATTCAAAACACGATTTCCCCTCCCAACACCGAAATCTACCCCTACAGCAACATTCAGCAAAGCAAAGTCTTCTTCCAACGGGTAATAGTCAGTTTTAGCAATGTTTAACGCTGTGAAAATTTGTTCTAGTGTCTTGTTGTTGTTGTTGTTGTTGTTGTTGTTGTTTCTCTATTCTTACTAAAGTCTATGTGTAGCTACTTGTAAGTTGGGTGTAGACATTATATCTCTGCTTGGGTGTTTTAGTTCTACTACTGCATTTTACTCTTGCCTTATAATATTATACATTAATTTAAGGACGTAATCACATCTTCAAATTGGTGTCACACTGCTGGCCCCTTTTGACAAGGGGTGCTTGAATAAAGAACAATAGTTACGCTTCTATTTGAAGGTTTCGGAGCACGTACGTATTTCTTTTTATCAACGCTGTGTCGTCTCACTGCTGCAGGACCATCTGGAGATCACTCTGGGTTTGCCAGCCGCCATGGGTGCCTCAGGTATTGTGCTGTGGGGCAGCTCAAGCTATTACGGAGACCCACAGCAGTGTCAGCGCATGCAGGCCCACATTCGTGACGTGCTGGGGCCTTACGTCAAAGAATTGACGTCAAACATGACAGACTGCAGCAAAGAGTTGTGCGGGGGCCACGGAAGGTGACAAATTACGAAGCTACTATTGATATTAATTAAGGTAGATGATCCCATTTGCGTTCCGCTCCCAACTGCGGATATGTGCGCTTTCCAGACGCCCTCAGGGAATGATGATAAAACTTTTTGCTACCAGCGCTTTTGCGGGCCAGTTACCTTTTTTCAGTGCAGTATTTTTCAGTTAGCTACATTACAATATATTTTAGCTATCACTTTTGATTCCTCTGTTGATTTACTGGTTCTTGGACTGTCTTCCAGAACTGTTACTTACTAGTTTAGGACAGATCGCATCCCATAAATGAAGGAAAATGATGACCTCATCCGCAATTTTCAACACCCTTTGTTCATTCAGTCCCACGTTTTTAACTGAACATTAACTGCCACTAACTAATAATATATTTAATCATGTAGAATAATGTCTGATGGTTGACTAGCTACAAAAATATCAGTGATGTGGACTGAAACTACGAGGTACACAAACCTGTCTGCAATTGGGGACACTTACCCTATGGTATTGGGCAGTCTAAGTATCGTCATCCACTCTCTCATAGCTTACTAATTGATCAGTTTCTCGATCTGTCTTGGCAGATGCGTCCATAATGAATACGACACACTGCTGAATGAAACGCGATCTGTGGAGCTGTCCAACCAGTGCAGGAAGGAGGGTTCCCGCTTTCACGACTACCACTGTCGCTGCTACGCATTCTGGTCAGGGGCCTGCTGTAGTGACCTCCATACATCCGAATTAGCTGCTTGCCAACAGGCTGCTGCCATTGGTGGCTTGGACCATGTGACCGGAAACCACGAGCACTTGACTACACACGAAACAGGCGTTCTGATTGGGCGTTGATAATAACAGTTTGTTAGAGCGTAAATACGATGCAGATGAGGTCATTTTCAAGTGGCTGAAGACCTTGGCTAGCTGCTGACCACATTAACTAGCGGATCTTTCTAAAAATAAATAAATAAATAAACTGCAAAGAAAACCCGTAACCATGGAAGGTTTTGAAAATAAGCGATACTTGAATAGACGCGCTTGTTTGAAGTTATTTTCTCTTCACTATAGGCAGTTTTTGTTTTAAATTTTATTTCTACTAATCCCAAAATAAATAGTTTCCAGAATGAAAGGATGTTTTACCCCCAAAGCTGATTTAAGAACATTAAAATGGTGGAATAATAATTAATTTTGGCATTGTTTTGATGTGATGTATTTTCCCAAGAAATGATTTGTATTCATTTTTGTCTGCGATTGTTTTTTGTCGTTGTTGTTTGTTATATATCTATGCGCCCGAAGGCAGCAAGTGCGTGCCGAGAGCGGATTTAGTTACATCAGATCATGTATCGGCCAGCGCATGGGCAGCTCTTGACCTGAAAACAATACCACTATATAAAAACGATTAAACGTATAATACAATTAAACTTATTCACGTATATTTTTTTTTATTTGTTGCAAATTATAGCATTTGAATGAATCTGTATTCTATCCTATCCTATCCCGTAACTCGAAGGTCGTTGGGGCACCACAGATGATTGTTTAACCAGCGTATCCCATCTTTCTCTGTCCTCAGCAACTCTCATGGCTTTGCTCAGGGCCAATGATGTACGTGTTGATGCCATTGGTGTTGTTGGTCATCATTTTGGTCTTCTCTGCACTTATTTCCATTCAGGCTCTGGAGGTGGTGTCAAGCCTCTATACCAGCTGTTCAAGTTCTTGTTCCTTTCCAGCCAATCCATCAATGTCATTCGCAAAACGGAGGTTGGAGATTGCTCTACCCCTTATGCTGACTGTGCCTTCGAGATCTTCAAGGGCATCTGGCATGATGCGCTCTAGGAAGATGTAGAAGAGTGTTGGAGAGAGTAGGCATCCTTGACGCACACCGATTGCTTTTCTGAATCAGTTTCCGATGGTATGTTGTGGAGGACTGCACTGGAAACCTTGTCATACAGGCTTTTGATGACTTCAATAATTTTAGGGCTGATGTTGTACGCTCTCATGGTTGCCCACAGAGCTGTATGCCAGACTCGGTCAAACGCTTTCTTGAAGTCAACAAACACATGATAAAGATGTTGTTGGTGATGTAGGTATTTCTCGCAGATTATTCTGAGGTTGAAAGTCTGTTCAGTGGTACTTCATCATGCCCTGAATTTTGCTTGTTGTTCAGCTCTGATTTGTTCAGGTTGGAGTTTCAACCCGTTGAATATTATTTTGAGGGGAACCTTGCTGGAATGGCTGAGGAGACTGATGGCGGGGTAATTTTCACATAACTGAAAGTTACCCTTTTGGGGAAGAGTGATGACAAGCGACTGGGTCCATGGTGTAGGCCACCCCCCACTCTGCCAGATCTTTTTACTTGTAACAAGATCTGTATAGTCTGCCAGAATGTGTGTGTGTGTGTGTGCGTGTGTGTGTGAGTACGCGCGCGCGCGTGTTTGTATGTGTGTGTGTGTGTGTTTGTGAGTACGCACGCGCGCGCGCGTGTGTGTGTGTATGTGTCTGTGTGTGTGTGTATGTGTGTGTGTGTGTGTGAAGGAATGTAGAGAGCAAAGGTTAGAAACCATCGCTGCCGCACACTGTGCCCTCTGAACAGTGGTCCTCCTATCCTATGTAGCAGACGAAAGCATTCCGGAGATAATCACCCATGCATAAAATCGAAATATAACCAAAACCGATATTGTTAAATTTGATTGGAAAATGTTTATTGCAGCACTAACATGAATTGCAATGTAACAAAAAAGTAACTGTAGATTATAGTCAAACGACACCGATGCGTATAGGCGACTACTGGTCACATTATTCTGACACCAGCGAACCAGTTGATGGTAAGGGGAAAATAATATGGTCACACATTGGCCAATCCGGGATTCGAACCAGGTACCTTTCGGTTACTAGTAAGACACTCTACCAACTGAGCTACCCGGTCCCTACAATGTAACAAAGTTTCTTCCTTGTTCTAATAATGACTTTGTATTGCGTGCTTGACATTGAAGAATATAGTCTAGCTTGCGTCTTTGAACAAAGAAAAAAGAAAAGAAAAGAAAAGAAAAGAAAGAAAGAAAGAAAGAAGAAAAATAAAGAAAGAAAAAGAAGATCAGAAGAAGAAGAAGAAAAAGAAGGACTGCCATTCAAATGTATTTCCAGATGCAGATACGCACATAGCCAAAAACTACGCATTTTTAAAAGCGTTAATTTTCTTGGCGGTTTTGTGACTCGGCTTTGTTGTAACGAAGCAAAAGGAAATAATGAAATGATAGGCCAATATTTGAACTAGCCGTTACAGCAACAATTTATCAAAATCTGCTCAGCCAACTTTTAGATACAGCGCAAAGCGCGTTTAGAAAATGGTGAAGCTCAATGACTTTGGCTTTTGAGAAAGTACAAATACGAATGATCTAACATGCTTAGCAGTAGATAAAGTATCCACAAAGGGGAAAATGATGAATTTCGGTTCAGTGATTCTTGAGATATGGAAAAAGTGTCTTTTGAACAAATAAAGTGAAACTCGAAGTGACAGACCGACCGACTGACCGACAACCAGATTGCTGCTGATCAAAGGATGGTCTATGATTTGAAGTACCCGTATGCCAAAACGCAACAAAATCGCTTCAGCCGAGTTTGAGAGATTGAGGAAAACGTGTTTAGCAACAAAATGACTCCAGTGACCTTGACCTTTGCGGTAGAGCAAACATGATGACAAGGGAGGCCGGCCACTGACCTAGATAATGTTCCTATAAGTTTGGTCAACATCCGTTCAGTCGTTCTTGAGACATGGCTTCCAATAGACCGACCGCCAAACACAGGCGGAAGGACCGACCGACCGACACATGGCTGATCTCCCCGTTACGGTTTCAAAGTATTTCCAGATAAGTCTGGAAATTAACAAAAAAGAAAATCTGTGAAAAATATAGGCTATTACAAACAGCTACCGTATTTGAGTAATTGCGCGTGCTCCATTGATGATGACATTGTAATTTAGACGTCATTTTGCTTACACGTATTTCGTCGTTCTTGTGTCCCACTCTTGTGTCAGTAGCTGTGTTTGTTTTGTCTCATCGTGGATCATTTATCAGGTGAGTGGGATTTAAATCTCTTTGAAGATCTTCATTAGAAGAGAAACAAAACCAGAACCCTTGTAGAGCTTATTCATGGTTGAATAAACTGCTATCTTTTTTGTGTGTGTTGTAAGCACAGGCTGTGAAGTCCGTAGGCCTTGCCTCAATTACATACTATACATAGTACTATGTATAGTATGTAATTGAGGCAAGGCCTATGGACTTCACAGCCTGTGGTTGTAAGCTCATTACTGTTTTGCTTCCGACCTCAAACCAATTTTGCCTATTGTCATTACATCATACATCATGTATTACATGCACAGACCCAATGGCAATGTGGTCACACCAGTTATTCTACAGACCTGTTGATTCGATCTTTATCGCCCTTCACGTTTGCATTACTCCTTGAGCATATTGCAAGGATTAGAAAGTGCCAGGCGGTATGATTTCCCTACTGTTATTTCAGCGTATTTGCGATTTTATTCCTGAGAACCGTGTTGGACATAGCGTAGGAACTTCGTAGCAGTATGAGATATTCCGACTCAAAATAATGAGGCTGTGATCGTTTAAGGCTCAAGGACAATGTATTTCTAGTCACTGTACGGCAAACTCTGAGGAATAAATATGTTGATAACGCTGTTCACACATTATTTATCGAGTTGGGGCATCAAAGATGAACGTTTAACCAGCGTACTCCATCTGTCTCTGTCCTCAGCAACCCGCATGGCTTCGTTTAGTGTTAAGCCAGTCCATTCCCGAATGTCCTCCCACCTCTTTTTTCTGTCTCCCTCTTCTTCTGCCTCCTTGCACCGTGCCTTGCAGGATGGTCTTTGCAAGACCTGATGCTCTGGTGACGTGGCCATACCATTCGGAGTTTCCGTTTCTTCACCACTGTGAGCATGTCATTGTATTGTCCAATGGCTTCCCCTTGGGGTCATGAGCAATCTTGCCACTGTAGCTTGTTCTAACCTATACAGGGAAAAGTGAAAGCCCCAGTTGAAAACCTGTCTTTCCTTAATAGGCATGACCGATTCACTGCGGCAACAGTACCCCCGTTGGAGTGCCGGGGGTTTCAGTATAAATAGTACCCCCACTTTCTGGAAATTTAGTGCTTTAAATTCCCACTGTCGCTGTCTTTCTCATTTGCTCTTTCTCATTCCTGCTCTGTCCTATCAATCTGCTATACTATCTTCTTCTTCGCTAGATCAGTGACCTACCTTTTTTCTTGAAAACTCTTCCTGGACAAGACTCCTTGTTTGTGTATGGGGTCTGTTGGATCAGCTTGGGAATGTTGGACGCTTTCTGCCGGGTGGTCACTAGGGCTTCCTATGATGTTATTATTTAGCAATATAGGCATTTTATATGTATGTGTTTTGTTGATAATTTATAATGACGTTTGTGTTCTATTTTGTTTTTGTAACCGGGGGTTTGATTAGTTGGGGTAAAGCCTCAGCCGTCCCTTGCGTGGGATGTCTTTATTGTAAAGTGACTGGCCGGTGGAGGGCATTCCATTTTCCCACTAGGGTTGTTTCAGTAGATCATGCGGATCGGGGGTTGTCCGGTCCTGATTTGGCTGGGAAGAGTCCGCTGGACTTAAAGCAACAATCAATCAATCAATCAATCAGTCCAATGGCTTGTGTTATGGTCTGTTGGACTTCGTTGTTGGTGCTGGGTATAGGAAATGCCCAGAAGTCTTCTGTAGCACCTCATCTCCATGCTTTGTATTCTTCGTTGTAGATCTGCTGTGAGGGTCCATATTTTGCAAGCGTATAGGAAGATGGAGATGACAAGGGAGCGCAGCAACCTTACCTTGGAATGTGGACTGATTGCTCTGTCTTTCCAAATGGGCTTCAACCTTTTCAGGGCCGCAGTTGTTTGTGCGATCCTGGAGAGGACTTCTTGTCGGGACCCATTGTCTAATACAATCGCTTCTAAATATTTGAAGCTAAGCACTGTGTTGAGGGATTGGCCTTGGACTTTGATGTCCATATTGATGCCATTGGTGTTGATGGTCATCATTTTGTTCTTCTCTGCACTTATTTCCATTCCATGGGCTCTGGAGGTGGTGTCAAGCCTCTGTACCAGCTGTTCAGGTACATGTTCCTCTCCAGTCAATCCATCGATATCATCCGCAAAACGGAGGTTGGGATTGCTCTACCCCCTTTGCTGACTCTGCCTTCGTGATCTACAAGAGCATCTGACATAATGCGATCTAAGAAGATGTTGTACACTCTCATTGTTGCCCCAGAGCTGCATGCCACACTCGGTCAAACGCTTTCTTGAAGTCTACAAAAACATGAAATAGATGTTGTTTGTGCTGTAGGTATTTCTCGCAGATTATTCTGAGGTTGAAAATCTGTTCAGTAATACTCTGCTTGTTCTTCAGCTATGATTTGTTCAGCTTCGTGTTTCAACCCGTTGAGTATTATTTTGAGGAGGACCTTGCTTGTACGGCTGATGAGGCTGACAGTGCGGTAATTTTCACACTCCTGAAGGTTACCCTTTTTGGGAAGAGTGATGACAAGCGACTGGGTCCATGGTGTAGGCCACTCCCCACTAAGCCAGATCTTGTTACAAATCATGATGAGGGCGTCAATCATCGCTTCTCCTCCTGCTTGTAGCAGTTCCGCGGGTATGTTATCCACTCGCGCTGACTTCCTCTTCTTCAGTGATTGCATTGCTGCCTCAACTTCTCCTCAGAAAATTGGGAGGATTTCTTCTTCTTCTCTATTCTGAGGACATGCTAGAACTGATGGTCTTCGTTTGGTGTGACTGGTTGTAAAAGTCAGAGCAGTACTCTGTCCATCTATCCAAGACTTATTGTTCTTCTGTAAGGCAAATGCCAGACTTGCTTTGGATCGTGGAGACGTTGGGCTGTTTAACACTTGTTGGCCACTTCACAATATGCTGTTAATCTTTTTAAGACTGTTCTCTATTTCCTGGCATTGGTCTTCTAGCCACTTCTCCTTTGCTGTGCGCATGCCTTTTCGGATGTCATTGTTGATTTTTCGGTAGGCATAAGCTCCCTGTGAGGTGTTCTTTTTCTTTTTCATCTCTCTTCGTTTATCACACAGGTCCAAAAGTTTTTTCTTTGGGCAGTGCTTGCCAAGGATCTCAGTGGTGGCATATGTTACAACTGAGTTGAAGGTGGTGCTCATTCTCTTGACATCTACTTCAACAGCTCCCAAAATGAGCAGTGGTGCAAATTTCCCTCCAATTGTGGCTTGGAATATTTCTGCCACCTCCGGGTCTTGCAGTTTGTCCAAGTCAAACCTCAGTTTGGTGCACTTTGCTGTGTTTACTCTCTTCAAGTGCAGCCGGAAGGACATCATCACGATATCGTGGTCACTTCCGATGTCTGCTCCTGGAAAAGTGCGTGTCTTGCCAATGTTGATGCTTGATCTGAAGTGTGTCTTGACCATAATGTAGTCAATGTGGTTGTGATGCTCCCCGCTGGGACTGTGCCATGCCCATCGTCTGGATTTTTTGTGGAAACCAAGCGTGTTTGCCAGTATCAGACTGTGTATCTGGCAAATTCCAAGGGTCTCAGACCCCTGTCATTAGTCTCGTTCTTGCAGTGGGGTCCACATGTGTCTCCCCAGTTGTTGTGCGCATCTTGGCCAACCTTAGCATTCCAGTCGCCTTGCACTATGACTATGTCCTTCTTCGGTACTTGGTCAAGGACAGCCTGTAGATTTTCATAGAAATCCTCGACTTCGCTGTCGTCATAGTCTGATGTTGGGGCATAGACCTCGATGATGGTGATGTTTAAAGGGATTACTCTCAGATGGACGGTAATGAGTCTACTGGAGGCTGGGCGGCAGCCCATGACAATGGCTAGAATGTCTTTGTGGACCAAAAATTCAACGCCGTGTTCGTGCCTGTCATCTCTCCCGCTAAAATAAAGTTTGTGGCCTTTGTCCGTCCTTGTTTCATCTAGGCCTTTCCAGCGCAGTTCGCTGATACCTAAAATGTTCCATCGATAGTGGTCCAGCTCTAATTTTCCCTCCGCATTTAGGATCCTGACATTCCAGGTTCCTATGACGATGTTGTCTCTCGTACGCATCTTGCTAAGTTGTCCATCAGTAGCACACTTGTCACCTCCGTCCTGGTGGCCAACGGAATGCTCGGTCCTTGGTGACTCGGGCGACGACCGATCCGGTATGGAGTAAATGATTCTTTTTATCATACGGTGTGTCTTGGGCAAGAAAGACCTGGCATGGCCCAATCCTCTCCAGGCTTTTGGCCACAGCCGAAATCCACGAGTACAGTGTGGCTCGCCTTGGCCCCGAGCACGTGGTCGTTGAACCTGTAGTAACGTGAGGTTCCTTCATCCTGGCCAGTGACTTCTGTGTATAAGACTTTCGCCCAGTGATGCCGTGCTGACGACATCACTCATGTTAGTCGCCTCTTACGAAACGCCGGGAAACGTTGGGCCTAGTCTGTTCAGTGTCCGAACCCACAGGGCGACACAAATGCAATCGGAGAGTTGCAAATCTATTGTTCTCTAGTAGCGTCTTCTACAGCGATCAACCCATTCGCCATGGAGGTAAGCCATAAAAGTGGCTTGTAAGCGTTATATATAACTATAGACTATATAGAAGTTTTCCGTCTGGGTAGGCCTATAGTCAGTGGGGACAGGCGTGAACAGTATTTTGTTAGGCCTCAAGTAGCGAGTTGCTTTGAAGCGAATATTCGCTAGCACACACTGGTCAACGCGAAAATAGGCGATGAGTTCCGTTGCAAAAGGCCAAAATAAGCAATCCTCCTCATGACTTCGGCGAGTTGGAATAAATATATACTTTTCTGCGAGTACATCATAGTCCCCAACATTGTGGACTTATCCTCCTCTCGAGTTTAGCCTAAGATCTGTTAATGCGCAGGCGCAGAACGTCCTACTTTTCCCAACGTTGCTTTGTGAGTACTTGCATACGAAACAACGCGAGTAACTCGTTGCAAAGCAACTCGCTACAGCGGGAAATTGCTTTAAGTCCTGCGCAGGTCTGCATACATTATCATGACTTATGGTCAAGGGGAAATAACCTAGTACTGAAATGGACACTATCATAAGGTAGCGGTTGCGTCCCTTATAACGCTTACAGCTACGTTTTATTCATTACATTTTCCCTTTTTAGTCAATTAACCCGTCGGTACCAAGTTTCATTTAATTATCTAAACATCAACATAAGATAGTTATTATCTCAGCAAAGCGTTCTTTAAACTTCAACAAAGCTGTTTAACTTAACGTCATCACCTTTTCTTAGGTGTACTTAATGTGTGCTCATTAATGTGTGCTAGCTCATTATCTGCAAAAGAGTGCAAGCCTATCTATTGTCGTATTGATAGGACTACTTGTGGCGACTTGAAAATTTATGAACAAGCAATGGCTAGTACGCGCTGTTAAACGCTGTTAGAGGTAGAGGGCAAACGCTTGGTGAGATTTTTCAAGACACCAACTGTAATAGTGTCACCTTTTAAGCCTACAGAATCTGCTCTTTCCAGTTGGTACTTAATTAGATCCATAATTAATCCAGTAGCTAATGACCAACAGGGCGGCAGTACCGCAGAACGCTGCGCAGGGAGTGGGTGAATGGTTGCCGTGGCCAGTGCTAACCTAGCAACGCGCGACGCTTGGCGCTCTGCCCGGTGTGCGATTTCTGCAGTGAACGCAGCTAAAGACCTGTGATAGGCTGCTGTCAGGCAGTTAGTCGATCAGACAGACACCCCCAGGACCGACAGAAGTGTGGGGGGAGCAAACAGAGGTACCACATCACCTCGCCTTGCACTACAGGCCTTGTGAGGTAAGTTTACATGACATTTTTGGGACTGTTTTTTGGAGACATTACAGTTGTTATCATATGTGAAGCTTATTATTGTGTACAGGAATTTAAATTAACTATTAGTATTTAAGCTTATTTTTGGCTCACGTACGAGACAATACAGCTGTTATGGGAAGCTTATTGTGTACAGGAATTTTAATTAACTGTTACTGTTTAAGCTTATTTTAGACTCACATGCATAGCAATTTGGGTCTATGTACTCTCCCCTCCCCCCCTCCCTCCACACACTCCAAACAAAATGTCCAGAGTTTTCTAAATAGTCCAAAAATGACATTTAAAAGAATTTGTTTTTGTCCGTCCGTCCGTCTGTCTGTCCACCGCCCGCCGCCCCAACCAAACTTGTTAAGATGGTGTAAACCCATGGGAACTCATAAATGATCAGTGAATGAATGAGTTCACTTCAAGGTCAAGGTCACAGAGTAAACAAATGTTATTTTAAAACATCAAAAAATTTCAAATAATTTTATTTTTTTCCAAGGTTATTATTATTGAATTGTATTATTCTTTTTTCTGATGCGTGATATATATCTATGGGGCACATATCCTATAGGCCTACATATTTGGTCAACCTCGCTCCAAGGTCAAGGTCACTGGAGCTGTCCAAAATGGGTTAGTATAGGTACTTTGAAGTGACCTTGACCTTAAACTATGAGAGATATAAAGTCAAAACTTGTTGTATTTAGAGATGATAGATTGATCTTTCATATATGTTCCGTTTTTGCGTTGATCTTGAAGATCAAGGTCATTTTAGGTCTTGCAAAAACATACAAAGAATAGGTAACTTGAATGTCAAGGCCATTCCAAGGTCAAAGGTCACTGAAAGTAAAGGTCATCCCAAGGCGATCTTTTTTTGGCAGGGGGGGGGGGGAGGGAGGGGAGGTTAGGGGTGGGTGGGGTGGGGGGACATAATACAACTTTTGTTGTAGTTTATTGGATAGCACATGAGTGTATTTGGAGCCGGAAGTCAAGGTTATCTCAAGGACAAAAGCAGAGAAAGATCAAAATCGGTATTACTTTGCATTTTAATGCCGCGCCACCGTCTCATTTTGTTTTCCTTCTGGGAAATCATTTTCATGTTAAATATTGCGAGTTCCATAAGAAGCAAGGCAGTGATATGGGCTTTGCCGTTCTAGTTATCTCATTTCTTTGGCATTCCCAGAACTGTTGTGACGATGGCTTATAGAATATATCTAAATTCCATAAGAACTAAATATTGTACGAACGTCAAATGTATATGTAATGAAATGGTTTCTTTGAAACATGTTTTATTTGAATGCAATCAACTGCGTAATAGTTTGCCTAATAATGTTACGTCTTTGGGCAATATTAGTTTTAGTGTATGCATTAGTTTAGCGAAGACGTTCATTGGTTCTTCAGTTAGTCAATATCTATGAGAATCGTCGATGTTATTTGATCATAATTATGTAGGTTTTTTTGGTTTTTTTGGTGTTTTTTTTTTCCAATTTATTTTCTTTGTATTTATTTATTTTTATTTTTTGTTTTGTTTTCATTTGCTTTTGTTTTTTGTCTTATCATTTCGGTGAAAAAGACATTAAAACAAACAACAACAACTATCTCATTTCTTTGTGTGTACAATAGCTGAGGCTCTGATTCAAGGCATTATTTGGTTTTGCTATGGATCCACCTTACTGTCAAACTTTATTGTAAAAATTCACAGACAACAGCAATAAAGAGAATTAGAACCTGCAGTCGGTTCAACTTCAGTCCCTTTCCTTTTCATTCTACGATGTGCGACTGCTTTATATTTGATCCAAGCCATTTCGGTCGTACTTTGGTGCTGTGGTTCTACCTTAGACACGGTGTAGAAATTATGTCCAGTAAAATGATGACTGAACCTTCGCTATTCAGGGCTGAGATTTAGCAAGCCAGGCTAAGGAGCCAGCCGGGCTCCTAACCTGGGAAGTTGAAGTTGCCAAAATAGTTCTCAGGTTGCCAGACCCCTTGATTGAAAGCACGGTCATTTTTTTTAAACTGTATAACTATTGCAGCTAATAAACAAGATAAATTTCAACAACAACACTGTTTCATTTTTTAAAACAAGCACTGTATAATTTATTCATCATCGACATCCTCCTCCTCAATGTTCCAAAACTTGAAGGAGCTTGGGTCTGCAGTTTTTTTTCTTCTTTGGACTTTATTTTTTTGGCTGGAGGCTCCGAGACACCGCTTAAAAAGCACCACATCGTTCGAGATTGACAAAAGACTGAGAATGGGGAATATCGAAAGTACGGCAAGTCTCGCGTGACTCATCAAGGAAGTCAGAGACTCGTTCCGATACACGCAAGGAAGCAAGAAGGCTAGGATCTCGCAGGGCAGTAGCGTTTCGCGGCGAGGGAAAGAAAAAAGTCTCGCGAGAAAAGGCTATTTTTACTTCGCAAATCCCTTGCTTTGCCTAACTTCCTAACATGCATCGGAACGGGTCTCCGGTGCTGACTGCAGAAGCGATTGGCGCGTGTTTTGTTTTGACATTGCAAGTCAAAAGTCCGTGTACAGGTACAGAATCTCTACCACTGGCGGTATTTTCAAGTCGCCAGCCGGGCGAATGGTACCCCAAATCGAGCTCGCCACACACTATTTTTAGGGGCCATTGGCGAGTTGGCGAAGTTAAAGCTCAGCCCTGGCTATTACTACAATACTGAACTGTCGCTACTAGTAGCATACTAAGAATATAGCTTTAGTTAGAAAAAAGTTATCATGTTGGAAGTTAGTGTTAACAGAAAATGACAATAATTGTTTCTGTGACCGAAGATTTTCACGTAAGCAAAGTTGATTTTTGAAATAATTTACGAAGTAACAGTGGTAACACACCCGTTACAAAGTAGGCCTATTGCTTTCAGAATTACGCTGGTATCGGCTTAATTATTGTTTCTAGCAAGGTAATCAAAATAGTGCCAAAAGACCCGATAACAACGTTACGTTCTGTGTTGCACATGTTGCAATGAACACATTGAAAGGGAATAATCCACAGTCTGTTTAGATTCGTGTCTTTAAATATGTTTCTACAATCGCAAAAATGATCCACCATAAATAGTATCCCCATTTTGTGTAATTGTAGAGCTTTAAATTAACACTGTTTCTGTCATTCTCATTTGCTCCTTCTCGTTCCTATCCTGTTCTATCAATCTACTGTCTTCTTCGCTAGACCAGTAACCTGCCTTTTTTCTTAAGAACTTTCCCCCAAGTCCTCATTCGTGTATGGGATCTGTTGGGTCCGTTTGGGGATATTAGTCTTTTTGCCAACTGGTCACTAGGGCTTTCCATGATATTATTATTTAGCAATGTAGGCTGCTGGCATTAGAGAGAGAGAGAGAGAGAGAGAGAGAGAGAGAGAGAGAGAGAGAGAGAGAGAGAGAGAGAGAGAGAGAGAGTATAAACATCATTATAAACATTTAATTAAGGAATATTGAAGCCTTGCAATTAGCCAGGCTAGAATTATGCAACAACCTACAATACTAAATTATTGACCACAGCTAGTCCGCCATTGATCCGTTCCTTTGACTCATGCATATGTAATATGAAATGGCGGTCTGCCAAACCTTCTTTCTAGCTGGGCACGAATGCTTTGAGGTCAGTCCTACTGATTTATAGATAAGCCGGTATACACTGTGGCTTACAGTGTGTTCTTGTCTTACAGACCTGTTGAACTCTTAACATTCTTCGTATCTAGCTTCGGTTCAAGAGTGACTTTTGCATTAAACCTTTTGAGACGACGTCATTTTAAGATCTGGCGGAAAGCAACATGCCAATTGTGTTGTTGTTGTTGTTGTTGTTTTTAAATCTTTTTTGGTTTTGGCACGCCGGAACTTTTCGGAGATTAGGATAGGAAAGAATACAAGATTAGATTTTGTGAAAGCTGATTGATTGAACTTTGGAATATGTTAGTATAAATTACATACATTTGTTGTTGTTATTGTTTGTTGTTGTGGTTAATTTGTATGGTTGTGATAGTCAGCTTACTCACCATGCATTCGGAACGAAGGAAAGCGTGGCTCATCATCCCCATCATTCTCAACGAGACTTTTATTGCTGTTTTAAGTCAAATCAAGAACAGCTTAGTAAATCGTACAAGGACCAATAAAGCTATATTTCAAAGTCTGAATTTCAATAATTTTGGCGTTGGGTTAGCCTTACGAACAAGTACAAATGTTTACTTTGTTTCAGAAGCAAGCGAGCGTAAGTCACAGAGCTGTCACTGGCGATGCTCCTGAACCAGAAACATATACAAACAGAAGTATCAGGCAGCGTAGGAGGAGGACGAGGAAGCATTTTCTACCTCAGAGAACTCGAGCAGCAGCGCCTGACTTGGGAGCATCTGGAGACCATTCGCCTTAAGCGTCTGGGCATCCCCAACCGTTACTCTAGGCATCTGGGTCGTGAATTTATTATGCCGCGCGAGAAGCATCCCTTGCAAGGTCCAAGCTGGATCACAAACCTAAAAAAGACGCCCGTGACCGGGGTAGTGGGAGACAAAAAAGAAGTGGGGAAGAAGAAATCTCTGTCCACTAACAACTCCATAGCGCCTTTCTACACCATGGCCAAACCAACATGCGGATACTTCTTCTCCCGCAGCACCGACAACAAGAAGAAAAGCATTGGCATCCCACCGTCTGACCTCGTCAAGTGGAGGTCCTTTACTCAGTAAACACGATATCAGAGAGACAGAATTAGAGAAATAAGAATGAAGTATGGAACAGGCAGAATCCCTTAAAACATTCCACACTCATTGCTGATTCTAGCTGTCTTTTGGCCAGAAGAGAAACGGCAGAAGAACAGAACATTGATGCCAGTTTGGATCCTTGTTATTCATTAATTTGGCGCTGACATTCTTCGCTACTGCCTGTCACCAAAACGTGCTTTATTATTACTCCCCCTTCTACCCCACTCCCTTCTCCCCTCCTTTGCTATCCTCTGTCTTCCTTTCTCCGACTTTGTACGGACTGTCCACTTTTCTGCAATGCTGGCTAAGTTCCGCTTGCCTGTATGATTGCGGAGTATCATTAATTCTAAATCTGGTTTTAAAAAATAGAAGCACCCTAAATATTTCTACTTTGTGTATTTATTTGTTTATTCTAGAGTTTGCAGTTAAAGTAGCTAGTTGGTAACAAACCCGCCAATCACTTCCTGCCATGCATTCAGATACAAGCTTTCCTGCCAATGATGTTGTAGCCTTGTCGGACTAAGGAGTGCAACGTCATATTTACATATATTGAGTTTATGCGAAATTTCTATTGATTTTATTATTATTTTTTTTTTATATATAAGAGTGATCTCTCTTACAGAAAGTGCCTTTCGATCTTTGATGGTACTAGCTAGCCACCAACGCTTTATCAGCAAACAGGAACTTTAGATCTCTCCTGAGCGTCCATTTTTGTAATTGTCCCTTACCGAATTTTTTAGACGAAAACAATTTATGATTTTATTGACTCACCTGCATACCAATATAAGTCTATGTACTCGCTTCACACACACACCACCCTCCCCTCGCGCACTCTTCGCCCCCCCCCCTTCCACCCCCCCACAAAGAAAATAAAGATCTATATTTTTGCAAATCTGTGCGAGATAAATCCTAAATAGTCCAAAAATGACATCGGAAAAAATGTCCGTCCGTCCGTCTGTCTGTCCGCAGTCTATCCGAGCAAAAACTTTAAAGTGGCTAAGTACTCAGAACCTATTTCAACTATCATAACCAAACTTGGTAAGATGGTGTAAGCATATACCCATGAGACCTCATAAATGATCAGTGAATGAAAGACTTCACTTCAAAGTCAAGGTCACAGGGTCATCAAATGTTACTATTGTGACCATTTTTACTTTTTCACTTTTTTTAATTTATAGGTTATTAATATTAAACTTATGATTCTTTGAGGCATGATAGATATCAATGAGACACACATACTTTGCAAATTTGGTCAACCTCACCCCAAGGTCAAGGTTAATGGAGCTGTCCAAAGTCTGTTTGTATAGGTATTTTTAAGAGACCATGACCCTAAACTATGAGAGTCCAAACTTATTGTAATTAGAGATGATAGTTTGATCTTTCATATATGTCCCGTTTTTGCGTTGATCTTGAAGGTCAAGGTCATTTTAGGCCTTGCAAAAACATACAAAACGTAGGTACTCGTACAGTGGAATGGTTGTTTATTTAACCCATAGTATGCAATAACATTGGATTATTTGATCATACATACAGGAAAGATCAGATGAGGGTCAAGGTCATCCCAAAGTAAAGGTCAGTGAAAGTAGATGTCATCCCAAGAATGAAGATCACCGTTTTTTGTGTGCATAATACAGTTTTTTTCTGTAGTTTATTTGATTGTACATGAGTGTATTTGGTGCAGATGTCAATGTCATCTTAAGGTCAAGAGCATAGAAAGATCAATACTTTGCATTTTAATGCCACCATTTTTTTTTAAGAGAGGGGCACTCATTTTCATGTTAAATATTGCGAGTTCCATTACGAGCATGTAAGTCATGTGGGCTTTGCCCTTCTAGTACTTTTACCTGTACGAGCCTGCATGATGTGTGTGGGAGTGTGTGTGTTTGTGTATGTGTGGGCACACTTACACAGTGTTATCTGGACAAATCAGTGAACATCTACATAACTTGTTTTGACATGCCTACTTGTTTTGACGTCAGAACAATGATCCATTAGGGTTAGGGCTGGGTTAGGGTTAGGGTTTGGGTTAGGGGGTTAGGGTTAGAGTTCGAACACTGCAAAGTACTTAAAAATGGGGACGAAATATGACCCATTGTCAGCACAACGTATGTGGCGTTTTAGGAAAGTCATGATAATACTGTGTAACCTCGGCTGTGTGTGTGTGCGTTTATATATATATATATATATATATATATATATATATATATATATATATATATATATATATATATATATATATATATATATATATATATATATATATATATATATATATATATATATATATATATATATATATATATATATATATATATATATATATATGTGCATATTGTGCACCTTGCGTTTACAAACCACATTCAATTAATTGTTTTCTAACAGCATTATTAATTTACATCTTTAAAACTTGAACTCTCAAATTGTTCACTCTTTAACCCAGCTTACTCTGTTTACAAACCATGTGCAACGTAACAGCACAGTATCATTTTGCATTCTTTTTACAAAACTGGTGTGCAAATTATTTTTGTGATTTTAATACATTTCGTTTTTAAATAATTTGTTTGTGTGCATTGAATGGGCTGATCCCATTTCCTCAATCGGTGTCCAGTCCTGAATTCATACTTATGTGTGCTTGTTTCTTATAATTATATTTCGTTCATGTGGTCCTATGTGCATTATTTTGTGTGATCATTCACCTGTGTTAATTGTGTTAGCATTATTTACATGAGAAATTGTAAACAGAAAATCTGTTGTTCATTGATAATACACCGTATCAAGTTGTTCATTGTCATTGGTAGTATTCTTAAGTCACAATCATCAATATTATACTATCTTTTAGGGCGGACGTTTTTAAACAGTATTGAGGGTGGGTTTTCTTTACGGCGTTTACAAAGCAATTTATTACACCAGGAAGCTTGTCCTGAAAGAAACACTGGCATTTGGCATGTAGCTTGTTTGCTCAATGTTTCAACGCTGAAATCGTGTGGTGTGTGAATTGGCATTGGCCTTTCAAAATCAATGTTCATGCATGTGCTATCTCAGTGTTATGGGTGCAGTATTATTTTATTATTCTTGTCACCATGAATATCAGTATTACTGTTGCATTCTTCACGCAGTATTATTTTCCAAACTTTTTACATTGCTCTTTGTTGGTTTGTCTATTACTTTATACAGTTTGTTCCATCGTAGTCATTTTATGAACATTTATTTTTCGTCTGGGCACTATTTGTTTCTGCTTTTAAACAGTCAGTAAATAATGTTATTAACATGTGTGTAATACATTTAATAAAGGCTTTTTGTTCGAAGATTTAGAGTATTCGTCAAGAATCTTGTGTAGCCGTTTATTTCAGTCTCTTTTAGTATGAATAATCCTTCCAAAAGCAGAAAAATCATGACAATCATTTGCAGCACTAGAAAATCTGCTAAACATACACACACACACACACAAACACACACGCACACACATACATTATAAGGACACCAGAACTATAATTATTTTTTATATATATATTCCTACCTAACATATAAACAATGAAGTAAGCCGTCACGAACATCGAAATGGATAAATATAATGAACATTGGAATTGCCGAAATCCCCCCCCCCCCCCCGTTGGAGTGCCGGGGGTTTCAGTATAAATAGTACCCCCACTTTCTGGAAATTTAGTGCTTTAAATTCCCACTGTCGCTGTCTTCCTCATTTGCTCTTTCCTATTCCTGATCTGTCCTATCACTCTGCTATACTATCTTCTTCTTCGCTAGATCAATGACCTACCTTTTTTCTTGAAAACTCTTCCTGGACAAGACTCCTTGTTTGTGTATGAGGTCTGTTGGATCAGCTTGGGAGTGTTGGACGCTTTCTGCCGGGTGGTCACTAGGGCTTCCTATGATTGTATTATTTAGCACTATAGGCATTTTATATGTATACGTTTTTGTTGATGATTTGTAATGATGGTTGTATTCTATTTTGTTTTTGTAACCGGGGGTTCGCGTAGTTGAGGTAAACTTTCAGCCGTCCCCCGCGTGGGATGTCTTTATTGTAAAGTGACTGGCCGGTGGAGGGCATTCAATTTTCCCACTGGGGTTGTTTCAGCAGATCTTTTATGCGGATCGGGGGTTGTCCGGTCCTGATTTGGCTCGGAAGAGTCCGCTGGACCTAAAGCAACAATCAATCAATCAATCAATCAATGCCGTAATGTAATTCGGCACATGTATATTCCGTATAGCTTATGGTATATAATTATGTTACCGGCAATGTGTGAAATCCCGGTATTCTATAGAATGCCTAGACATTCTATAGAATGCCGGATTTCACACATTGCCGGTAACATATACCTTAATCTTTATCGAGCATATGCTCAACCCTAAAATAATGCTTGTTCTGCAGCTCGGTTTGCTCAGTCCTGTCTTGTTCTGCAAGCTTATTAGAAAAGTCGAACACTGGTAACAGTGTACTGCACAATCAAGCTGTCTGAAGAGGACTTCCTGTCGTGACCCACTGTCTAATACAATTGCTCCTAATATTTGAAGCTATGCACTGTGTCGAGGGACTGCCCTTGGACTTTGATGTCCATGTTGATGCCATTGGTGTTGTTGGTCATCATTTTGTTCTTCTCTGCACTTATTTCCATTCCATAGGCTCTGGAGGTGGTGTCAAGACTCTGTACCAGCTGTTCAAGTTCTTAATTGTCCCTCTCCAGCCAATCCATCAATGTCATCCGCAAAACGGAGGTTGGAGATTGCTCTACACCCTATGCTGACTGTGCAAATAGTTTTCGTTATACATTGAAGTTTACCACAAATATGTTAGGCTGTGCTTACAGTTCGTTCGTTCGTTGGGTAGATTAATGTCCCCGGACACTAAAAGCGTAGCCTACTAGGCTAGGGGACGTGTTAACAGTATATTCAGAGAATCATTTATACTTATAGTCTTTCATATTACTGACAGTTTTACAGGCACCCCTAATGTAGTTTGCATGCTAACCGATGGAGGTATACTTGTTATCGGTACCAGGTTTCAATTGGGCGCATTCTTTAAACATTAGCGTTTCAGACCTGGTATGTGGGCACTGCAGTGTACAAACGCACACTGATTATACCTTCACTGCATACTTATTCCACACTGACAGCGTCATTATACAACTCTCCAGGCAATGTGTGTGCTGTAAAACTTTATAATGAAATACATAGCCCTATATATCTTTCTATGGGTTATGCAATAGCACTGAAGAGCGTGTCAACAGCGCAAATACCGAGTGTTAGAAGACTATCAAGTTTAGTATATCCCTCAGCAGCCTTTGATACTCACATCGCAGAGTCTGATTAAACCACTGCCGTCGTCAGTCTCTGATACTCACATTGCAGTGTCAACTAGTACGACGTAGGCCTTCATTGTTGCCTGCACAGTTTGACATGCTTAAAGCAAAGACTGACACATGCACAAGGTAGAAGCATGTAGGAGTGACGACAGAGATTAATCGCTGTAACAAGGATTATTACCAACCGCTTAATACTACTACTACTACTACTACTACTACTAATAATAATAATAATGATGAATTGATAATAATAATACTACTGGATGCTATACGCGCCTTATTATTAAACCAGACTCAAAGCTTAACCACCTTAAAACTGTTCGGCTACGCCTGATCCACAAGGGCTGGGTAAAAACAATATTAAATGCAATGTCTAGCCTAATGATATGGTGCATTGCTCTACATTCGTATTATTAAAAAAAAAAAAAAAAAAAAAAAAAAAGAAAAGAAAAATAATACGTTAATTGTAATGCACAAATGGTTTGACCTCTTGAAACATACGAAAATATGTTTGTGGGAATTGAGACGTTAAAACGTCATGCAGGAGAGAGAGAGAGAGAGAGAGAGAGAGAGAGAGAGAGAGAGAGAGAGAGAGAGAGAGAGAGAGAGAGAGAGAGAGAGAGAGAGAGAGAGAGAGAGAGAGAGAGAGAGAGAGAGAGAGAGAGAGAAAGAGAGAGAGAGAGAGAGAGAGAGAGAGAGAGAGAGAGAGAGAGAGAGACACACACACACAGCACGCACCACACATCAAAAGCTTCTTAAACTTTCTCAAAATCTATTATTTGATTTTCAATCATCGTCGTTAGATAACAACACCTAATTATGTCACAAGCATTATTATTATTATTATTCACATTATTACATAATTATTATGGCATCAAAAATCCTGGCCAAGGCCACAGAATGGAACTTAAATTATAATTTTTGGAAATACTTCATTAAAGTTAGAGGTAAAGATGTTCTCGTAACCTTTCGGTCGTTGGGGAGAGAGGGTATTGGGACCTCTCTTTTCTCTAGCCCAGCTTAATGAGGGCGGTAGTTATTTCCTCTCCCTCGCTGATTTACCTTCCCCAGACAGATCCAGGTATTCATTCACAGTTGAGTGGACTGGGGTGTGTCATGCGCTTGTTTTTTGTTTTGGTTCGTCTGGTGATTTCCTTCTATGGATGGTCAGCCATCCAAGTATTAACCCATCCCAACGTTGCTTAACATAAAACACTGCTAGCCTGTGCCCAAACCCTACCCAGTACTAAACCAAAAATTATTATTATGTATTATTTATCCATCCTCATTTAATTATATTCTTATATAGCGCTTTTCCAGCTTACAAGGCACTGTCCAATACAGGATTTAACTCAAGCCGCCCGAGGCGCCTTCTTGCAGGATTTGGGAACATTGTCTGACACCCAGACAACTGAGCACAATCCTTGGGGACTGCAGATTGGGGAGAAGGGACCTAGTGCCTGCTGAGTATTTTGGTGTAGCCAGCACTCACCCATCTATGACATGAGCATCAGGATTTGTTAGTTAGTCATTATTTTTAGGGGCCAGCAGACTGCAAAGAGCCGAATCAGGACAACAACTTGGTTGCAAGGGGGCTCACCCATAATTCGTATAAAAGATCTGCTGAAACAACCCTAATAGTAACACTGAAGGCACTCCACCAGCCGGTCACTTTACAATAAAAGCATCCCATGCAGGGGATGCTGAGGCTATACTCTAATTTAGCGAACCCACATTTACAAAAACAAAATAGAATATAAACATCGTTATAAAATATTAACCAAACACCTACATATAACATGCCTACATTGCCAAAAAATAATATCATAGAAAGCCCTAGTGACCATGTGGCAGAATTAAAGCATCCAATATCCCCAAGCTGACCCAACAGACCTTATACACAAATGAGGAGTTTTGGAAGGGTTTAAAGAAAAAAGATAGGTGGCTGGTCTAGCAAAGAAGATGGTATAGTAGATTGATAGAACAGAGTAGGATTGAGAAAAAACAAAGGAGAAAGACAACGCCATTGGGAATTTAAAGCACTAAATGTCCAGAAAGTGGGGATACTACTTATACAGAAACCCTCATCACCCCCCTCTCCCCCTGGGTGATGAGGGGAGGGGGGAGGAGGAAGATGGAGCATCAGGATCTTTAAAGTCCATGCGGTTGAATGCACAGACTAGACCTCAGTTTATACTCTCTTCTGAAGTGTAAAATCTTTAAATATATCTCATCAAATACACATCAAAATAATCTACAAACAGGAGGAAACCCTGATAATTATGTTGCAATCTCATGTTTTGATTATGCTGTTGATAGTCCACGATTTCAGACAAGTGTCATACCTTATCTTGTTTACATATATATACATTATGTGCTGGGTTCACATGCACAAATAAATACAAAGTGTTAAATAATAAAGAAAGCACATACATTTGCACTCTGATCATTGCAACAAAATATTCAAAAAATTGATCAAAGACAAAGTTCATCTTTATCTATTTATTTACCAATTTATTAACTTAGCTTAAAACAAACACAAACTATGTGCCTGCAGTTTTATGGAGGAATTAATTACTGCCAATAGCTGGTAGGACACACACACACACAAATACCCATCCCACACCTACCCCACCCACTCTCCCACACATACCCACAAACACCTTTATATAATACATGAATAACTTCACTTCTGATACACAGGTTTATCTAGAACGGTGCTAAGGGGATTAAATAAATAACAACAATTTCAAGGGTAAAAACATCAACACATTATTTTTCTAAAACATCAACAAAACCAAAATATATTATTTTTTCGGGTTTGCATTTTAAAAAAACAAACAACTGACCTATACTCTGACAGGAAGCCAGGTTAACCCCAAATCTCCCATATTTTAGAGCCACATAAGAAAAGCAAAAATGTGAAAAGAATGTCCACAATATAACACAGAATATTTGTCACAGAACTGTTGTCATTATGCAGCCTGGGGCCAAACATGCAGCGTTTTACAGAAATAACATTCAGCATAATAAACAATTTTGTATTAACCACAAAAATAAATAGTATGCAATAACTAAAAAAGAAGATGTCGTAAGGCACAAACACTATTCAGATTTAAAAGAAAACACTGTGCTGTGTAGGCAAAAACAGCATTATTAATGTCACCCAAAAATGGAATTAAAACAGAATGTTTGAAACTAAAATTTCACAAACTAAAAACAATGCAATAAAATTTTAAAAAAATCAATACTATGTTTTAAAAAAACAAATGCAACAGTATTTTATATAAAAAAATCGTAATACTGATATGATAATCTCTGTGCTAAAATTGGCAGCATTTAAAAGTGCCAATTTAATTTTTTAGAATTTTTTTTACACTCTCCATAACTTGTTAACAATTTCAAATCATTCCTATTTTTAAATGTATGAGAGAAAAACAAAAGTAAACTGTAAAGGTTTATAAATGATATAGAAAGACAATCAGATGCAACAATAATAAGTAAACTGTAGAAAGGTTTATAAACGAAAAAATAAATACAATCAGAAGCCGCAATAATAATTAAAAGGACATTAAAACAAATTGCACTCATAAAACTGGAAAAGAAGAAAATAACTATAAAGTGAACAACAATTCCTGAGTGAATAATAAGTATAACATTATCAATAATAACAATCATTGTAATAAACATGACAGGAACAAAATAGATGGTGGAGTAAATGGAATTCCAAATTACATAAGAGAAAAAATAATCAAGACATTTCCTTTTTTGTTGGTTGGATTTGATTGATATTCCCAAACATTGCAATTTAACCATCCGGAAAAAAAAATTATATATATCTATCTATATATATATATATATATATAAAGTGTTTTATCTTTTTTTTTTAAACTTGACTTTTGTCTTAAATTTTGGAGTCCATTATCAGTTTATTAAATAATACAAAAGGGGTTGGATTCAAATACTGTTTATTTCTACTGCCCACTCAAGGAGAATCTGAACGACAACAATTGTATATTTCGAAAGATGGAATAAGGCACTTTATAGTCAAACAGTAAGAACAATTACATAAATAGAAACAAAAGCTCTTGAATAAATCATCAAATTGATTACTACTACCACACATATATATGTGTATACATATAAAGATAGTACAACAGTTGCAATAGTCACATAGCATGCAGATAAAAGAAAGGTTTCATAACAACTTAGTATAAAATTGTCCCACCAGCGGACTTTCACAAGAATGTCATGATGCAATTCATGCAGTAACAAAAATCATGAAGATGAATTATTGAATAGCTAATCCTTGCTGAACAGAAGACAACTGTATGGGTTTTTGTGACTCATCCTTTACTAATCGAGCATTGCACAAACATGGATAAGTCTTGTATCAATGGAAGTTAATTCCCTTTCCTGGCATAGAGAACACCATTATTCCATGTTGTTGACTGTAGTAGAATGTAAGGGGTTAAAATATTGCATAGTCAACATATCCATGCTGATGGACAACTATAAAACACAGTAATAAATAATAACTGAGAACTTGTTATGATTCAATGCACATACCCCACCTATATATGCACGATGTAAACATTACAAACAATAACTAATCCTATCCTATCCTATCCCGTAACTCGAAGGTCGTTGGGGCACCAAAGATGATCGTTTAACCAGCATACTCCATCTTTCTCTGTTCTCAGCAACCCTCATGGCTTTGTTCAGTGTCAAACCAGTCCATTCTCGAATGTTGTCCTCCCACCTCTTTTTTTCTGTCTCCCTCTTCTTCTGCCTCCTTGCAAGGCCTGATGCACTGGCGACGTGACCATACCATCAGAGTTTCTGTTTCTTCACCACTGTGAGCATGTCATCATGTTGTCAAATGGCTTGTGTGATGGTCTGTTGGACTTCGTTGTTGGTGATGTGCTGGGTATAGGAAATGCCCAAAAGTCTTCTGTAGCATCTCATCACTATGCTTTGTATTGTTCGTTTTAGATCTGCTGTGAAGGTCCATGTTTCGCAAGCGTATAAGAAGTTGTGATTTGTTTGTAATTCTGAATAAATACATTTAAATTTTTTTTTATCTGTTATGTTAAACGAGACAGTGTTTGTTTGAGATTCTCCCCTTTATTTTATAGTATTTTTGGTGCATGAATCCCAATCCCTTTAAAAACAAAACAAAACAAACTTTTAGAAGGTCCTAGAATTATGTGAGGCTTAATTCATATTAGTATCAAATCTTTGAAGTGTAAACGTGCTGTTTGACTGAATCTTACAGAACATTTTATTTTAAATTTATTTTAAAACTTGGACTTCACTTTTTAACTCTGCATGCTGTGCTGGGATGGTGTTAAAAGAGGTCTGATAGTGTGGCCTACTCTGCCTGCAATGCAAGTAGCAGCCCCAAAATAAAGGGGAACTGGAGGTATGGGAGTGGTTGGACAGTCTATTTTTATCTCCATATTTTAACCGCAGCCTCTGAGTTGCAGTGATGCGGAGTGCATTTGTCTGTGGACATTTTTTTGTAGTAAGTTCTTAAAGTAAAATGTGTTATATTTCTTTTGTACACTATTTACTGTTTGTTGTTTTATAATGTTCTACTTGTTGTTTTTTTCATTTACAATTTTCTCTCACCTTTATGTGCTGCATATATTATAACCATGTGTGATCTCACTGCAACCACATACATTTAAGAAACATCCTGCGAACCTGCTAAATGAAAAAGGGTTTAGAGAAACTTACGACACTGACTGTAGTTTAGTTTTTACTAAAACAAGCAAAAATATGTGCAACCCTGTTTCTTCAAAATAAAATATATTTTTAGAAAAGTAACAGTAAAAGAAATGTCTTGGGCAACCAATAAATGCAAAACACAACCAAAAGGGGTACAACCAGATAAAACTTATGTCATAATGACCAAAGCATCAAAAAACTATTAACAATTATTGATTCTTTCAGGATGGCTGATAATATAGAAAAATGAACATTGGATTTATCCTTCAAACTGAATAAAATAATTAAAACCAACAAATCAACACATAGAAATCGTGTTCAGTTTACAGTAAACTGAGTAATTTAGGATGTAGACTTTTTGTTGTTATTCCCCCTCCCCCCCCCCCCCAAAAAAAAAAAAAAAAATGTCCCATTTGCACCCACTGCAATTAAAATCTTCAGAAAACTTCCTTATAAATGCCTGGTACACTGGACATTCTCCCAATAAGATTACTTTTCGTTCATGGCACTTGACTGTGTATATTTATTTTTAAAACAATGTAACTTAAATCCTGCTAGTGTCCAGATAAAAATCTAGCCTTTCTAGGGTACCGGGTATTAGGCAATTAATTTTTCATAGTAATTAACAGTTGCATTTCTAATGCCAACAACATCATGCCAGAGCTTGATTATGCAATGAAATGTTTCCCTTTTTAAGTCTTAAAGACGCCAAAGTATGAGTTTCCACATAAATAACCATTCATCCACATGTTCAGATAACTCTTCTGATAAATCAATACTTACTTTCGCTGCATATGTATGTTCTTTAACTTACCATTTCATAGCTTTAAGTTTAAGTACTTGCTGTTAAAATAAGAGCATGTCCTGGTAGTAAGGGCATTAGTACTCTGTCAAAAAAAATTAAAAAATGAGCCTGATTTAGGTATTTTAATCAAGATCAGGGTCTTTTTTTAAATTTTTTTGACAGAGTACTAATGCCCTTACTACCAGGACATGCTCTTATGCATACAGTATTACACTATTTTTCAAGATGAAGTAGACATGAAAAATGCTTGGAATTTGTTTGATCATTTTTCTCTTATCTCAGCTGGTACATAAGCCAACAACATTTGATTTCTAAAATAACTGCAAAGGAATATTTGGTTGAAAGTTCTATTTAGTTGTTTTTCTTGTTCACGGTATGTCAGAAATCTGTACTCATTGTGTTACTCCCCTCCCCTCTCCTTTTTTAACAGGAAGTTAAACTGAATAAAGAATTAATATAAAAACGAAAAAATAACTTTAAAAAAAAATCATAGCTTTAAAACTAATTTATGCGTAAAGTATTATCCTTTTCCAGAAATGTCACCATGTTTCTCTAGTTAGTGACAACCAGTCTGGAGGTGTGCTAGGTCAATACGTTGTAAAAGTTGATGCCTTTTCTCAATCAAGTGAACAGCACACTCCTGGTCACCATTCTCATCATAGACATCTCCCAGCATCATAAACAGTTCTGTAATTATAATATATATATTTTTAGAAATTATATTATTGGAGTTCAACAATTTGATTTTAATTCAAACTGAAACTACACGTACAATTTGCATGGTTAGATTGATAGATATATTCAATGTTTACAAGGTCCAGCGGACTGCCAAGAGCTGAATCAGGACCACATTTTGCTTCCCTTGCTCCTTACTACTAGGCAAGATATTAATATCTGATTCTGAGCAGATCCAATTTCTTTGAACACAGGAAGATAGCAGTAACTTTGCCAAAAGCACATAGGCTGTTAATTTTCGGCCTTTTTATGGAGACATAAAAATGAAATATTTTCCTACTGCTTACCATACATAATATCACAGCATTGATGGTAAGGAATAAGGAGAACGTCATTATTTTGTATCCATGGATTCCTCATCTTGAACTTCTGGCTGCAATCTCTGCAGCTTTGCCATCAGCGTCTCGCTGAAAGAGTTGCGGTAGCCCTGACTTAAAGAATCTAACAGGCTGTAAATGGTTTCATAATGCTTAGCTGCATTTGCGGAGTCCACCACATTAAATTGTCTGCCCACCACCTGTAACATTAACAAACAAGAATAATAAGCTTTCTTTCCCTCTTCTTAGATTGAATAGCCACAATTGGTACATTGATTCATTTGCTGCTACATGTGATTACCAGGGAGCTGCTGGACTTCATCATCAGACAAAAGCCATAAGCCAAAGTCAGATTGTAGTGAGACTTGGGTAGTTAGTGTGCAATAACAATTTAGCAGGATTAATGTTCATGAGCTTATTATTCCGCAATATCCCTTGATCAGTGATGTACTCTAGTCTACAGCTATGATCACATAAACTTGCCATAGGTAAGTGAATGCAGGCATCACTCATTAGTTATAGGTGTATGTGCAGATTTGGGACCAGCACCTTGAGCAGCCCTTGAACTGAAAAAGTGCTATACTTATAAGAATTATTAAATAAATAATATTCCCTTCAAAATGGAGCTACATAGATCTATCAGATATCCTCTCAGTCTTCCTCCCTTCAGTAATATTAGCAATTGCAAATATGCTAACCTTTCAATATTTAGATTATATCATTTGCACATTCCTGCGGAATCTTCGTGGCTTTTCACTCTTCACAACTTGGCCGACTGTCACTTTAAAAATGGCGACAGTTGACAATTTCATGACAGCAGACCAAAGCCTTATTGTAACTTCAAAAGTATTTAAACAAATAGTAGTTTTGTCCCTAAATGTAAAGGATTTTAAAAAAACAACAAATCTGTTTTACTATATATCCCATTTGATTTGCATAATACTCAGTTACTGATTCAGTGATTATCTTTTAAATCGAAAGATAAATGACTATCAACCTGAGCCACCACTCCCAGGTCTTTTTACTCAGTGCACTTTCGTACGCTCTTATTACTGTTACCAATTTTAATAATATATGAAGGGTTGCATGACAAAACACGCTATACCGCCAAAAATAACAAAATCGAGTTACATCCCTTGACACACTCAGCTCCTATGGCTGCTACTGCCTGTAAAAATATTTCTTCACAAAACGCCCTATAACCCTTAATAACCGCCAGTGAAACATGACAGTTCTTTACAAAACACGCTATGAGCCACGGCCTCTTTTTGACAAAACGCTCTATATCCGCCAATCAGAATGCCCGAAAGTATTATATCCGGCCACACCCCCAGCCTTGTTGATAATTGTAAACAAAGCGATTTCTTCACCATATTCGATCTATAATCTTAATAAACCAGAGCCATCCGTCAATATTTATGATGGATACCTTTGATGATAGTCAGAAAGATGTTAATTTGACAATTGGAGGGAGTAAAAAACGGAAGGAAAGGGCAACACACAAAAAAGAAATAGTGAAGCAAGCACGTTACTCCAGTGGTGGCAAAATCCCAGCCATTACCTACTCACACAATGATAATGCAGAGTGCAAAGGCTGCTTCAGTGCTTGGTAGCAAACCTGACCCCCTCAGACCTTGCTCTAAATCAAGGGAAGTTTTATGATTCCTTTAACAAGGTGAGATCAGCTTTTTGATTGTTGAACATCATTATTACAGGTTGTTCACAAAATTGCGTAACACCTAGGCTAGGAAAGAGGGCGGGGAGGCGACCAATACGATGTGAGTGTGACAAAGAGGGGGAGGGGAGTAGGACATGCGCTACATACTAACATAGCCTTTCGCTGGATATAATGCGTTTTGTCAAAACAATCAATATAAAAAATGGTCCAGTAAATATGATATCAAACATTGATTTGGTGATTTTTGTTTTTAAATAAAGCTTTAATGTTCTCATGTTTTTAGTAACTATAAGTACAAAACTGTCAAAAGCGGAATATTTGCTACAAGGCCTGCCTTTAAAAAAATGCCAAATATCTCAACTTGACAAATTTCGATATAGTGCTTTTTGTCATGCAACCCTTCATACGGTACTTTTGTTTTGGGATAGCTTTACTCCTTTAGTATTTCCCAAAAAGTATCACCATCAGTCATCACCATGCAGAGCTGCATTTGCATTCCTGGACAATAAAATACACACCAAATGAAATTATATATGGACCTATGAATTCATGAGGTTAGAGTAAAACGAACAAGATTAAATAAATATATAAAAGGACTGACCAATTGTTCTTTTGGAGCAGCACGACATTTAATATTATTTTAATTACAATTAATTTTAAACTCGACGAACGTTGTCTTTGAACGTATACTTACACGAAACCCTTGTACAGAGAGTTCCACACAATAAAGTTCGTCTTCTTTGGTTCGCAAGTTCATATAAACTAGATTGTCCGATATAGGAAGGACTTGGGAGATTTCTACAAAGTTGACAGCATATGCAACTTCCTTGACGACCTCACTAGCTTCGATTCGTAAGGTATGTTCCGAATCATGATCTTCGCACGCCGCCATGTCGTCAAAGCGGGGCTACTCTTTAAAACCTTTAGAATTGTTATCCTTGACAATCCTTAACTGGAATACCATGTTGGCTACTTATTCTAATTCCGATTTAACTTGTCAAGCCTACGACTAATAAAGTCTTTAGAATGTATGAACTGAAAATAGAGTAGGAAAGTGCCTTTCTATTTTATTTATGTAAATATTTATTTCTGTATTCATTTATATATCTATTAACTTCAAATTGTTTATATGTGTGTTTCGTTGTTTACACTGTAAGCTTATATCATTCTTAAAAAGTAAGTAACTTACACGACATTGGTTCTGTCCACCCCAATGGCACAGTTCACAGAACAGAAACAACATGAAATTAATACGCATAGTTACACATGTATGTCTACATTAATTATGAGGACTTGTTTTAACATGTTATTTATGGGGGCTCAGTGGCGTATGCCACAGGAAAACAAAGGAAGCATATATAATGGGAAGCGTGGGATCAGGGGTGTACTCATTGGCGAAAGCAGTTGATCGAGGAATTGAATGTAAAGCGATAGCTTCACAGACCGTACAGTCTGTGGTTCGAATTTGACGACCTATCCTATCCAATCCTATCCAATACCGTAACTCAAAAGTCGTTCGGGCACCACAGATGATCGTTTAACCAGCGTACGTAGCCTACTCCATATTTCTCTGAACACCCTCGTGGCTAAATTCGCTCAGTTCTTTCTCGAATGTTGTCATCCCACCTCTCTTTCTGTCTCCTTCTTCTTTCTCCTCCTTGCACAGTGCCCTGCAGGATGGTCTTTGCAAGGCCTGATGCTCTAGTGAGGTGACCATACCGCCGGAGTTTCCGTGAGCATGTCATCGTGTTGTCCAGTGGCTTATGTACTGTGGTCTGTCGGACTTCGTCGTTGGTGATATGCTGGGTGTAGGAAAAGGTTGACGACCTGGAACGCCGTAACAGAAATAACATAACCCTGCGCCGGCCCCAACTCCTTCGGATGGGAGTATCAACCGAGGTCTAATCGGTACACGCGCGGCATTCTATTGCTGGGACTTTAATTAAATATCCTGACCCTCATGTCCTAGACGGATGAGTGCTGGCTGGACAAATACACCAAGCAATCACTAGGTCCCTTCTCACCCACCTCCCGGTCGACCAGGATTTGTGCTCAGTCTAGTCCAAAGGCGTCAGACAATGCGCCCAAAGACTGCAAGTGGGCGCCTCGGGCGGCTTGAGTTAAATCCTGTATCGGCCAGCGCCTTGAGCAGCCCTTGAGCTGGAAAAGCGCTATATAAGAACGATTAAATTAAGTAAAATAAAATGTGCCGCATGTGTGTGCATGGCGTGTAGCAATTAATTAATTTGCATTATAGCCTGGAGTCAGTTAGAAAGAATGGCACAGGACAGAGGACTCTGGAGAGCTGTTGTTGGCGGCCCATACCCTGGCAGGGGTGAAGGGTATTAAGTAAGTAAGTATAGTTTGGGCTGAGATGTGTATGTTGACTTTGGTCTGCGACTAAGTTCTTTCAACCTAAAAATGCACTATAGCCCTATACATGCATTTAAAACGTTTACTCATTATTTTTAAACTAATTGGTATTGGTGTTGCTCATTTGACATGAATAAAGTTGTGTTGTATTTCTTCTCATTATAGGCAATGGCAAATAGATAATGCAACAACTTACAAGTAATTGTTTCTCCTCTCTCCCTTACCCCCCGTGGGGGTACCGGGGATTTCTGTATAAATAGTATCCCCACTTTCTGGAAATGTAGTGCTTTACATTTCCACTGTCGTTGTCTTTCTCCTGTGTTCTTTCTCATTCCTGCTCTGTTCTATCAATCTACTATACTGTCTTCTTCGCTAGACCATGTCACCTACCTTTTTTTTCTTGAAAACTGTTCCAAAACTCCTCATTTGTGTATAAGGTCTGTTGGGTCAGCTTGGGAATTTTGGACGTTTTCTGCGGATGGTCACTGGGGCTTCCTGTGTCTTACACGATTATTTATCAATATTCGATTCAGCCCCGATGCTTGAATCTTGATAAGTGTAACTAGAATTCGTTTATCCACGCATTCTGTTCACTCAGCAAAAAGGCAGGTGTAATCGTATAAAGTTTTCCAACTTTATTCAGCAAACATCAACAACTGCATACAAGATCGTTTTCCGAAAATCACTATAGAAATCATCAAAAATCACTCAAAATCACTCTTACAAGCAGACAGTGCATTACTTTTATAGCCTCTCTGCAATCAAGAAAAAATTGGAATATTCCAGCATGAAGCAATAATACCCAATCAAATAAAACTCGTTACGGAAACTATGCATTGTCTTACGTCATAGAACATACTTTAGGTTAAAAGAATCGCTTAGCTATTAGGAGACCTATCTGGAAGCTTCGGTCGATAACAAACAAGCAACTCCTGAAAATTCTCAATCTAACAATATTGACCGATGACAATTATCAACACTATACAAACTTCTTCTAGCAACAACGCAAAATCAAATCAAAGGTAAATACACGTAATCATTGCATACTTTGCAAAACAAAAAGATCGGACCTATCATACGCGTCTCAATCGTAACACTATATTATTGTTTACCAATGTAGGCGTTTTATGTGTGTGTATTTTGTTGATATTTTGTAATGATGTCTGTATTTTATTTTGTTTTTGTGAACGGGGGTTCGATAAGTTGGAGTATGGCCTCGGCGCCCACTGTAACTATGAGATACATTTATTGTGGAGTGGCCGGCTGATGGAGTGCCTTGAGTGTTGCCACTGGGGTTGTTTCAACAGATCTTTTGTGCGGATCAGGGGTGAGTCCTCTTTCAACCAGGTTGTGGTCCTGATATTGTGGTCCTGATTCGGCTCTTTGAGGTCCGCAATGAATAACTAACTCCTCTCTCCATTACTCCACGGCCACCTATCCCTACGCGTAATTACTCGCTAAGTATAAAGTAGTTTTCAATTTTTTTTTCGTATAATCTCTACCTCATACATTAGACTTTTGCATGCTTTCAGTCCTACATTTATTTAGTAATTGTTTTAACATAAATTTATTCAACAAACCAACCAGATATTAATACAAGGCAAAACATCAGGGCGCACAAAAGCACAAGGCTTAAATAAGTGCTACCCAAATAATAATAATGTGTCAAAATATCACTGGCGGACGACAGGAAACAACAACAGAACATTGATAAAAATACAAGAAATAAAAAAAGGCATAATTTTTTTTATAAAAAGAAAAGAAAGTTTTAGACAAAAAAAGATTTCCAAGTGAAGGGGAAGAGAAAAAAAAATAGGGGAGGTGGGTGCATGGTGGTAGTGGTAATTGTGATTGTTCGTTGTGTGTATGTCGTATATGATTTTTAATGGGCTGATACTGCCGCTGTTATTGATATTGCTCAAAATGATATGAATAGAGTTGTGCTGTATTGTGGACCCCACCATTGTACAAACAAAATTATGATAGCCTACAAGCCAGTTAAGTCCAATCCAATCAGATCAGTGCTTGCGTTATGTACGCTTCTATGTCGAAGAGTCATGTTCTAAGCGCAGGTAGGCTAGAATGATATGTATTATACCGTTCATAACTATGACAGTGTGCATGGTCGTCAATAAATCAAGAGAGTTGTTCGTTCAGTTGAGTGGACTACTGCTAACTTTACCCATGACACAACAGGTCAGTCAGTCAGTTTTGATTTTGGGGAAGCCATTTATTATTGACAATCAGCGCTATCAGACTGATCATATCCTACTCATCATATCCTACTACGTCTTGTATCCCGTTGGGGTGCCGGGGTTTTCTGTATAAATAGTACACCACCACCCTAAATAGTACACCTCCACCACCACCACCACCACCACCCCATCCCCCACTTTGTGGAAATGTAATGCTTTACATTACCACCGTTTATGTCATTCTCATTTGTTCTTTCTCGTTCCTAATCTATTCCATCAATCTACTATCTTCTTTGCTAGACCAGTCGCCTAACCGTTTTCTTGAAAACTCTCCCCAAACTCCTCATTTGTGTGTGGAGTCTGTTGGTTCAGCTTGGGGGTATTGGATGTTTTCTGCCAAATGATCACTAAGGTTTTCTATAGTTTTATTATTTAGCAATGTAAGCATTTTATATGTATGTGTTTTGTTAATATTTTATATTGATGTTTATATTCTATTTTGTTTTCGTAAACGGGAGTTCTATAAATTAGAGTACAGCCTCAGCGTCCCCTGCATGGGATGCCTTTAATGTAAAGTTTGTGGCTTGTGGAGTGCCTTCAGCATTATCATGAGGCTTGCTTTAGCAAATCTCTAATACGGATCAATGGTGAGCTCTCCTTCGGCAAAGTTGTGGTCCTGATTCGACTCTTTGTAGTCCGCTGGATCCTTTAAACAATGACTAATTTACTAACTACTACATCCTGTACTAGGTCTATCTCTAGAATAAAATTGTAGAAACACCGACAGGAAATTAATAAGAAAATTATACAGATATATTACAGAGGAGGGGGGGGATGAGGGGTTAGAAAAAGACAATGTAATATATATTTCCATCATAACTCCCATCATATTAGAAAATAGGGAAGGGGACAAAGAGGATGAAGAAGACGGTGAACCCAGAAAACTTGGTCAACCTTAGGAAAAATGTCACCTACCCAGTAAATAAAATTAAAAAAAAATGTATTACACAAGTTTGCTGTTTTAGAAAAATATTTTGTTGTGAAAAAACTCCCAAAAATAAATTTTAAAAAGCAAATAAGTGATTATTAATTATACATTTGGGCAGTCTCCTAGGCCTGTGCATTCATTGTTATAAGTAGCATCTAAATCTCGATCCAGTTTGCAGACATATTATGTTTTTCAGAGCAATCCACACTAATGAAATTAGTTTTTATAAATTTTAGTTCTGACAAGTACAATCTGTCTCTGATATTCAAATTAAATTATTCCTATATAAAATGTATTAGCCTACCTTTTGAGGGTGTAATTAGCCTAAATGTGGGTCTGAAATACTAAGGGCAGCAAAATCCGCTACCTGACTTAGCCAGCAGCCAGCAATTCTTTGTTTTTTCTGGGGTAAAGGAGCCTAGTGTTGCAAATTCATGAATAGACATATTTTAATTTCCGTTGAATTTCTCTCTTATGATTTGCACAAGCAATGAGGCAAATATTTATCTTGTTATTATTGGTTAGTTCAAACATTCAGTTTGGAAAGATTACTTCGATGTTGAAAAGAATTCATGCACACACTCTTGGTCGGGGTAGTCCATATTTTAATATCACCGAACCCAAAAATGTCCACATAAACTTAAATACATGTACCGAGCAAATTAATAAACCGTGCAGCAGGTAATGTCTTAATTATTAGAGAAGACATTAAAGCAGATGAGGACACTATAACAAAAGACGACATAATAAAAATCCATTTCAGTTCAAAGTTGCATCCAGATAAGCTATCCAGATATTCAAGTCGAAATAGATCTGAATAGGTTGAATATAGGCCTATGTAATGTTTCTTCTTCTTCTTCTTCCTCTTCTTCGGCTAATTATGGCTTAGCCGTCCTTTAACCAAGGGGATGAACACAAGCGCTATCAGGACAAGCGGTGGCGGTGACGTTGACGCAATGGCCGTACAACGAGGCCGTACCGTCGTCGTTGACGATGTTAGGTTGACAGATTAGCCCCGTGTCACACGGGCAGTTGGTCTCCGTGGGTCGAGTCGTGCAGCCCTCAGTCTCATGAGCCACCTGAAACAATGTGTGTGTCGCTGGTTGATTCACTGCTTGATATATTGATTGGGTTATTGACCAATTATTTTTTTCACTGTTCAATGGCGTTGAACAGGGCGTGTGTGTGTATGTCTGTCAGTGTGTGTGTGTGTGGGTGTGTGTGTGTGTGTGCGTGTGTGTGTGTGTGTGTGTGTGTGTGTGTGTAGCTAGGTAGAAACGCCGTTACTCTGACATACACTTGAAACTCTACGTACTTTTTTTGACGGACCCCGTTATTTTGACGTCAAAACAGTGTTCCGTTAGGGTTAGGGCTGTGTTAGGTTTAGGGTTAGTTTAAGGGTTAGGGTTATGGTTATGGTTAGGATTTGGGTTATGGTTAGAGTTAGGGTTAGCTTCAAACAATGGACAAATTTGTAAAAATGTCAAAGTAACGTATGTAGAGTTTCATGAAAGTCATCACAACGTCGTTTCTACACGGTTGTGTGTGTGGGTGTGTGTGTGTGTGTGTGTTTGTACAGGCCCATATAGCTATATATAAGCCACCGAGGTGACTTTGGTTTAATTGTTTGACTAAATAAGAGACTAGCTCAGTTTGTAACACCGACAGATTGATTTATCCCTTTTATTGACTGGAGGAATAATTGACTGAATAGATTACCTTTTTACAATAGACCCAGGAAGGCAGGAACTCGTCTCTGACGCAACAGTACCCTTCAGGACAGTGGTCGTGCTGATTGTTAATTCTTGGATCGCAATGTTGATTGATTATGTTCTGTGCCTGTACATCATCATCATCATCATCATCATCATCATCATCATCATCATCATCATCATCATCATCATCATCATCATCATCATCATCATCATCATCATCATCATCATAATCATCATCTTCATCATCATCATTATCATCATCATCATCACTATCATCCTCCTCCTCATCTTCATCATCATTATTATTGTCCTCGGTTTTGTTGTTGCTGTCGCTGCCGTTTGCAGGAGCAGCAGTTGTAGCGGCACATCAACACTACGGCAAACATCATTCCCTTCATCATGATCTTGTTCATCATCATCATCATCATCATCATCATCATCATCATCATCATCATCATCATCATCATCATCATCATCATCATCATCATCATCATCATCATCATCATCATCATCATCATCTTCGTCGTCGCCGTTGTCGTCTTCGTAGTTGTTGCTGTAGCTGTCGTTTCCAAGAGCCGCAGTAGCAGCAGCAGCACCACTACCACTACAGCAAACATCATTCCCTTCATCATCATCATTCCCTTCATCATCATCACCACCATCATCATCATTATCATCATAATCATCATCATCATAATCTTCCTCCTTCTCCTCCTCCTCATCATCATCGTAGGCGTTGTCGTTTACACATGACCCGCACAGCTGTATATAGAGGATAAATAGAAAGTACACTTATGTTCTTATACTCTTATGTTCGGACTGCTGGTGGGAGATTTTAGGGAAATAATAAAAGAAAGGAATTATGAAATAAAAATAAATGAAAATAAACACAAGCGCTATTTGGAAAACTTACCGCAACAAAAACACACAGCCCACAAGATACCGCCAAAACCAGACGCACATTTCGCATTCCCATGTTTGCTGGCCTGTTCGTTTGTTTGTTTCCACTTAAATGTCCTAAAGTAGACTGCACCGGTGTTGTGTTCGACTTTCTTATTAAAACAATGCTATCTCTATATGCGGTTTCGCCAAAATTAAAAGGGCTGGTTTTATAATTTTTAGTCTTGGTGGTATAATTTTAGTCTTTGTTGAAGCTGTGGAAGAATCCCATTACAGAATAATGGGAACGTAGCATATGGTCGGACACAAATCCTAAACGTCGTAAGGTTAAACAAGTACCTTTAAATTAAAGCGATTATTCACCCCAATTTTCTCGATAAAGTAAGTTGGAAATTAATTATAATTTTAATTGAAAAAGATGTCAACAAGATGAAAGTAGTATGTAGATTTTTTTGTGTGGTCCGCTGGACCTAAAACAACAAATATGTATGTATGCACTTCTTGTGTAGCCAATCAATATTGTAATTAGAATGTGGATTTTGAATGCATGATCTACATTTATGTTCGATCACTTGTTCTTACAGAATACAACTTTTAGCTAGCAGAGTTATAAACAGTATAGTTTTCCTCTGCCATTTTTATACTGTAGTTTAGATTAAACTATACGTGTTGTGCTTTAATCTGTGTGCGGTTTTTTGTCCATTGTCTTTGTGGTCCTGTAACAGACTTCGCCTCTTTGTGAACGTTTTTTGTACATGAGCCGAAGATTCGAGAAACTTGCGAGCTATTAAATCTGTCAATAGTATGAAAGTAAGTAACGGGAAAGCAAGCAACGGTATCACTACTAATATATTACTACCACTGCCGCAGCCACCACCACTGCCATCACCACCACTGCCATCACCACCACAACTACTGCTACAACTATCAAAATAAAATATTTAAAATCATCATATTTTACCCGCGCACAAAATCACATTTTAACAACACACAATAGGAAAAGCAGAGCAACACAAGGTCTGAAGGTATTCATTTTTTGTCTTCAATGAATTTTTGTTTCTGGTGAAGCCATAACAATTATCTTATGGCTAGCTCGACAACTGCTTTACAATTGATATATTTCTGATTCTGTTTTGCTGCCGGAAAGAATGAGAACAGCTTCTGTTATCTATAATCGCACCCGGACAATACTTGACGATACTCAGGCGCAAAATATACGCTTAGCCCTTGACGGATTTAAGGTGTTGTTTATTTAAGAGAATTTGACAACGTCAGAATGGTCTTATCTGTCTACACGGACTGATTCGAACAATCACAGACTGTAAGATCACGGCCTTACCCACTGACCAACACTTCATCTACAGTTCTTTCATTTTTGCATGTTTTTTCCCCCTTCCTCTCCAGATATTCCGCTTGATCGCTGATATATGTGTTGGTCTATTTACTTTTGGCCTTGACGCATTGGAAGCAAATTACTTCAATAGTACACATGTATGTGCTGTACTGATGCTGACTTAGCTGTCTGTACATATATTTGTTTATTGGGAGCTTTGTTTTCCATCTTCGCCCACCCTCAGCTTCAAAGCAGTCTTCTACTACTTGAATAATATAAAGTATTTAATTCATATGTTATACACTTGCTGCTGTGTGTTTTCCCCATTAAAATGAAAATGAAATTAAAATTGTTGTAGGTTTTGTGTGAAATTGTAAGACAGTCTGTCATTTACTCTCTAGCTTTGCAGATTAAAAATTAAAATTACTACTACACTTGTCCAGCTGGTGGCTACTTTATTCTCACTTAACTTTTATATTTTTACAACAATGCAAAAACGATTTCCACCCGTTTCTTCCCTTTTTATTTACAAACGTAGATTTATTACGCTACGACAATGAATAAGTGCTCTTTAAAAAAAAATTATGTAAGAGGGTGATAAGCGGATAGCTAGACAAACAGCCAGCCAGACGGACACACACAAGCGCCCTATAACCAATAAAGTGAATATAATGTACGGTCTCTGTGAGACAGACGCGTTGTTTCACATATTTTTACATTGCTAGAAAACACTGTAGACTTCGAGGGTTTTATTAGTTCAAGAAGTGTAACATACGACAGGTAGGTCAGCTTTAATGAGCACAGGGTCCAGAGTACACTCTCAAGTTCTGCGAATAAGTCAGAAGCTATTAGAGGTACCCCCAGTCCACCCAGCTGTGAATGAGTACAATTTAGAATCGGTGACTGTAAAACAGCGAAAGAAAGAAGATGGACACCACCCTCATGAAGCTGGCCCTGAAAATGAAGACCCCTAACACGCGTTCCCTCTCCTATACAAAACGAGAGGTTATGGAGACACTGTTGCGCTTACCTTAATTGGTAAACTTTTGTTTACGCCTTTGCATCTTTTGCATCTGTGGTGCACCAACGGACTTTTTGGGATAGGATAGGATACTTAACTGGGTATGTGCGTTTAAGTAGGCTACACGCCTGCTGAATTTGACGGCACATTTCCGATACCTTACACTAGAAGAGGAAGGGTTTGGGGGAGGGAGGGTGAGGAGAGGGATTTAGAGATAATAATAATAATAATAATAATAATAATAATAATAATAATAATAATAATAATAATAATAATAATAATAATAATAATACAGGATGATATATATATACGCGCCTTTCCCCAAATCAATCGGGCTCAAAGCGCGGCGATCTATACCAACATACACGCTCACCTGTCTCATCCACCCTCACACACACCAAATACACAGTAAAGGCAGGGAGATCGCTATTAGAAGACTGATAGAAAACCGAATTTTTATTTTTGCATTTTTTTTATATATTGACTGCGTCCTGTACCATTATTGAAGGGAGGGAGGAAACCGGAGTGCCCGGAGAAGGGGAAGGGGAAAGGGAGAAGGTGGGGAGGATGTATTTACATAGGTCATTTGTCTGCGGAATTTGACTGTAGATAAAAACATCGACTTCCGATGGCATCCACTGCAGGGAGATCTCGTTTATTATTGGACCGCGTTGAGCATGTTATGGAAGCATAACTATTAGATTGCTTGGTTTGTACTTCTCAATTGCTCAAAGAGCTGCTCAGATCTAGGGTACACAAAATAGCTTGCTGCGCTCAAGTCAGGATCGACCCTCGTCGTCCACAACTCCACTTTCCGCTTGTTTGCGTAGCTTGTAACCCGCACCTGGGGGCCACCGCTACATCTAAACAGGGCTTTTAGTGCAAAAACTGACACCACTTTGATTTTCAAAAAAAAAAGTTATATTTCATCTAATGAAAAAAAAATTAAAAAAAGAAGGTAGCCTTTTTGAAAGAAAACAAAACTCTCAGTGTCAAGTTAACCAGACATTATAAGTCAGGGCGGGCGGCTCGTCTGACGCGAAGTAATCTTCAAGATAAAGAACATGCTGAACATGCAATGCTTATCAGTGCTTGGTTCGCCTTATTCAGAATGTAAGGTGCCTCACATTTGCCTCTCGCTGATTAATGTTTTTCTTTTTGTTTAGAAATGCTTATAGAGACCAATACAGAATCTTTAGAACTTGTCTGGTGCGTTTAATCTTCTCTTTGTGGCTTTTAATGTCTTTCTTTTCTTGTTCTTTCTTTAATTTAATTTATCGTCAGTGCACATGAGTGATATTTATATGTAAGGGGTTAGTAACATTAACATTACTCAAAGAAAGATAACAATTATAAGCTTCTTCTTTTTTTTTAAAAATAAATTTTAGGTGAGTCTGATGTCATTTTTTGAAACTTTTACAGTACATAGTATGATCGCAGAAGAGTTTCTTAATCCATATTATTGAGGTGAAAGCTGTTCGACGGACTTGAAACAACTTAAAAAGTCTGCGAGAGCCCTGATAAAGTCACGGGTGTCTCCTAATGCCGTCATTGAGCGTCACTTCAGACTACAGACACAGCATTTGTTTCCAATGGCTAATCAGCAACAATGCACTTTGGTTTGTTTGTCACGCTTCGCTGCGTTTGTTTGTGGTCGCCTGTACTTGTATTATCAGGCAGATAAGCCATTTACTGCTTATTGCAGGCGACCTTTTTGAACGCTAGGACATGAAGTTAACTGTTTAGATTAAAATTTATAACAATAAATATTAGAAACACACTCATATAAGCCTATGAATGTGTAAGCAAGTCATCTAGAATCAGTGAAGTATGCATTTTATGAATAGGCTCGCAATGTTATGCGATCAAAGTCAGTAGGCCAAATATTAATGTGCTGGATGCCTGTGCTGGACAGAATTAGATAACAGACTGAATTGAATTTGCATACAAATTTATATTACAAGTGTACAAGTGAAAGCCTGTGAAAGCATCAACGTTAACTAACTATGAGGTTTTAAAAACGTGTTTACATCACATTCTGGGAGAGAGGCAATAATAAGTGTATCCACATTATACTATGAAGTATTACAATGATAACAGGACCTGTGCACATCTACGGATTTGATTCCATTACGGATTTTCTCCGATTTTCATGAGCAGAATACGGCTTACTTATTAAAATTCTATTAAAATTCCGAAATTCTGATTTTTTTAAACTTGAACTGTCGTTACAGCTTGCTACTGAAAATTTTTAAAAAACTACTGGTTTGTTTGCTACTGATGAGCATTTTGAGTGTGCACAGGTCTGTAGATACAACAATCGGAATATTATTTGGTGGGACAATGGCAGAATGTTTTATATTTAACATCTCTCTCTCTCTTTCTCTCTCTCACTCTTTCTCTCTTTCTTACACACACGCACACATACACACATACCTACAAACATAAATACACACATGCATGCACAACCACACACACTCGCACAAGCATACCCAACAGATAAACAGATAGATATAGTAAAACACAAATGACTAGTCTAAAGTGACCACAAAAACATTCTAAATTATAGTAGTCGCTGTAGTATCTACATAATATTATATATATTATAGATGTACGATATGTAGGGAGAAGCAGGGGGATCAGCGGTGGGAGGAGGATGCGGCGTTTAGAGATCTTACAGATTGAGGGTAAAAGCAAGATATAAGCCCTTCGTTCTGTGTATCCAATGTATTTTCATAGTTAGTTGCAGATGATAGTAATACGGGTATATCTATTTCAGTGGGGCTAGCATTAGAGAGAGAGAGAGAGAGAGAGAGAGAGAGAGAGAGAGAGAGAGAGAGAGAGAGAGAGAGAGAGAGAGAGAGAGAGAGAGAGAGAGAGAGAGATTGCAAGAGTCAAGGGAGATAACCCTTTATCAAAGCCGTCTTGTTCAGCTGTTGTTGCTTTACCTCTGTAAAGAATTTTCCAGAAAAGTTATGGGGAAAATCCGATTCTGTGGCGTCCAAAATTAACAGAAAATTCCGTTTGAAAGATTTGTTTCCGTGTCAGCGGCAAGGCAGCGAGCCAGCGCAGCCATTTTGCAATAAACAGTGTACAACAATTTCACCATAAAGTAGCAACCCACATCATTGTTAGTGGTAAGTAATGTTTTAAATACCTAGCATCATGTCCTGAACAGTTTAATATTGTGTGTACGAACTGATCTATACTGGTTTGGGCTACATTTTGAATGATACGGCCTATTTTCTGTTCAGCCTATGAGGTGGTGCGAATAGGCGTTGAAAATAGGATAGGCTAGACCTTTGACTTTCTCAGTCTAATCATAGAGGCCGCCATTGATGAGGTAAACGTGATCTTAGTTCTTAAATTGTCTTAGTTTACGTGTTACGTTTGTGTCTATTGTTATACCAGATGTGTTTATATTTGTTTAATCAAAATCTGGGCCTCAGAAGATGCGCCTTATGACAGCAAGTGGCCGTCTCGGGCTGCTTGAATTAGATCCTGAATCAGTCTGTCCGGGGACGTTCATCTACCTGCCTGCCTGCCCTGCCAGCGTAGGCCTACTGCAGCTCTTGAGCTGGAAAAGCGCTATTATACAAACGATAATTATTTTTTAAATTAAAAAAAATCAGAGTAAATTGCTTATTGGTCTAAACTATTGTATATATACAGCAAACTACATGCTTTTGGTTGATTTTTATTAATTATCAGCAAGGGGGTACTGACTAACGATATTGTGGCCGAATGGTCTTAAGTTTCCTGTGTTTGGTTTCAGCTGATGTAGGCCTACTGTAAATTTCCGTTGAGAGCTTGGCGACTGAGAAAGAAGCTACAAGAAATTATCTCAATCTGTCTGATTTTGCAAGGTATTCTTGGTCATTTGAAGGTATTGTATTGTATTGTATTGTATTGTATTGTATTGTATTGTATTGAATTGTATTGTTTTGTATTGTTTATTAATTTAATTTAACGTCTGTTCACATTTATGATATTAAACAACATATTAAATTATAAACAGATTAACTTAAAAGTATAATAAATTAATTAAAATGAACAAAAATTAATATAGGCTATCAATATAATTATGTAGCAGAAATCTATTGTTATTACTTATTTATGATTTATAAATAGGTAAAAAAAAAAGCATTAACTCAACTCAACATACATGCTTATTCCAGTCATCGCGGAAAATGTATTTAAAAATATATTAATTGAGAAATACTTACAAATTAATTTAGGCATAAATTTTTTTTTTTAATTATAAATATAACTGCTCATGCACAGCCTATCTTTGCAGTGCAAACATTCGCAACATAGCACTATTGGAGACCTAGTCTATAAAGAGGAATGAATAATGCTGGCTATTATTGCTATATTCACTACACTGCACTCATACCCATATTACTTTGGCTCGGAAGAGTCCGCTGGACCTAAAGCAATAACCTTGTATTGTATACCCATATTACTAAGCCTATTCCACAGGCGCCAGTATCTGGATACTAGAGATAGGGACGCTAGCTATTTTCATTAGACGTTCTAGTATCGAGATGCAGGCGCCTGTGGACTATATTATTTCTGCACAAATGACTAACGTATTTCTAGTGTGAGATTGCAAGTATTTTATTTAAGATGACAGGTCATAAACTATAAAAATTTGTCGTTTAACGTAAAGATCGTTGTGCACTCTGTATTTCGCTTTGTCATGGAAACAAAACAGACAGACAGCGGAGCAGGAGCAGTCACATCATTACAACAACCACAAAATGCAACAGCAAAACAACAAAGTGCAAAGCAGCAGCACCGAAACAGCTGTATGAAATGCAATAGTGGCATCAACAACAACAAAATGCAAACGCGCACGTGCACAAACGCACGGACACGCGCCTGCGCGCACACACACACACGCACCCACCCACCCACACACACCCACACACACCCACTCACACACTTCTGTATGCAGTGTTTGAAGTAAAACTAAAATAAAATTATTTTGAATTTGCATTTATCAATGTTTGTTCCCGTGTTTAGGCCTATTAGTATTGCTATATATACAGCATTAGCAAAGAAGTAGTTTGCAACTAAAACGAGGAAAACGTCTAATCAGAATTTGATTTTGCGACAAGTCTGTTGAGCGTGTTTGAACAAATATAATGCGCTGGGCGTGTTTGATCGAAGGCCTTGAATTTGTGTGTGTGTAAAAATCACCTTAAGGTCAACGAATCCTTTGTTTTAATGCACTGCTGTCCTTGAGTGTTGAGCTAACTGTGTGGAGAACAATTTGCAGCTTTATTACTGTATCATTAGGGTTGTGGTATTTATAGACTACACTTCATACTATCGATCGATCTTATTCCTGCTGTACTTTCTGTTTCACCCCACGCCTAACAGTTACACCCCGCTATTCCGGAGTAAATAAACCAAAATTATAATTTATTGTATAGCAGTTTGTTTCGGTTTCAAAAGAATTTATGTAAAAAGTAAACGAAACTTTCTTCTGCTTTCGCTGATAAGGCAGCCCGAATTTCGACTAAATAAAATAAAAATTTAAAAAATTAAAAGGACTTTTGTCGTCTGCATATTTGATTGTTGTCGCAACTAAATTAACAGGTTAATCGTAACTGTTCCATCTCGACTTGATCATAATAATTATACATGAATGATACAGTGAAATTGAGAAGTGTGTTCGTTTGCAGACAGGAGCCGTAGGCAAGGCTACACAAAGGAATAATGGTTGTTTAGATGTGCATCTTTCTAAAACGTTATGTCACTATTTCATAGGTATAAATAACTCTGGATACTGTATGTTGCCTAGATACGAAAATGTTGTATCAGTATTCATAGATATTTTTTGTTTCAATCTCTGTAGGTTGCAGATGCTCAGCAGAAGTCTAGCATTATGTGGAAGCATCCGATCTCGTCTTCACAATCCTTCTAATCAGGTTCTTCTTTTTATTTTATTTTTTTCTTTCTTTATTTCAAATGGGTGTCGGATAGCGCAGTGGTTGGAGCACTCGCTACTGTGTCGCAAGTTAAGCATCGTCCAATGCGGTTAGCACTTGGATGGGTGACCGCAAAACGTGAAGCGACAAATAACAACGCCGCCAGTTGACTCAACTGTGACTGAGTACCTACTCTCTTAATGGTGAGGAAGGTAAAGCAGCGAGGGAGAGAGATGGGCATCACCCTCATTACGCTGGCCCAAGATAAGTGTCATCTCCAACATCACGCTCCCCTACGGCCACAGGCTATGGGATTACCTTTACCCTTTTTTTTTTACCTTTATTTCAAATGACCGAAAAGAACACGTTGTACTGTTTTTTCAGGGGAAAATGAACGGACTATTAATTTTTAATAATAATATTATATTTGTTTTAATTTCAGAATTCCTACAAATATGGCATTTTAAACCGACTGATATATATATGGCAATTAAATTGTGTTGTTTTGTCGACAATTTTTGCACGCAAAGGAAGTGGAAGAGAGATGTAGCTTTAAAGATTGCAGGCGGAGGAGGTGCAGGATATTGGAAGGAGAATGGAATTGAGAGAGGGGGAAAGGGGAGGGATAGTTCGATCAACTGTTAAAGGGTGTATGTCTTTAAGGTCCAGATCAAACTGGCAAAACCAAAAATAAATAAATAAAAGTACAAAAAAAACTAAACAAAAACAAAACGCATACAAAGTCTAATTCAAGGTAAGAGATGACTTTTGGGGATATATTTGTACATGTTTTATGTATAATATTTGCGAAAGTTGAATCTAAACGTCGCGTCCGAAGGTTCAAAAGGCGGTCTGCTATAGCAGTAAATGGATTTTATCCCTTAGAGTACTGGCCAAACCGAATCACTAACAAACGCAGAGAAGCGTGATCGGCAACTACCAATGCGTTGCTGTATGAAGTAACCCTAATTGGCTGCATTAGCTATTCGCACTAGCGAAGCCGGGCCGTGACTTTATCATGGACTTCAATGACTTTTTTAAATAGCTGCTTATAGTCTCATCGGAGAGCTTTGTTCTCAATAATAAACTCTTGTATGATCATACTATCTAGTTTCAAAGTTTGGGAAAATTACCTTTGACACACTTGAATATCAAGACTCATATTGAAATGATGTATACTGTAAACATATTCGCCAAACTCGCCCAATAGTTTAATATTAATATCATAATTTATTATCAATAGTATTAAATATTAATCTTAATCTTAATATTTAGCTAAAAATTTAGGCGTAGGTTGTATGTTGCAGGAGGAATAAAGGCCACACCGTGAACCGCCCGAAACCAGTATGGCTAAATCCGATATGGCCGAGTCTGCAGAAAACCCTGAACCAGCTTCTCCCCCCGGCAAACCTGAAATTGAACACGTAAAACGTAGTACCGCAATCATGCGCACCACTGACAAACTTCAACAGGACTATGGCCTGGGGGAATGCATACGGTCACCGTTACGTGATAAATACACATCGGAACAGAAGCTAGCGGAAGAAGAAGACCATTTCACCGAAAATTTGTTCAGCGCGATTGATATTAATAAAAATATTAGGGTGGACGAATGGATTGACTCGTTGAAACAATTCACGCAGGTGGAGGGGTCAAAGGATGAGGCCACTGGAGGCTATAAGTGGACGGAAAAAGCCTTGCCATTTTTTTTCGTACACATCGACTCGGGGAAAAAATATCAGTGCGATCCAAAAGCAACAGAAATTTTCAAGTATACAGAGATCGTCGGCAAAGCATTGGAAATGACTTCAAGCCATATGGCTGGCTATTTGTCTACTCCAGCTCAGCTCATTGGCTTGTATGTAGGTCTCAGCTGTTATGGTTACCTCTTGTTCATCGCCAAGAAAACCGTTCTCACCAGAAAAGAATGTCTGGATAGAACGCGTATGTTTGAAATGGAGGGCCTCATTGGTGGTATGCTGGGCTACAGCATAAACTTTGATCACGCAGCACAAAAGCTGCAAATGATTGTCGATGATATAAAAAGCGAGAGCATCGGAGTCATTTCACAACCGTATCGACACTATGTCGATGCCTACAAACGCAAACTGCAATATTATAAATTTCATTCGTATGAAAGTCAGGAACTAGGGCAAACGCCCACAGTAGCCGATGAAAAACGCGAAGAGCAGAGGAAAGACAAGGAAGAAAAATACATTAATCAGAGCAAGGAGACCATTAATGATCTTTCACAAAAGCTGCAAAAGATGTTTGTTGTTGAAAGATATTTGCAACAATCGACTGATCTTCAGAGGAACAAGTTTAATCTGAAGAATCTAGGTGAGCACAGCAATGATGATAATGAGATGAGCAACGCGTCCAGAAAGAGGTCGCATAGAGAAGACAGTGATGACTACTCTGGTCTGACCAACACTCCAGACCCTTTAACGAACAAAATAGACCCTTCCGATTCCGATGCTGAATCACTTGATGTCAGAATAAATGAAGACCCTTTATCGCATGTGCTTTTTGAGGACGATCAAGGCCTTGGTAAGATCTCGCAAAAGGCGCCTTGTGACACTGAGAGGGAAAACCCAGATGCTGTCGATGAAGTACCCAAAGGTCGGAATGGCGAAGAGACATCCCCCAGCCGCCATCACCTCGACCCAAAACATAATCACAAACCCTCGATGATCGGCGACGACAAACGCGCGGGAGACGAGCGATCTAAAACCCCCAACAAAACGAAGCTGAAACTAGCCGAAGATACAACACCGAAAAGGTCGAAAAGCGGCGGCACTGATAAGATCACTTTCAAGCTGGTCACCGTGGAGGGAAAAGGGGAAAGAAAGAAAGATATTGCCATGCACGAAAAGCTTGGTGATCGTCCATTCGGAGTACCTGACAGTGGTGAAGACAGACATGACACTCTTATGAGCAGTACCTCGAGTGTATCAGAGAGTGACTCTCCTTTTTCTCTCGGAACAGAAATTCTTAAAGATCCTATGTTCCGCCTTCGAGTTGCGACAGAAGGAAACACTAGCGTGACAACAGCGACCGAGGTCGGAGAAGAGCCACTAGAAGTATATGATTCTTCCAGTGACGACAGCACACATTTTGAGGCCACTGATGGCACATGTGACAACGAATCGGACAACTGTTCAGAACCAGTCGACTCTTTTTATCAGCAAGACGACGTTGATGATGGCAGACCAGAAGCACAAGATGATGTTACTATAGACTCAGCAGATCAGAACAGTTTTTATGATGATCAAGACAGTTTTCATGATGATCAGGACGGTTTCTGTGAAACAGCAGAAGATGAAGCGCATGACGACTTTGATCCTCCCACGCCACCTTTGAGCGTCCCTGTTCAGGTCTGTTCCCCAGGCAACTCAGACTTGGAGTTTAGGTCTTATCCTGATGTCACTTTCTATGAAGGAGATTTCGCCTTTTGGGCCACTTTGGAAAATCATCAGTACGGAGTGCTTGTTTCTGAAGGCATGTATGATAATGAAAACAATGGGCAGGCAAATCCACATGCTGCAGTTCAGGAGTCTGGCCCTTTTGATATGATTGGAGCTTGTGGGGAAGCAGGTACTGCCTGCGAAGAAAGAAAAATCGACGACGGCGAAGGAAATGTCAATCTGTATGCTGAGAATCAGATGTCACCTTGCGTATTTCGAGGTTGTCATTCTTACTCATCAACGCCTCATCAAAGCCATTCAGGCTTCGGGGAGCAAAACGACCATTATTCACCTGCCTACTCTGCACGTTTGGAGCGCGAGCCTCGACCTCTGACCACACCTACACTCCAAACCAATCTACCCATGGGTGTCCCGTCTGCCCAATTCCTTCCTCAGCAGGCCATTCATCAGCATTTCAACGTTTCTGTTCAGCCACAGACCTCACCCTTTCTCCAATCAGAAGCCTCTGGTTCCAATGTAGGCCCCGCCTGTACAGTTCTTCCACCAGTCATCGTGCACGCGGCCGGTTCCAGACCACCTTGGGCCACCACAGAAGCCAGGATTGACTTGAGCCGGGCACACAGCATAGAGTACATGGACATGAGAAGACGAAGAGCTACATACGACATAACCTGGGCTTTGAATACCAGTGGTGTGGATCCTGCTAACATGGCACTTGCTGGATTCTACAGACTGGGTGATTATAGGCACTATTGTAATTTACCCTAGTCATTTTCACGAATAATCATTAGCTGCTATAAACATGCTTATCATAAATAAGCATGAAACCTGTATGCTTTAATGTATTTGTTTTTCTTCTAAAATATACATGATTATTTACTGCCTGCTACAAAAACTTTTTTCTCCTGCATTCGACAAATTTCATTATACATTCTACACTGACCGAGAACGAAGCGCAACTTTTGCTACCAATATTGATCTAATTCGAACATTGATCTTAGGCCTACTGCTTGTTTGGTCGGTTTGTCCATGTTTCCAGCACAATCTGTATAATTACTAAACTGCATAAATATGTTCTTTATCCATTGCATTTCTATTTTTATTTCACATTATTTTTATGTTTTTGAATTTTTATTTTCAGATCCAAATGGACGGCGTGTGCGGTGTTTCTACTGCGGGGTGGAACTGGACGCGCTAGAGGACGGGCAGAACGTTTGGATGGAACATGTTCGCCTAAGTCCTTCCTGTGACTACCTAAGAGCGGTCAGGGGGGAGGAGGATGTCCGAGAGATCCAGAGAGGCCTGGGCAGAAAAGAATAAAGCCCTGCCAGAATGCTGAAATATAAATAGCGACATAATAAGAAAAATCGTGATACGGGATGTAATGTTGTTGAGACATAAATACGCAAGTGCACATAGACTACACATCAGCAGATGGTCTATATAGTAGCGTTATCTTTGTTCTAGAAATACGTGATATTTCAACAGCTATAAGCATAAGATGTGGAAGCGAAGTAATGTGATGGTCAGAGAAGAGAGAGAGAGAGAGAGAGAGAGAGAGAGAGAGAGAGAGACATAGAGAGAGAGAGAGAGAGACAGAGAGAGAGACAGAGAGAGAGAGAGAGGGCACTGTGGGCAAACATCTGGAACTGATTCGCATGCAGTCTGGAAGGTGGAAAGTCGAGAGACAGAAAGGAACCCATAGGCATAGGAATATTCTCCACAAGAGACTAGCAAATAAGGGAAATGAGGGAAGATCGAAGTCTTTTTTTCTGAAAACTTCATTTATTAAAGTCAGTTTCTCTGTCTCTCTCTGTCTCTCTCTGTCTCTCTCTCTCTCTCTCTCTCTCTCTCTCTCTCTCTCTCTCTCTCTCTCTCTCTCTCTCTCTCTCTCTCTGTGTCTGTCACGGTCTCTTTCTGCTGGACTTAAAGCAATAATCATGTAATGTAATGTAATGTAATGTAATGTCTCTCTCTCTCTCTCTCTCTCTCTCTCTCTCTCTCTCTCTCTCTCTCTCTCTGTGTCTGTCACGGTCTCTTTCTGCTGGACTTAAAGCAATAATCATGTAATGTAATGTAATGTAATGTAATGTAATGTAATCTCTCTCTCTCTCTCTCTCTCTCTCTCTCTCTCTCTCTCTCTCTCTCTCTCTCTCTCTGTGTCTGTCACGGTCTCTTTCTGCTGGACTTAAAGCAATAATCATGTAATGTAATGTAATGTAATGTAATGTCTCTCTCTCTCTCTCTCTCTCTCTCTCTCTCTCTCTCTCTCTCTCTCTCTCTCTCTCTCTCTCTCTCTCTTTCTGTCTCTCTCTTTCTGTTTCTCTTTCTCTGGGTATGACTTATGTTAAGCGTGGTTAATGGGCTTACATTGTAGTAAATGGACTGAAATATCAAAAGAGAATGCTCTACACAAATAACAAATAATCCATCTGTTAGATAAATATGGGAATGCCTGTTGCTGTTATTTCTGTTGTTGTTGTTTTCTGTAATGAATATTAAGAGGTTTTATTTCTCGCCAAATCTAGTTTATCGATGATTAAAAAATAAATTCAACCCAAATAATCAATTATTGTAAATATTTCACTGATTCTAAAGAAGCTCGTGATACTATTCCGTAAATAGTCGAGTTTGCGCTTAAAAACCCTGCTGTTACAGTATTATGTGTGGGAACAGCTTAGATTTAAGTGTAGGATCAATTCGACAGAGAGAACAAATTCGCCGATTGTTCTAATGTATATTTTTTGAACATTTAAGCACTTCACATGTGATTTTGAAGTTTATTGTACACATTTCCTTGACTCAATGTCCATGTTTACATTTTCAAAACTTGTTTCGTGCATTTGCTATTGTCAGTATAGCGATGATGAAGCATAGGCTGTTAATTATCGTTTATTCAATGATGACGATTGTTAACACTATGTTTTAACAAGCAGATTCCTGTCACTTATCCTCAGTATAATCGTTAAAAGAGGGTGCTGAGCTCTGAAGAAAATAAAAATAGTGTACTATATTACTGTGTTGTTGTTTATGGCAATGGAGGTGTTGGTGTTGATTGTACAGCTGGAATTTTGATCAATGTCATAAATGATGATTTCCATTTCAATTGATTTGATGCAAAATCAATCAAATAATTTATCAATATTTTTATTTCAATTTATACGTTTGATTGCAAGCAAGTTTCTTGTTTATATTAGATTGTATTGTACAGGTACACGTGAGTTGTTCCACACATATGCTTAATTTGTTTTCGAAATAAAATCAGTAAGGTATGTGGAATGTTGTGTTGTGTATGCTTGCGCGCGTGCTCTCTTTCTCTCTCTCTCTCTCTCTCTCTCTCTCTCTCTCTCTCTCTCTCTCTCTCTCTCTCTCTCTCTCTCTCTCTCCCTCTCGCACTTCATTCTGTCTGAAATTAAACAGATCTCTTATATTGTCGGTAGGCTATTTATTATTTTAATTGTTACTAGTACAAACGTATTATTTTCGCCTATTCCCTGTTGTGTTTTTTCTGGATAAATCTGTTCCTCCCAACCGTCAAACATGAGAAACGTATCAAAAACATGTTCAAAATATCACAGTAAAAACATTAGGCCTTTCTTATTTTTTGAAAGCCAATGAGTTCAGGCGAAAAAAAGAAGCATACTATTGAAAACAAACAATTCTCTAATTTACTTCCCATTGAAAGAAACCTTCACCTTGATGTTGAGCTGTCTCTATGAATATCATTTCCGGCGGCTCAAGTCCCTTTACTATATTTAGAATCTGGAAAGTACCTTTCATGCAGCTCGTATAGAGAGAGGTTAGAGAAGAGCGCGAGAGAATATTCCTTGTTGTATCTGGAGTTAAATGGTAAGGACCCAAACTTTTTTTACCCAGTCAGCTTTATTTAGCGATTATTGAGTCATTTTCGCCAGAATGTGATCTTGTAATTACTCCATTGCAGGTACTGATTCCGATATGGCTCTGTTCATTCGTTAAGGTACCAAATAATTGTGCGTGTTTTATCAAGAAATGAGGCCATGTTTTGTGTGTGTGTTTTGATGCTAAAAAAAATGTCTGTCGCTGGAATTTCGTCAGTGTAAACTTTCTTTGCAAGCGTAAAATTACATTAATTAATAATCTAAGAGAATAATCATAGCAGAAAATAAAATATTTAGGCTATATTGTTTTATATCTGCTTTATAGTGTTCTGCTGGGACTGACATAAACTAGAAATGGGAGGTTAATGGGACCGCTATGCCATTTTCCGGAAACGATCTAAATATAGCCTGACTGCTTATTTCACATGAGCCTGTCCACACGTTAAATTTTGCCGCCACTTTGGTTTTGCTGAGAAAACATTGTGTGTGCAGGTAGTTAAGTAGCGTGGTTTGTTTAGTTGTGTTTTTTTTGAGTGCGTGTGTGTGGGTGTGTGTGTGATAGGTAGTGAAGCTGTAATTGAGTAGTGGAATGAGGGATCAGAGTAATCAAGAAATTTTGTGTCTTACTTCAATTAATAATATCACTTAAGGTTTAAATGTGAACAAAAATTATGTTGATATATTTCTTTATTTTTTATTAGTATGCTGACCTCACTTGTGAATATTGGCGATGCGACAGACGGGGATAACAATCCAAGGGAAGAAAGGGTATAGGGACCTGTATTAACACTGAACCACCAGAGCAATCATACTGCTAAGATGGACAGTGAAAATGACCACTTTTATCTTGCCCACCACGAGATTCGAACCTGGGTCATGGGTCACTTGTAGATGCTGAAAAATCTATTGGTACACCTGAATTTTTTTTTTCATTTTAAATACAATTTTAATGCTAAGTGTATGTGTAGGCCTATGTTACGTTTGCGACGCGCACGATAGTACGTGTGAGATGCGCACGATAGATCCGATCGCTTTGCCTTGCAAAGCATTCAATAACAGAGTGTATTTACCTTTGATTTGATTTTGCGTTGTTGTTAGAAGCTTTGTATAACGTTGGTGGTTTTCGTTGGTCGATATTATTGGAGAATTCTCTAGGGTTGCTTGTTTACTGTCGATCGAAGCTTCGCGATAAATGTAGATAGCTGAGAAAATTCTTGGACTGTAAAGAAAGTTGTATGACGTAAGACAGTGATGATGAAGGTAATTTTGATTGGTTGTAATGCGTCACGCTGGAATATTCTGACGTTATCTGGAGTCTAGAAAAATAATAATAATTGATTATTAATAATTGATAATTGATGCACTGTGTCTGAGAATTGTAGAGAGAGAAAGTGAAAAGCGATTGAGCGATTGTATGCAGTTGTTGATGTACGCTGAATAAAGTTGGAAAACTTCATAGATCTACGACGACTCCTGCCTTGTTGCTGTTCGAGTGAACAGGTTTCGTGGATAAACGAATCCGAGTTACACTTATCAGGAGGATTCAAGCATTGGGGCTGAATCAACTACTGATAAAAACCAACAACGAGTGTAACAGTGTACCCTATTCTGTATTATGTAGTTGAAAAGATGCTCCTTTCAGCCTTAAAACCCAACAGAAGATATTTATTTTTATGTTAAGAAAAGAGTTCTTTAAAAGAAATATTTTCTTAACAAGCATTTCTATTGTATTAGCAATATTTTGACAAGTATATTTATGAATTTGTTTAACTGTATAGTATAGTATAGTATAGTATAGTATAGTATAGTATAGTATAGTATAGTATAGTATAGTATAGTATAGTATAGTATAGTATAGTATAGTATAGTATAGTATAGTATAGTATAGTATAGTAGTTGCTATAAAAAAACAACCTGCTAACATTGAAATATTAAAAGAATGTGAAACAAATGGACAAATACACTAAAAGAATGCTAATTTAGACAAAACAAGAAAATGCAAGTTTAATTCGAGTTAGTCTCTTCTTTAGTTGTGGGAAGTATTATTTTATATTAATATTGTACCGTCTTGCATATGTTTTTGCCTGAAGAAGAGCCTAGCTCGAAAATGTGCTTTGTATGTTTTGTCTTGTTTGGTCTGCATTAACATTCTCTTAAGTAGTGGCCACATTTGACTTACGTTTTACGGCTTATACATTAAGTTTTGAGAATTTTCACTGACCGAAACTTTGACTTGTGGCCACACTTTATGGGTTTAGCTGTCAAATTTGACCACAGACTCTTAAAACCCTTCTTTTGGTATTTGTAAACTCGTAGGCCTCAATTGCATATTATACAAGGTCTACCACCTACCCACTACCGTTTCAGCGACTGACACCCCCACCCCTCTTTCCCAAACGCCTTTCCTACCTTTTGTGTCCACTTCAAACTCAAACGGAGGGTGTCGACGAATCACAAACACTCATTGCAACACACTCGTATCACTTCACACGATGTCAGCACCAAATTAACTGCGAATTTGTTCCAAAACGCAGTCACAAAAGCTTGTCCGTTTTGCGGATGACATTGATGGATTGGCTGGAGAATAACAAGAACTTGAGCAGCTGGTACAGAGGTTTGACACCACCTCCAGAGCCTTTGAAAAGGAAATAAGTGCAGAGAAAGCCAAAATGATGACCAACAACACCAATGGCATCAACACAGACATCAAAGTCCAAGGCTAATCCCTCAACACGGTACATAGCTTGAAATACTTAGGAGCCATTGTATCAGACAATGTGTCCCGACAGGAAGTCCTCTTCAGGATAGCACAAACAACTGATGCCCTGACAAGGCTGAAGCCCATTTGGAAAGATAGGACCTTCAGCCTACCCTCCAAGATAAAGCTGCTGCGCTCCCATGTCATTTCCATCTTGCTATACGCTTGCGAAAAATGGACCCTCACAGCAGACCTACAACTAAGAATACAAAGCATAAAAATGAGGTGCTACATAAGACTTCTAGGCATTTCCTATATCCAGCATATCACCAACGACGAAGTCCGGCAGACCATCTCACCAGCCATTGGACAACACGACGACATGCTCATAGTGTTGAAGAAACGGAAATCCGATGGTATGGCTACGTCACCAGACCATCAGGCCTTACAAAGACCATCCTCCAAGGCACGATGCAAGGAGGCAGAAGAAGAGACAGAAAAAGAGGTGGGAGGACAACATTTGAGAATGGACTGGCTTGACACTGAGCGAAGCCATGAGGGTTGCTGAGGACAGAGAAAAATGGAGTACGGTGGTTAAAAGATCATCTGTGGTGCCCCAACGACTTTTGAGTTACGGTAATAGTATCCCCACTTTCTTGAAATGTAGTGCTTTAAATTCCGACTGTCGCTGTCTTTCTCATTTGTTCTTTCTCATTCCTGCTCTGTTCTACCAATCTGCTATACTATCTTCTTCTTCGCTAGACCAGTCACCTACCTTTTTTCTTGAAAACGGGGACAAGACTCCTTATTTGTGTGTGAGGTCTATTGGATCAGCTTGGGAATATTGGACGCTTTCTGCCAGGGGGTCACTAGGGCTTCCTATGATGTTACTATTTAGCAATGTAGGCATTTTATATGTATGTGTTTGGTTGATAATTTATAATGATGTTTGTATTCTATTTTGTTTTTGTAAACGGTGGTTCGATAAATTAGAGTATAGCCTCAGCGTCCCCTGCGTGGGATGTCTTTATTGTAAAGTGACTGGCTGGTGCAGAGCATTCAGTTATGCCAGTAGGGTTGTTTCAGCAGATCTTTTATGCGGATTGGGGGTTGTCCGGTCCTGATTTGGCTCGAAAGAGTCTGCTGGACCTAAAGCAATAATCATGTAATGTAATATAATTATTTCGAGTTACGGAATAGGATAGGATAAGAAAACATAAAATATTGTATAATTAAATGACTATAGTTAAGGTATTGTAGTTAATAACATAAAACAAAGAATACCTCTACAAACAATTAAAAATAGATAAACAAATTAAATTAATTGCTCCATTAAGTTCATGTAAAATAGATAAATGTTAAAAAGTTAATGAATTATACAAATAATATTCATAAGGTCAACATTACATTTAACTAAATAAACAAAAGCATTAATGAAGTATTTTTAAAAAGATAAATAAAGACTGAAGAAGAAGTAGAAGAAGAAGAAAAAGAAGAAGAAGAATGATGATGATGATGATGATGATGATGATGATGATGATGATGATGATGATGATGATGGTAGTTTAAAATTAGGTGATGCTGGCATTCAAAAGAGGGGAAGATTGGGTGTAGTGGGGGTGGGGGGGGGAGAAGAGGATGGTTTGCAATTTTATTTTGGAGCCAGCTGTCACACATAGTTTGTATTGTGCTGCTAAGGTGGTGACAGCAACAGGACGTGGAACACTGTCTAAAGTGTAACACTTTTGTTAAAGTTGCGTGTGTTTTTCACACTTGCTGTTGTTTAATATATAAGCTTACAACGTGGTTCTCGTTTGTTTCAGTGAAGTACTACACCCACCTCATCCTACTCTACCTGATATAAAGGTCCCCTCTCCACCCCCATCCAAAAATAACAACAATAACAAGCGTGATGGTGTAAGGAAGCGAACACTTAGGCCTACATTGGTTATATGACAACAACAGCAACACGCCGAGTGTTGGTTAATATTCAATGAAATCGACTGCGGCAAAAGCCGTTTTCTTCTGTAGTAATCAGACCATGGTCTACGCTCATCGCCCTTGCTTCCATCTTTTCCTGCTCTATTCCGTTGTCATTTCGAAGAGAAAATTAAAGTGAACTGGCACAGCAAACGTATATATTATATGTGAACTCTTTCGTGAAAGACATCCTAAGCAATTTACGTTTGAGTATTGGTGTTATACACTACAAACAGTTTTCATGTTTTAAAGCAGCATTCCGTTTTCATTGTACGAAAACGTTATTAATATTCTTTACCAAAACGTTATTAATATTCTTTATCACATTGTTGTTGACTGTTGCTCAAACTCAAAGGCAGCTGTATAATTCTTACCTCGATTTCCGTCCAAAACAGTAAGAATTGTTTGTTCAAAGTAGCTTGACGTTCTGTTTGAACTAAAAAACAACAACAAACACACAAAATCCACCACAGTCTTCTTCAAAGGAAATTTAAAAACCAGTTAGACTATGCCAGAGAGATATGCACTGAGCGAGCTGTTTCCCGGCTTAACTCTACCCTATGCGAAGAATTTCGAAGTCAACCGCCTGAAGACCTTCAGCTCTTGGAATTATACCGCTAGCCCTGCATTCCCGTCTTCGCTAGCCAAGGATGGATTCTTTTATAAGGGTGTGGATGATGAGGTGGAGTGCGCTTTCTGCGCTTTCTCAGGACACGGCCATGAAGCCAGGCGCTTACATAGAGCCTTCAATCCAGACTGCCACATCTTCACCAACAGTCTCCCTATAAACCTCCGCACTGGACCAAACATCAGGCTTCCGGACAGCACTGGGTCTCTAGTGAGTTCATCTTTCAAAGCATTTAAATAGTTAGCACTAATTTTGCACGTTTTTAATCATGTGGTTAGCATGGTTTATATTTTAATTTTCTTTCTTTTTTTCTCTTCCCCGCCCCCTTCTCCTAATATCAGTTTGTTCTCAAGTCTTTTGCTACCAATAATTATGAGTCCCTGTCCCTGTCAGTTTTACACTCGTGTTTGTGCATACCACTCAGTTGTTAGCAGTTTAACTTGTCTTCCGGAGTTTACACATTTTAGCTGCTTGATACGTTTTAAAATTCGGACACATTTTATTTCTTGGTTCAGAACGGAGCTGATCACATCTACAACCTAGTGCCTAACTGCTTCAGCGGACGTTCGTTCAGTGGGATACAAGAGACTGAGCCTGGTACCGGCGAAGTTTCTGGGTGCGATCAGTCCATCAGACCGCTGTTCGCCGTTTGGGGAGTCACTGCTCGAGACCTGTCTACAAGAACATTAAGAAGGCGAGCGGCGTGTCAGGCCAATGCACCCACTGCGGCAGACGGTTGCCCAATTTCCACTGCCCGGCCACATGCACGACAGGTAGTTAAGCTGCTGAAGCACTGACTCGGGTCTAGGAAAGATTAACAAAAGATACATTTTCTTATGAAGAGGTAATATGGATGAACAAATTAACAGAATGGTTAAGCTCTCGCTGAGAGTTGAAATAGACTCAAAGATTTAAGACTCAAATTTTATTTCATTTCAGTTGAAGAATATACATTTAGTTTGAAATAGTTTAAAGAACAAAGACAATATTGGGATTAAAGTCACCTAAAAGCAGTTATGTCTGATAATTTCTGCTTCTAGGCCTACTTATTGTCAGCATCTAATATTTCAGTACCAACACAATCATCCACAGTTCGAGTCAATGGAGCTGCGACAAAATACGTTCGATCATTTTCCCATGGGCGATCGTGATGAAAGAGCTCAGTTCTCATTGGTCACTCAGCTCATTATGCAGGGATTCTTTTTCACAGGTAAGAAAATGGCAGACGGGGATACTAGTAGAAAGTAGAAAGTACTCTGATCTAAGCAAACGCTTACACTACCTTATACTTCCATAGTGTTTACAAGTTATTACACTGCACAAAGTTCTTTTGTTAGTTTTAAAAGTAGACTATGACCATATACGAACTTTCCACGTTTCTACATTGATATATGACAGCTCATCAGTCACTAGCTGCTGTAAACAAATCCTTTATCTTTTTAAATAGCAATTTCACATACGGCTGTACTCTTAGTAATATTAGACAGTAATTGCCATATTTTCACACTTATAAACATTATATGTTTTGACAGGTCATTGGGACATCGTCATCTGCTATTCCTGTGGTCTGAGTCTGCACCAGTGGCTGGCGGGCGATGACCCAAAGAGCGGACATGCGCGCTGGAGCTTGAACCGCTGCCGACATCTGCACAACGTTGTGTCCCCCGCTTTCATAAACGCCGTTACGAGAGAGCTGGGTGTCATGCCAAATTAGCTGTAAGTATCGCGTTGGATGCAGACTTTGTAGTGGTTTATACTTTTATGAAGCTCCAAGGACCCACCACATTAGCTCAGTGGTAGTGCGCTCGCATGGCACACCGATAACTCAGGTTCGAATTCCGTGGTGAGCAGTCTGATTGCTCTGGTGGTTCAATGTCGGTTTAGGGCCATAACCCCCTTCCCTGGGATGGTATCCCCGTCTGCCATATCGCCAATGGTAGGCGTAGACGTTAAACTTGAATGTTCATTAATAGGTTCCAGTGTTACAAAGGCATTATAATTAATGGCGTTAAGGTCAAATGTTACACATTTATTTGTTTAATAGACTCAAGTTTATGGCCTGTGTATATTACAACAAGTTACAGATCCCAATCTTTATAATCACGGACTAAATAACTGCATCACTACAACCTAAACACTAATTATTACATAAAATATTTATTTTACAATGCAGGATATATTACAGTAGGTTGCAGATCTGTACCCACTGATTGCACGACTTCATCACAGCAGCCTAAAACATGTTAAATATTACGTTAGAATAGCCTGACCTAGTGCGTTATTTTATTGACTTGTAGAATGAAGAGGACAGTTTCTGCTACACTGTATATTGCTAATACACGTTTCTAATCTGTAGTTTCTAATTAAAGCAAACAGCAGAAAGATCCTTCGCCCTCACAAAGCTGGACAGAAAAATGGGAGGTCCCTAACATTTCTCTCATGTATGACCGAAACTGTTACTTTTAATTTTCTTAGTTTTAACAATTTTCCAAAGAGTTCGCTCTAGCTGTCTGAGTTTTTACTGTTATGATTTCATTTGGCAAGGTGCTGTGATGTTCGGACACTTGGACACAATCGACCAGTCGACAATGACGCGAGATTTGTGCCCGGATTTCAGCTATGGACTGAATGTGATGAATTTTTATGTACTGAGGTTCTTAAACTGGTGCTATGTCATCATCATCATCATCATCATCATCATCATCATCATCATCATCATCATCATCATCAGCATCAGCATCATCATCATCATCATCATCATCATCACCCCCACCACCACCACCACCACCACCTCCACCAAGCTATCACACAATCATTTGTATGAGGATGAGCGAGATTTTATATGTTCATGTGGCTGAATAGGGGAGTGCGTAGGTGTTTTTGTAAAGGTGTGTGGGGGTGTGTGGGTATGTGTGTGTGTGTGTGTGTGTGTGTGTGTGTGTGTGTGTGTGTGTAGATTCACCATGGAATGAGTGAAATAAAGTCAAAATATGTTATTGTACAGAACACCGTCCCATTACAATGAAAGAGTAAATTTAAATGTTTTTATTGGGTTATGCATTAGTGTATTTGATATTCTTTACGAAAAATATTATGGAATCCGTTTTCATTAGGAGCGTATGAATTTGTATTAGTAAACGGGCTATCCACAATTAAAATCAAATCCAAAACATATTTCACCCAAAGTTCAAAATCATGTTTTGTAGTATTTATTAGAATCGTTGATGAACATTTGCATAATCTGTTTAACAGTTAAGTCTATTTTAAGCTTGATTATAGGAGAAAAAGAATACAGGAATTCTTTATGAGTAAGCTTACTCATTTTAGAAAAAAAGGTATATTTATTTCTTTGCGTGATGGAATGAATGAATGAATGAATGAATGAATAATTTATAAAGCGCGTAAATATCTCCACGCCGATGGGCATGATCGCAGCGCTGGTGGGAGGGAGGTGGATAAACACACACACACACACCAACACACACACACGCACACACACACACACACACAGAGACAGTGGCGGGAAGGGTGCATACATCATAACTTAACATTTTAACTTCTTCACTATCACTCAACACATTCTAGCAGGCAGACCAGTCAATTAACATTTCTGCAAAACTTTTACGCAGTGACTTATGAAATTGGGATGAGATCAGATAATTATACATCCAGATTAGCAAGAAGAAAAGAAATGTGTTTTCAAGTTTCTGCGAAATGCACCGACAGAGTCTGCTCTCTTTATGCCTTCTGGAAGAGCATTCCACCAGACCGGTGCAGCGTATCTGAAAGACCTCTGGCCATACCTCTTAGTCCTACACTGCTTGTGCCCAGGAACTACAAATAAAGACTTGGAAGCTGAGCGGAGGCTGCGAGATGGTTCGTACACATTCAGAAGTTCGAACAGGTATTCAGGAGTGTTCTCTTTAACTGCGCGATAGGCAACTGAAAGCAGTTTGTGTTTAATGCGTTTGTGGACAGGAAGCCAATGGAGTTGCTCAAGAATGGGGGTGATATGGAATAAATCACTTTTGTCGTATGTAGTGTAGAGAGAGTTCAATCATGCAAACGCATTTACTTTAAGAGAGAGAGAGAGAAAGAGAGAGAGAGAGAGAGAGAGAGAGAGAGAGAGAGAGAGAGAGAGAGAGAGACTGTATTAGCAGTCTAGGGAAGGGAGGTAATTCGTATTATTGTAACGCTATGTTTTTGTTGCATTATTTAATGAATTAGTTTGGTTTTATTTAATTCCTGTTTTTATCGTTAGACTATTTAAAAATGAAATTTTTAGATTTGATTGAAATAGTTGTTTGTGTATTGAATCTTTGTGTATTTTGAAAGGTAAAATTAATGTGTGACTTAATCGCATAAATGTTTATTAGTACAGATCTACTTAAGAAACCAAATCTTTCAAAACATATCAATTTATTTGTTTGAAAGTGAACGCTATTAACTGTTTATTTGTTTTATGTGAACGTCATTAATTATTTCTTTGATTTTAGTGTTTATGTATGTTCTATGGTCTTGAAATTATTACTTAGTTGTTTTATTATGCACCTTGATTCTTTCTTTTGGTATGTGAGATAAGCCTATGGCAGCTATAAAAATCGATGTATTATTATGGTGATGATGATGATGATGATGATGATGATGATGATGATGATGACGATGATGATGTTGATGATGATTATGATGATGATTAATATTATTATTATACGCATTATTAATATTATTATTATTATTATTATACTTATTATTATTATTATTATTATTATTATTATTATTATTATTATTATTATTATTATTATTATTATTATTATTATTATACTTATTATTATTATTATTATTATTATTATTATTATTATTATTATTATTATTATTATTATTATTATTATTATTATTATTATTGTTGTTGTTATTATTATTATTATTATTATTGTTATTATTATACTTATACTTATACTTATTATTATTATTATTATTGTTATTATTATTGTTATTATTATTATTATCATTATTATTATTATTATTATTATTATTATTATTATTATTATTATTATTATTATTATTATCAGTTAATAGTTGTTAAAATAATACTCAACAGGTTGAAACCACAAGCTGAACAAATCATAGCTGAAGAACAAGCAGGATTCATGGCAGGGCGAAGTACCACTGAACAGATTTTCAACCTCAGAATAATCTGTGAGAAATACCTACAGCACCAACAACATCTATATCATGTGTTCATAGACTTCAAGAAGGCATTTGACCGAGTCTGGCATGCAGCTCTATGGGCAACCATGAAAGTGTACAACATCAGCCCTAAAATCATAGAAGTCATCAAAAGCCTGTATGACAAGGCTACCAGTGCAGTCCTCCATAACAGCGTCATCGGGAACTGGTTCAGAACAACAATCGGTGTGCGTCAAGGATGCCTACTCTCTCCAACACTCTTCAACATCTTCCTAGAGCGCATCATGTCAGATGCTCTTGCAGATCACGAAGGCACAGTCAGCATAGGGGGCAGAGCAATCTCCAATCTTCGTTTTGCGGATGATATTGATGGATTGGCTGGAGAGGAACAAGAACTTGAACAGCTTGTACAGAGGCTTGACACCACCTCCAGAGCTTATGGAATGGAAATAAGTGCAGAGAAGACCAAAATGATGACCAACAACACCAATGGCATCAACACGGACATCAAAGTACAAGGCCAATCCCTCAACACAGTGCACAGCTTCAAATATTTAGGAGCCATTGTGTCAGACAATGGGTCTCGACAGGAAGTCCTCTCCAGGATCGCACAAACAACTGCTGCCCTGACAAGGTTGAAGCCCATTTGGAAAGACAGAACCATCAGTCTACATTCCAAAGTAAGACTGCTGCGATCTCTGGTCATCTCCATCTTCCTATATGCTTGCGAAGCATGGACCCTCACAGCAGATCTCCAACGAAGAATACAAAGCATGGAGATGAGGTGCTACAGAAGACTTCTGTGCATTTCCTATACCCAACACATCACCAACGTTGAAGTCCGACAGACCATCACACAAGCCATTGGACAACACGATGACCTGCTCACAGTGGTGAAGAAACGGAAACTCCGATGGTATGGCCACGTCACCAGATCATCAGGCCTTGCAAAGACCATTCTGCAAGGCACAGTGCAAGGAGGTAGAAGAAGGGGGAGACCGAAAAAGAGGTGGGAGGACAACATTCGAGAATGGACTGGTTTGACACTGAGCGAAGCCATGAGGGCTGCTGAGGACAGAGAAAGATGGAGTATGCTGGTTAAGCGATCATCTGTGGTGCCCCTACGACCTTCGGGTTATGGGACAGGATAGGATAGGATAGGAATAGTTGTGGGTTGAAAAAAAGAACCACGGAAAATCAACGAACCCTAAAAAGATGGAAATGAGGAGGAACGGAAAGTAGGTGGGGGCGAGAATGGGAGAGAGGAATGAGAGGCGGGGAAGTGGAGGAAAAGAGGGGAGGTAGAGGAGGGACCCCGAAATAAAAAGAAGAAAACCCTTAACATGAATTGAAAGAACAAGAAAGGGCTCGAAAGTGTCATGATAAATATTTACGTAGACCAAAAAGTGATTAACCCACCTACCCATAAACACACACACACACACACACACACACACCCACACACGCACGCACACACACACACACATCAACACACACAGAAGGAGATACTACTACTACTACTACTACTACTACTACTACTACTACTACTACTACTACTACTACTACTAATAATAATAATAGAAAGAAAAGAAAGCAAAAAAAATAAAATAAATAAAAATAAAAATTAACAAAATAAAAAGGAAAGAAAAAATGAAAACAATAGTTCCTCAGCCATCGTTTTGGAACTCTTTTTTTTAAAAAAGGAAAAAGAAAAGAAACAAGTTAAATAATTGTAATGTTTATGATGGCCTTCCAGCGCCAAAGCCTGATAAATACAAATATCATGAGATAATTACAAATCAGACGGATTGTTAGAGCCCAAACTGATAATAAACATGATCACGTGAGTTTTTTGTAATTTTTCAATGACTAATGATTATTTACTAACACTGTAAATTAAACAGAACGCTTGTTATTTCAATTATCTCGTAATATTGTCAACTCTCGGTTTTGGCGCCAGTAGGTCGTCATAAATGTTTTCTTTTGCAATTCAAAGGTGCAAACCTGATTGTGATACTCATAGGAATTAGATGTTATTTGTCACGGCCCTGTTTTGTCGTGCAGATTTCAGCATTTCGCGATCCAGACCTGCAAGGCGGAGACTGTCAGAGAAAGTATACTGACCACTTTTATATTAACTTATTATTGTGTTAAGACAACAACAACAACAAAGTAGGCCTTTTCTGACCTGTTTGAAAGGGGAAATAAAAAAAAAGGTTTTGCATTCTGTTGTAATGGAAAAGACAAACGGCCAAATATATTGCAGGATTAAAAGAAAAAGTACAATTAATAACATGAGTTTCTTTTTTTTTCTATATTACTTTCTTCCCCCGCCCCCCCCCACATCCCTTCTCTCTCCCTGTCTCTGGCCCTCTGTCTGTCTGTCTGTCTGTCTGTCTCTCTCTTTCCCAGTTGTTTTATTTAACATTTCATTTTCATTAATGAAATGATTGTATTATTTCACAGTTTATTATATTTATTTTACATACATACATACACGTGCATAAAGGATACAGCTGAAGAAAAAGGAGCTACTATCTCGTCGTTCCCAATGAATATTTCCCGTCAACGTTGATTGCGTTGAAGTCTTCATTAGTGTTTTAGTAGTTTTTTTAGTGCCTTTATACTACATGATCATCCAGTGTTCGGATTTGTTAACCTTTCTACATACACACACCTGTACACACACACTCTCTCTCCCTCCCTCCCTCCCTCTCTCTCTCTCTCTCTCTCTCTCTCTCTCTCTTCGCGTTCGCGAGTGGATATATTTGTAAGCCTACGGTTGATATGTTCTCTGTGTGTTCCCTTAGTGTGTGCCTTAGAAAAGAGTTATAGTCCCACCACCGTAGCTCAAGTGGTAGAGCGTTCGCCTGGCACACCGATGACCCAGGTTCGAATCCCGTGGTGGGCGATATAAAATGTGGCCATTTTTACTGTCCATTTTAGCAGTATGATTGCTCTGATGGTTCAGTGTTGATTCAGGTTTCTACCCCTCTTTCCCTGGGATGGTTATCCCCGTCTGCCATATCGCCAAAGGTGGGTGTAGACGTTAAACCTCAATGTTCAGAAAAGAGCGTTTGAATGTGATATTGAGATTCGAATGGGTTGGTCTGTCATGTTTTCGGCACGGTGTCAGTTTTTATGATAAATCTGGAAGCTGAGATTTGCAGTGCTGTTTCTTTTTTGTTGTTGTTTTTTGTTTCTTAATGAAAATTAAAATATTGTAATTTCTTCACTGTTCTATTCCACTCTCCTCCTCCCCTCCTTCCCTCCCCTTTTAGTAAAATGCCTTACATGCAGTGTGCGTGAATGAGAGAGAAAGAGAGAGAGAGAGAGAGAGAGAGAGAGAGAGAGAGAGAGAGAGAGAGAGAGAGAGAGAGAGAGAGAGAGATTTGGTTTGCAACACAAGGGAAGTAAACTGTTCCCCAGTTTGGTGATTTCTTAAGGGTTGCCTCCCTTAGACCACTAATCTAGACCTCCACCTCTCCCGCTCCCCTCCCACCACAACCCCTCCTCCAGCATTGCAGAGTTAACGAAATCTCTCTTGAGGTCAGCAAATCTTCTTGCTCTCCTTTTAACGAACATGCTCAGCTGTAAGTTTCAATGTCAAAGTCGTCTTTTGTTATCATCATCATCATCATCATCATCATCATCATCATCATCATCATCATCATCATCATCATCATCATCATCACCATCACCATCATCATCATCATCATTTTGTAAAAAAAATCAACAGAGAGAGAGAGAGAGACAGAGAAAGAGACAGAGAGAGAGAGAGAATATGTCACACCAACAAAAGCCGATTGGAGTATTAATACATATTTTAAAATTTGAAGTCAAAAACCAACAATATCCTCATGTATAATAATAACAATAACAAAAATTCATAATTATATAGCCACTGCCTAAACGCAGAATCACAAGTCCAAAATGTATATAAAAATGTATATTTGAAATTTAAGAAAAACAAAAAAAAAACACCAAAGGACCATAATTACAACCGCTTACGCTATGCAAAAAACAAAAAAAGTCACCTACAAATTTAAAATATTTAATTTAAAAAAATATAGCCGCATATCCTACGAAATAAATAAATAATATGTAAAAATTAAACCAATCGTTTGTTTATGACATTTTATATCTAAATCTGCGAGCAAACTTGAAGACATTAGCATAATTTATTATGAATAGATTAATTGGGTATACTCATTCTTTATTCGGCTCATTCATTCATTTTATTAATTTCTTCGTTTGTCTCAGTTCATGCATGTGTTCAACGTCATGTATTTCTCCATTCATCTTTTAATTAATAGATATATTTAACCCTTCTTATATAGCGCATTTCCAGCTCAAGTGCAGCTCAAGGCGCCGGCTGATAAGGTTTCAATTCAAGCCTGTTGTTTTTTTAAAAATTAGTTGCCATCTAAGCTCACTCCAAATGTCATTTTAAACACTGACAGCCGACCGAACACAGTGTTGGTTGGTATCGATAACTCAATGTTGTTCTGTTGATGAAAGTAAATGCTGACAGATAGTAAGCAAACGTAGAATTTTTATGCAGATAACGCACTGAATAAATCAAAAGATTCAATGACTCATTAGTAACTGTGAAACAATGCGATATTCATGCCCTATATTGTTGTGATGGGTGCCCGTTGGTTGTGGTAGTAGTGGTGTTGATAATGATGACGACGACCACAATGATGATAGCAACGACGGTGATAACGCTGGTGACAAAGATGGCGACGCACATTTGAAGCAAATTAACTTATGCTGCTCGCATTTTCTAGCGCTCTCCTAACTAGCGAGCGTTGTGGCCGCGTGATCTAAGGCGGGATTAACTTTTCTTAGATACCAATGGCGCCTGACAGATGTGGGATCGATCCTGCCTCCGAATATTATTTTTACTTTAGACTCGGGCAACATCTCGGAAGTTTTCTTCGGTACTCCGGTTTGCTCCCCAAGTAAAATGTCGAAAACACAAAAATGTCAAAAACACAACTAATAGGTAGTTTGGGTTTGGGCGCGCCACAGGCTGTGACTACACCTTCCCCAGGGAGACGGCCCAGAATTTCCCAATAAAAAGGGACAATAAAGTGTTTTAAAAAAATCAAAAATAAAATTTAAAAGGAATTCAAAAATCAAAAATCCCTTCCTAACACTCTGTCACTTAACCTATAAAAAAAAAGTTTAAATTTACAGTATTTTGGTGGTTCAGGGATAAATAACAAAATAGCATCAACTTTAGTGTAGCATTCCAAACTGTACACACAGTTTCCTACGAAGCTATGGGTTTTGATATAGTTCTAGGCTTATGAAATATCTTAAAACACACCATTATGCATGATTGTGAACCTATTAATGATTAATTACTATAAACCAGCAAGTACACATTCTACAAAACGCCATATGCATAAAATGTGAATAACACTAACAGCAAAAATAATCAGTAGTGTAAGCGAACGAACTCGTTCTATTGTTTTTTTTTGGTTCAAGTTGTAGAGGCATGGAGTATATAACAACAAACACACAAACATCAACCAACCAACCGACCAACCAACCAAACAGAAAAGCAAAAAGACGGATAAGCAAACACACAAACAGTTAAAACACTGTAGTATAATCAAGAAGACTCGGAAGTTCAGCAAGATAGCACAGGAAGCTTGCGACACATCCACACATGCCATATATCCCTCTTCGTCCTCTCCCACACTTCGATCGTCGCAATCAGGACCATCTCAACATCCTTATGATTTTTACCGGAAGTGGACGAGGTTAGCTAGCCGGATATTAAAGTTACAGCCAACATGGTAACCAACTAAAAAAAAGATCCAAGAAACAATTATCAACAATAATTAAATTCATCGCCAATATTGCACTGTCGCAAGTTTTATTATAAATCTCGTAAGTTTTGAAGTTTACGCACTGCTGTTGTTCCTTTGTTCGTAAAAATTTTGCAATTTTTTTCATTGTTCTCTGACTTTTTAAATTTCCCCCAAAAAAGAAAAAAAATCAAAAAAAAAAAAAAATCAATATTTTCGACATGAATCTTGTGATCTCGTGTCGAGGAGGCTCAGTGGTCGTCTGGTAGCGTTCATACCAAACGCAGGCTTGCAGAAAGTGTTTCTTCGGCGGATTTGGTTCAGTCGTGTTTTCGTAACAGCGCACCAGCAGTTCTTTGAAACAGTTAAGTGGGCTATGCAAAGAGCGACTTTTTTCTTTTAAAAGGCAATGGAGTTCAGTGTTACAGAATGTAATAATGAAGTCTAAGGTCAAACGACAGCCATAACCGTCCGTAATGAAAGCATTTTGCGGGAAATGAAGGTAATTCAACGTCTCGATTTCGTCCTTAATCAGCTGTTTATTTGAGACAGGGTTTGTCCAGCTATAGAACTTTGTCCATAATAAGCACTCTACACTGCCATCAAGGTCTTCATTATTCAGTAATGAACGACCTTGGTCTCCGAAGATTTACACTATTCAGTTTTACACGTCTATACTTTGGTTTTAGCAAGAAGCCTATGAATCACACTAGCTTTTTTGACTTGGCATATTTATCAGTCATCGGTAATGCTTTCTTGAGTGTCTCCTCGTCCTCATGAGCATTGAGATTGTTTTCTGAAGAGAAATCCGTTCACTTGACACATGTATAGTGTTCGCGAATCACACTGCTGGTCTACAGCAATTTCTATTTAGATTTTCCAGTATAAGCACTTTGCGTAAGCCTACATTTTAAGACACCCAACATTTGCAGACTCTTTATATTGTCAAAATTTAAAGTAAGTAATATCCCATTCGCTGCAAAGTGCCATCCGTAGGTATAATGATCAAATATCAGTGTTTTCACTTACAATTCCGAACTCATAACTGTCTTGCTAACTGGCAAGCTAGAAAATTTTTTTCCACCACTAATCGTGTAGTTTATAGATTTTGTTGGAGTAAATCCACACTTCAATATCTCAATTTAATTGCATAATTCCCAGATCACACTGCACGAACCTTTGTTTGTGAAACACATATGAACTGACACTCGTACATACTGATATATAATGTATAAAGCTGTTTGGGAAAGGTATGCTACTGACACACAAACCAGTGTGTGCTGATAGACTGACCTCACCTAGGAGCAGTTACCTGCACGTCCAGTGCGCTCCGAAGAGAGCTATCAACATATGAAAATCATTTAGTTCAAAGCAGTAGTGTCTAGATCTGGAACACAGGTGAAGAGCGCCCTGAGTTTGCAGTCACCCGGGATAACAGATCGGTAATACAACATTTTACTACCTAATGGCAGAATCTAGATTTTGGTGTACTCGTTGACAATAACCGCACCGTTGCATTCTACAATATCCATGGAGCGGGGTGGACTGTTGCCGCCTTGCCAGAAGAGAGCGGATTTTGCGGGAGAAGAGTTGACAGGTGTCGTAGAGGTGTGCGACTCTCTGATCGACCCATTCACACCTCCGCCTCCTCCTCTGCTGCCTTTGAAGCCTCCTCGAACACCTCTTCCGCCAAATCCACCTCCTTCACTTCTTCTGTGGTTGGCACCGTTAGCGGCGCCATTCTTGTAACACCCATGTCGCCGCAGCATCTCCAGCTGAAAAACCAAAGTAACAAAGATAATGTAGTTTCCTTGGCTATTTGCAAAGTTGAGGTGTTCTAAAGTGTTCTTTGTATGGAGTAAATGTACACACTTTATCATGCAATGTTTCAGAGAATAAATGCATCACACCTAGACTTGTTATGCGCCTTGAGGCGGGATTTTTTTTAAAAAGATGCGGCACTTTATACATATCCCATGGAGATATGAAATGAACTGCGAGCGAGAAACGATGCTTTACGTCCTATTGCATGAGCGTTAAGGACAATAAAATTGGGCTAAAAAGCCCTCATCATACATATTTACCAGACCATTTGGTCTGGCTCACTGTATACCATATATATACAACGAACGTTGACTGTCATACCAGTGAAATGAACTGTTCTTTCCCTATGATCTTTTGATAAAATGTCTATGATTGTTATGAAACTTCGGCGAATCCAACTACTACAAGGAAACAATTTCAGGCCCGGCAACACTGGCCTGTAGAATCCGGCCACACTTGTTTTAGGCTTATAAATTTATGTTATGTATTTCCTTGCATACTGGTTAACGTAAAATTTCACAAGGATAGCGCATGTTTGATTTCTACTGCAAAAATACGAGGACCAATCAGAAGCGAGAGTGTGACGTCATGAGTCCAGAGGTCAACCTAAACTCCTCCCTTGCACGATTATACGCAACACAAGTAGCCTCCTACAAACGACATGGCGCGCTAAGGAAGTTGAATTCACTTTTTGCGTGTCGATCTTAGTAAAGTTGTTTTCCATTATCTGTTCATGTCAAATGTAGGATGATTCGATTTTGGACAGGTATTATTCAACCAACTTCTACTGCTAAATTTTCATGTCGAATGTATAAAAATATACATCAATTGTGTTCAGCGTCTAAGTTTTCCTCGCAATGGTTAAATTATATTAAGATTATTCTGGAGGAGACTGGTTATGACTGTGTGTGGAAGACGCAACATTTCCAGAGTTCAGATTCGTTATGCAAAAATGTAGCCATCTCTTTAAAGAATAACTTTATACTGACATGGAAACAGTCTCTTGACGAAAGCAGCAAATGTTTTTTCTACAAAAGTGTTAAATACAGTTTGGTCGTGAAAAGTATATATCTCAATTACCTGATATTTATATTCATACTTTGATAAAATTTCGTTGTTCAGATCATAAGTTACAAATAGAATTAGGAAGGCGGGAAGGTGTAACAAGGAAAGAAAGATTTTGTAAGGACTGCAATATGGGTTCAATTGGGGATGAATTTCACTTTATTTTTGAGTGTCCAAAACACAAGCATATTCGACAAATGTTTATATGTAGTAAATATTTATCGTGCAAGTCAATGTTTAACTTGTGTCATTTGTTTCGGGAAAGAAAACATGTGTTACTAAAATTGAGTAAATTTATAAAATTAGGAAAGGGCGTATACTAATAATATTAACAATATTAGCAAAATGTTATTGTTGTAAATGTTAAAGTGGAATGTTAGTAATGTTGCTGTTATTTTTATTTTATTTATTTTTTTTTAACAATCGTTTTATGATTGTTATGCTTATGTTTTTGTATCCTCCACACCCCAAAAGGGGCGAGTAATGGGATTAAATCTTGAATCTTGAATCTTTTATATTATAGTCATATCGTGAAAGAATAAAATATTTATTGTCACCCCTTTCAGCTAAATAACCTTTATTTAGAAGCATATTTTCTAAATAATAATTTGTTTACAAACAATGTAAGATAATTTCTAAATAATATATTTTATCCGTAAATAACTTATTATTTACCTAAATAATATATTGTTTTTATGTTGCTAAATAAGGAATTATTTACCTCTATAAATGTATTATTTAGCAGATTGTGTTAAATAATGTATTATTTACAAATGTTTCTAAACAATGATTTAAGCCCACCGCCGTAGCTCAAGTGGTAGAGCGTTCGCCTGGCACACCGATGACCAGGGTTCGAATCCCGTGGTGGGCGAAATAAAAATGTGGCCATTTTGACTGTCAATTTTAGCAGTATGATTGCTCTGGTGGTTCAGTGTTGATTTAAGTCCCTACCCCTTTGTTCTCTGGGATGGTAACCCCGTCTGCCATATCGCCAATGTTGGGTGTAGACGTTAACCTTCAATGTTCATTAAATAATGATTTATTTACCTATATAATGCATTATTTAGCAGAATTTGGACTGTAATGGTAGCCTTGTCATACAGGCTTTTGATGACTTCAATAATGTTTGGCTGATGTTGTACACTTTCATGGTTGCCCACAGAGCTGCATGCCAGACTCGGTCAAACGCTTTCTTGAAGTCTACAAACACATGATATAGATGTTGGTGCTTTTTGAATTTCTCGCAGGTTTTCTTCGCCTGCCCTGAATCCTGCTTGTTCTTCAGCTATGAGTTGTTCAGCTTGGAGTTTCAACCTGTTGAATATTATTTTCAGGACAACTTTGCAGGGATGACTGATGATGTAGTTTTCACACTCCTGAAGGTTACCATTTTTGGGAAGAGTGATGACAAGCGACTGGGTCCATGGTGTAGGCCACTCTCCACTCTGCCACATCTTGTTACAGATGATGGTGCGGGCGTCAATCGTCGCTTCTCCTCCTGCTTGAAGCCATTTTGTGGGTTTGTTATCCACTCCCGCTGACTTCCCTTTCTTCAGCGATTGCACTGCGGCCTCTTCTCGGAGAATTGGGAGGATTTCTTCTTCTCTGTTCTGGAGACTTATGGGTCTCCGTTTGGTGTGTGGTTGTAAAGCTCAGAGCAGTACTCTGTCCATCTATCCAAGACTTAATTCGTCCATAAGGCACATGCCAGAAGTTGCTTTGGGTCGCTGTTTAATACTTGACAGCAGTTTCACAGTCTGGTAAGCCTTCTTGCTTTTGTTCTTGTTCAGACTGTTCTCTATTTCCTGGCATTGATCTTCTATCCAGTTCTCTTTTGCTGTACGCATGCCTTTTCGGATGCCACTGTTGACTTTTCGGTAGGCACCAGCTCCCTGTGATGTCTTCTTTTTCTTTTTCATCTCTCTTTGTTTGTCACCCAGGTCCAAAAGTTCAGGTATGATCCACGGTTTCTTATTTGGGTGGTGCTTGCCAAGGATCTCAGTGGCGGCATCTGTCACAGCTGAGTTGAAGGCGGTGGTCATGGTGTTGACATCCACTTCGCCCGCTCCCAAAATGAGCATTGGTCCAAATTTCCCTCCCTGAAAGGTAAGCCATGTGGGGCCACTACACTCATAAGATGTAGTAACTCACACAATTCCGGTCAATGAAAAATCTCATAACCCAATGCAAAAGCCGTAAAACGTAAGCCAGATGTTGCCACTACTTTACTTTTTACCATACCTCTACGTCTTGAAGAGCGGTGTTTCTGTGAACAGCGGACGAATTTCCCCTTAGCGACCCCGGCCTTGACCCGGAAGTCAGCGATCCGTCCTTGACTGTGTGACCCGTGGCTGCCGGTCTCCACACCACTGATGTGAATTTGGAGAGCAGTTTCTGTTTGAATAGCTTAGTGGTGAGCGTGTAAAGCAAAGGGTTGAGAGCGGAGTTGACTGGGAGGATGAACACGATGACCCATGCATACAGCGCCTCGCTGATCGACACACCTGCAATAAACGACAACAGGTGGGCGATCAAATACAAATACAATATACAGTCCACGGCTTAAGCGTGGGTATGGGGGGAGTGGGGGGGGGGAGGAAGGGCACTTTACAAGCCATCATCATCGTCGTCAACATCGCCATCATCATCATCATCATCATCATCATCATCATCATCATCATCATCATCATCATCATCATCATCATCATCATCATCATCAGGGAACCACCAGCAGCATAAAACCAAAGCTAATGACAGCATGACTGTATCAATCAGCCAAATAAACACAGACGTTATTATTTTATTTCCCGCTTCGTTTGTAATGTATAGGTCGAACTTGTACAGCAAAGACACAACTAAAAAGCAAAGGTTGAATACTCCCCCCCCCCTCTTCTCTCTCTCTCTCTCTCTCTCTCTCTCTCTCTCTCTCTCTCAGGCATTATATTATGATTTAGGTAAGCAGATCTAGCACAGGCGGTGAACCAGATTTAGCAAGACCAGACGCATTAACTGGACTTCAAGATAATCACCATCATGGTTAGATTGGGTATAAATGTGACTCAGGCTAGCAAGACTGATAATTTAAAAATGAAGTGTTCGAAAAATTAAATGGAAGTTACGCATTTCCGTGCAATAATTCTAAAGAGAACTGCTATCTACTTTTTTTAAAAATCGTTTGAATTTTAGTAATGCTCCGGGTATTTGTCTGCAATGATCTGAGGAGACAGCTTTGGTAGTCTTTAGGGCCGACACTACCTGCAGGCAAATAGGCATTAAGCAATGGAACACCTGCTGGGCATAGCTCCGATAATGTATTCCTTGGTGGCTGAGTCATCTGAACTGATTACAGTTAACCATTTCAGGTGACTCGACATTAAACGTAGTGTGCTTTTTAGCTTACCGCAATCCCTCTTTAAACCACTTTAAACAATGATAAAAGTTAAGTTTCACTTCTTTCGCTGTGTTTTAGCTTGACCTTCTTACTGTTAGTAAAAACTTAGAATTGTACTCAGTGTAGGCTTACTTTTATATTACTACACAACTATGCAACGATTGCTCAACAGGCAGACGACTGATTCTAGGAAAAAATATATTAGGTGAAAATGAGGAAAGTTCAAGATTTTATTGAACGCAACCAGTTGCACAAACTTCCTTTAACTTTCACATTTCCTTTAGTTTGTTTATTTCTTTTTGACTTTATTCTTCTTCCTACCGCCGTAGCTCAGTGGTAGAGCATTCGTCTGGCACACGATGACCCAGGTTCGAATCCCGCGGCCATTTTCAATCTCCATCTTAGCAGGGATGGCTTTGATGGTTCAGTGTTGATTTTGGTCCCTACTCTCACTTCCCTAGAATGGTTATCCCCGTCTGCCATATCGCCAATGGTGGTTGTAGACGTTAAACTTCAATGTTCATTCATTCTTCTTTCTTTCTTTAATCTTTTTCTGTCTTCTTCTTCTCGAACCTTCCTAGTCCGTTTTATCATCACTAATAAGAAATTACAACTTTATTTTCTCTTTCAAGAAATTGCATTGTGATGTACAATCCGTCAACAAAAATACACGTCTCAGTAGCAATAACAATATTGATTGATGTTGAGAATAAAACTCGTTTGCTTTTACAAATTGAGCTATTGTGCGCCATTCAAGTGAATATTGGATTGGATACAAATACCAATATGACAACTTTATTATCTTTATGAGAAATTACAAATGTTGCGTACATAATACAATCAAAAACTTCAGGATTATAATTTGCACAGTCAACCATTGCATACATGCACACCCACACACACATTTTGTACAACTTGTTAAATTTATTATCTGTTAAAGTGTCCCAAATTAAAAGTTCCATAAAATTTTTTTAAATTATATATAAGCAATCCCATAAGACAGCAAGCCATCCAAATATATATCCAGACTCACACACATAGCCAAAATGTAGCGTTTTAAAAGGGTTTATTTTCGAAAAGAAAAGAAGTTTTGCCTTGGTTATATCCTTTAAAAAACTAACAAGTACGACTATTTGGACTACCTGCAAATTAAATAGTTTTTTTAAAAATAGATATTTCAGTTTATAGGAGGGTACTCTCCTGAAAAAAATTCCAACTTCCTGTCTAAAAAAATCGTAATTTTTCATCAGTTTCCGTATCCTGGTACAGCATAAAAATAATGAGGTCCTTCCTCACTAAACTGAATTAATAAGGTCTAGTGGCTCCCTCAATAAAGTCTACATTTCCTGTAAGCCATGTTTGGCGAAACTTTTGAACCGAAGTTGACATTTCTGCAATTGTTGCGGTGTTGTGAGTAAACATGCCTTCTGATCCTAAAAAACGTGGTAAAAGGCCACGAAAGCGAAGTTTCTACGGAAATCGGCACAGCAAAAAGCCCAGACTAGTGTCAAAATGTGCCTCTGATGCTGTTAGAGAAAGTGAAAGTTCAGAGATTGTTACTCATGATAGTTTTACTTATGAAGTCGCTGATCAAGAACGTCCTGAAGAATCGAACCCCACCATGGCTTCCACGCCCACTCGTACAGAACAGAAATTGTCTAGTTTGTATTCAATCAGTGATAGTGAGAGTGATAGTGAAGGAAAACAGGACTCTGACACAAGTGACACAGACAGTGAAGTAGAAGTAAAAGAGGATAGTGAATTAGATGATAAGCTTTTGGGGAGGCGTTAGGTTTACTGATAATGACATTTTGAACCAAAACATTTCATCACAACTATGCTGTACATACTGTAAGATGAAAGTTAGTTTGCAAGAAGTGTCTAGAAAAGGTCTTGGCAGCGAGTTTGCTTTTTTGTGTTCAAATATAAATTGTAAAAGACAGTCATCATTTTTCTCTTGTCCTGTTGCCCCTGCCAGATTAGCAAATCGGCGTGCTTGTTTTGCGATGCAATGCATTAGTGAAGGGCTTGCTGAGTTACAGACATTTTGTGGTATTATGACCATGCCTCAAAGGAGTACAGGAGAATGCTACGACTGCACAGACTTGGAAGGGAAGAAGAATTGGTGGAAATGGAGGGATATCCCTATTTAACAGGTGCATACTAAGCTGGAAGGTCTCAGTTTTATTATTAAATTCACAAGTAACTTTTTATCCAAAAATTACATGGTATGCATGGTTTTTACACCATATCTCTGTCAATGTTTCAAGATAAAGCTGTGAAATTCGGTAAACAATCAGCTAAGACATATATCTGGATTGTGAACTAAAATAAAGTTAATCCAGCCAGTAGAAGTTTTTAATATTAGTTAGATCCCTGATTTTAAATAAAAAATAAAAATTAAAATATATTGTCCTTAATCCATATACTATCAAAGGGTTTGGCTTGCCTGTAGTTCAAAATCCAGAAAATGACCCAATAATTAGAAAGTTTCAGTTAATTGTTGTGGCTGTGAATGCAATTATCTTGCTTAAATTGAACATAGTCCTGTTTTTTCGCGATTATGTATAATTTTATTTTATTTTATTTTTACTTGCTAAAAATGAATGTAAAAAAAATTAAGATGCATTTTACACAAATACATGTAAAAGTCTATTACTTTGCCAAAATTTGGTGTCAATCAGTCTGCATTAACTAATTATATAAATTAAATTTTAATTTGCACCATTCTGCAGTCGGTACTGGCCCCTTATAAAAAAAAGTTATATATACAGGTAGGACCAGTGAGGGCAAATTAGTTTAATTTGAGGCTTCGAAGAAAAATGTCTTGATGGCCTTCTTAAAGCCAACTGAGGACTGACGAGGTCATTCGACAGCTTTGAAGCTGAACTAAGTCTAACAAATGCCCGGTAACCCAATGTTTTCTTGTTTGTGTTGGCCGTCCGCACACTTGGGAGTCTGAGGTGACACTGGGGAAGCTGAGTGTAGACTGCGTTGTGGTTCATGGAGAAAAATTACCTCTTTGAAATATTCTGGAGCAGTATCATGCATGCAGTTGTAAACAAGAGTAAGGAGCTTGTGGTCAATGCACTTTTCTACTGGAAGCCAGTGAAGATCACGATGGACAGGACTAATGTGGTCTGTCTTTCGTTTGCCTCCTACAATTCTGGCAGCTGTATTTTGCACACGCTTAGCCTGCTTAGCTATGATTTTAATATGCTGTTTGCATAATCCAGACTGGAGAGGACCAGGAAAACTGCAAATTTCATTCGCGGTTTTCTGATTGATCAGTAGGTGGAGCCTTCCTAGAGCACGCAGGTGAAAATAACACGAACGTACAATAGAGCTGACATGACCTGACATGGTCAGCTGGTTGTCTATGTGCAGCCACAAACTTCTGACCGAGGTGGACACAGGAATGCTAGCATCACCGACTTGGACGGCCAGACCTGATAGTGATCTAAGAGAGGTTTCCGCGGAACGTGCGACTATGTCACGCCTTGTGACAGACATTTTGAAGTCCAATGAGTCTGATGACGTCCACAAATCCACAACTTGAACGGCGAAAATATATACACAGAAACAGTCAACGCTGCACCACTATTCCAAAACAAAGTATGGCGCCGCAAAACCGGAAGCGAGTAAAGCAACTTTCGTCTTCCGATACAAAACAAAATAAAATAAAAAAATTTAAGTGTCCGCAGATTGTTTCGCTTTTTTTTTTTTGGCCGTTTTCGTGGATTTCCGCGATTTCGCGGAGAACTATCAGGTCTGACGGCATCAACGGTAATCTTGCCAAGACTGGTCTTGGAGCCACGCAACAATACTTGTCGTCATTCAGTTTGAGTCTGTTTTCTTTTATCCAGGATTTAACTTCTGTGCAACAATTCTCCACTGCCTGCACTACCTCATCTTTGAATTCACTGTTTGTATTGAATGAATAATACATTTCTGTGTCATCTGCAAACAGCTTTCGAAGCAGACCATATTTTTTAAACGATGGAGCCAAGCTGAGATGTATACAATATAACAAAAGAGCTCCCAAAACTGAACCATGGGGAACTTCACAAAGCAACGGGGTCTGCATTGAAGAAACCTGACCGATAGAGACATTCTTGAAGCGTCTGAAAGATATGATCGAAACCGCTTCAGCACAAGTCCTACAACTCCCATCTCCATATGCAGGCGAGTCAATAATGTTTGGTGATATATGACGTCAAACGCTGTGCTGAAGTCAAGCTTAACAAGTATGGTTACATCTCCAGCATCTTCACTGCGAAGAAGGTCACTGAATAGATGTAAGAGGGCTGTTCCACAACCATGTTTTGATCTGTATGCAGATTGCAAGCTATCTAACAGACCATGAGATTCCAAGTGGCAAGACAGCTGTGAAGCAAAAACACGCCAAAGGAGTTTGGATGAATGATTGGACACTGGCCTATTATTCTTAGGCAAATTCGGGTCTAGGTAGTGCTTTTTTATGAGGGGTTTTATGACAGCTGTCTTGAAGACCTTGGGAACAGTGGATCACTGCAAGCTGGCGTTGATGATAACACACCAAAACTGGCAGCAAGGTGACTTAGAGCTATTTTGGTTGAAATTCGGTCCACCAATGATGTAGTGGGTGTTTGATGACTTTTTGTAGTTCATCTTCTTTCACTGATTAAAACACAGTAAGTGGCCTATCAGCAAAGGTGCTATTCACAGGCGGTTGAGCATTAGCGGGAAGACCAAACCCTAACTATACTATCCCGTAACTCTGAGGTCGTTGGGGCACTACAGATGATCATTTAACCAGCATACTCCATCCTTCTCTGTCCTCAGCAACCCTCAAGGCTTCGCTCAGTGTCAAGCCAGTCCATTCTCGATTGTTGTCTTCTCACCTCTTTTTCGGTCTCCCTCTTCTTCTACCTCCTTGCACTTTGCCTTGCATGATGGTCTTTGCAAGGTCTGATGCTCTGGTCTTTCCGTTTCTTCACCACTGTGAGCAGGTCATTGTGTTTTCCAATGGCTTGTGTGATGGTCTGTCGGACTTCGTCGTTGGTGATGTGCTGGGTATAGGAAAGGCCCAGAAGTTTTCTTATGTTCTGCTGAAACTGGCAAATTTTGTTTTTTCTGAGCCCACTAGCGGGTATTGCAAATTGTATTGCAAAAACAGTGCGTTTTATGCACTTTTGTATTAATTTTAGACATCTGAGCCTTTGAACAGTTAAATGAGTGCCTTAATATTGACCGATTTAAAAAGTTTTTTTTTTTAAATTTTCGAAAGGTGTGTACTATATAATAAAAATAACAGACAAAAAAATCATCAACCAAAGTAAAATTTTCGTCCGTCATACCTACTTAATATTGGTCACCTATTAATGCTGATAGCGATACTTGCATTCCCCCCCCCTCCTCCCCATTTCCTCTCATTGAAACGAAACACGGTAGCTTGAAGCGTTGTCTGGTTCTGAATAGGTACTATGTCTATATCTGCAGGCTGTTCCATTATAATACAGGATAGTGTTACACGCCAACTGTAGATTCAGCCGCAGCTCTATGATTGAATCTGTATAACTGTTGAGTTCGTATCCTCAAAAACAAAGCACCGCCGCCGTTATATAATTTCTCGAACTTTCTTCAGCAAAAGACGCAATTAACATCACCAACTGTTTTGAACCCGAATCTTTCAACACGTTCGTTGGGTAGATTAATGTCCCCGGACACTAGAAGCGTATAGGAAACGTCATGTACACAGAAAGGCACTTTATTTATATTTTATCTTGCCGTATATGCCCACAATCAATCGTGTTGATCATTATGACACTTTTTATCAAGGTGCATGCTGGGTGTGTTCTTGTTACCGGCACTCACCCGTCTAGGACATGAGCGTCAGGATCTTTAAAATCCGTTATGATGGAATGTATGCGACACAGATTTGACCTCGGTTTATACTCCCATCCAAAGGAGTAGGAAACGGGAGTAAAGTGTCTTTTCCAAGGACACAACACAATGCCCCGGCCTGGGCTCGAACCCGGGACCTTCCGATCCGCAAGCCAACGCTCTAACCATTCGGCCACTTATATCATTGTACAGTGTAGAAAACTTTAGAACATTCGAGAATGACGTAATCAGAGACAAATCAGAGCAAAGATCGACACAGGAAGTACGCACTGAGTCACGTTATGTCATATATCCTATCCTATCCCGTAACTCTAAGGTCGTTGGGGGCACCACAGATGATCGTTTAACCAGCGTACTCCATCTTTCTATGTCCTCAGCAACCCTCATGGCTTCGCTCAGTGTCAAGCCAGTCCATTTTCGAATGTTGTCTTCCCACCTCTTTTTCTGTCTCCCTCTTCTTCCGCCTCCTTGCATCGTGCCTTGAAGGATGGTCTTTTCAAGGCCTGATGCTCTAGTGACGTGGCCATACCATCGGAGTTTATGTTTTTTCACCACTGTTAGCATGTCATCGTGTTGTCCAATGGCTTGTGTGATGGTCTGTCGGACTTCGTCGTTGGTGATGTGCTGGGTATAGAGAATGCCCAGAAGTCTTCTGTAGCACCTCATCTCCATGACTTGTATTCTTCGTTGTAGGTTTGGTTTGAAGGTCCATGTTTCGCAAGCGTATAGGAAGATGGAGATGACAAGGGAGCGCAGCAGGCTTACCTTGGAGTGTAGACTGATGGTCATGTTTTTCCAAATGGGCTTCAACCTTGTCAGGGCAGCAGTTGTTTGTGCGATCCTGGAGAGGACTTCCTGTCGTGACCCATTGTCGGATACAATTGCTCCTGAATAGTTGAAGCTATGCACCGTGTTGCGGGATTAACCTTTGACTTTGATGTCCATGTTGATGCCATTGGTGTTGTTTGTCATCATTTTGGTCTTCTCTGCACTTATTTTCATTCCAAAGTCTCTAGGGGTGGTGTCAACCCTCTGTACCAGCTGTTCAAGTTCTTGGTCCTCTCCAACCAATTCATCAATGTCATCCGCAAAACGGAGGTTGGAGATTGCTCTGCCCCCTATGTTGACTGTGCCTTTTACGTCATACAATGTTGTACAAAAGACTGAGATTTGACTACTTGCTGGGAGATGACTCTCGACCCTTCCTAGAAAAATCTCAACATCTCTATAACAATAACAAACGAAGAAAACAATTGAATATTATGCCAGGCTTTTCCAGCATCAACATAGAAGAAAAATAAAAAGTAAATAAATGCTGTCACTGTATGTTTCATGCGCAAAGAAAAATGTTTGTAGGTATATTGTGCGTCTCAATCGCAACCGATATAGTTAACTGCCATTTTTCACACTCGTCGAAAAATGAGATCGGTCAGAAAGTGGACTTTTTTTTTCTTCTTTTTTTTAAAAAAATTGAGTATAGTGACCCTATATACGAAATATTTTTACTCTCATATTACAAAGTCGTCCAAAAATGAGTTTTGACCGAATATAGATTTGTCCAATAAGCACCCATTTTGGACACTTATAAAATCAACACATATGATGAATGGACGTTGCCCAAATATTAGATTAATGATATAAAGACAGAAATTAAATAAAATAAATAAAACAAGAATGACATTGCATTTGAAGAACTAGGCCGAAAGCTAGCATGAGCTGGAAACAAGACTTAATAAAATAGCTTTTAAAAAAATGTAAAGGAAAGAAAAGGAAATAAACACGTCATTTTGCTTAAAATAGGGAAAACTTTTAATTGAAGTTTTTTGAAAGTTTTATAACATTAATTTCATTTTGTTTTCGTTACGTTAAGGACAAATCGCTTTATATTATTTCTTGTACGTTTTGTAGTGTTTTTAAAAAAATAAAAATAAATAAACACTTTTCCTCGGAAGGAGAAATGAGAGTAGCTGAGAATGTGGGATTGGGGGTGTATGTGGGAAGTGGAGAGGGTAGGGGGGACTGGAAGCACGTGTCATTGGACAGACATGTAAAATAAAGGGAAAATTCGAGGACGCAGGCAGCGCTGCGTAGAGGTATAAAAGAAAAAGGAAAAACTAACAGAAAAAAAAACCACAATAAAAATGCATCCAACTAAGTCTCTCTCTCTCTCTCTCTCTCTCTCTCTCTCTCTCTCTCACACACACACACACACACACCCACAAACACACACACACACATAGAGATTTCCTGCTCTTCCTCTGCCTCATCTGTACATCTCCTTTCCCTCACATCACACGCCATAAACTACCCCTCCACTTAAAAATCACCCCTCGACCACAGCATTTCCGGAGCATACTTCTTGTGGCCCTGTCTGTATAATTGTGCTGCCATTTTCTGTGATGCCTCTGGCCCTCTTAAAAGACTAAAAGCAGCCTCAGACATGCCTGTCGAAGTGAGTGTGTGTGTGTGTGTGTGTGTGTGTGTGTGTGTGTGTTGGATCAGGATGTAAAAGTTCGTCTCCTTACGATATAGTAGTACGCTACGAATACTTCAAATCTAGCTGACAAATCTTTAAGATAAGGTGGGAAGATATGAGCCCAAATGGTGGATGTACACTACTACAATAAAAGTCTTTCTTTCTTTCTGTTATTTCATTGATTTTGTTTAGGTAAGAAGAAGTTAGGGAGGTGTGAGAACTGTAGTCTGTCATCTCCGTCGGATTTTGGTTTCTTGAACAAACTTGAAACATAATCTAAAAGCCAACCCGCTAAGTTTTTATTTTTAACCGGTTGACTGCATTTGCTTTGTACTAAAAAAAAAAGGTTCACACGCATTCCCCTCACCTTCCCGCCCTTCCCCTTCCCTGACCCATTCCTCTCTCTCTCTCTCTCTCTCTCTCTCTCTCTCTCTCTCTCTCTCTCTCTCTCTCTCTCTCTCTCTCTCTCTCTCTCTCGTGTCGCGCAGTTGTTTTGAAGGGCGTACAGTCAGTTTGTAACTGCTATTGTTAGTGCAATGTTAGTAGTATGTATGTATTGTTATTTTAGTGTTGTAATCAAATGCTTGTAATGGCTTTACTGTGAAGAGCAGTGTGCCTTATCGTAGATCAGGAAATTGCGCTATATAAATCAGCTTTATTATTATTATTATTATTATTATTATTATTATTATTATTATTATTATTATTATTATTATTATTATTATTATTATTATTATATTATTTTTATTATTATTATTATTTTAAGGTAAAAAGGTAAGGTAAAGGTAGTCCCATAGCCTTGTGGCCATAGGGGAGCGTGATGTTGGAGATCACACTTATCTTGGGCCAGCGTAATGAGGGTGATGCCCATCTCTCTCCCTCGCTGCTTAACCTTCCCCACCCTTAAGAGAGTAGGTACTCAGTCACAGTTGAGTCAACTGGGGGTGTTGTTATTTGTCGCTTCACGTTTTGCGGTCACCCATCCAAGTGCTAGCCGCACTGGATGGTGCTTAACTTGCGACACAGTAGCGAGTGCTCCAACCACTGCGCTATCCGACACCCCTATTATTATTTTACTAAAGTTAAAAGCCATTATCTTTGTTTACAGATTTCACCACAATACATGAGTGAAAAGGAGATGGCCATCAGTTTGACCATGACCACGGAGTGGTTTTGTAGGGGAAAACGTGTGGCTTATGTTGCCTACCCAAACCCAATCTAATCAGCGATGACGCCACTCTTCACCTCACCCACCTCCCCTAACTCCACCCTTATTCTAAGAGACGAAACACTGCTGTTGCCGCGCAGTATAGAAAAAAGTGCCCGAATTTCACAAATATGATCCAAATTATTTTTTTTGAAGTTTATAAAAAAATCCATGCAATCCTTTTTTTTATCCATCATAATCTTGCCTTCTAGCTTCTCACCTCCTTCCTCATTCCTCAACCCATCCTCCTATTACTGCACCCTCATTACAGGTCCTTCTCCCAGCTCAGTACACGAGCCTGCAGAACCAGCATTCACTTTCATAAAACAAAACCTTATTCAAAGCTACACCCCCGTTGGAGTTATGTTATGTTATGTTTATCAGTTTATAGTCCCCTCTCTTCCCGCAAGGATTTTCAGAGAGGAGACTCTATTTTGTGCCGGGGGTTTCGGTATAAATAGTATCCCTACTTTCTGGAAATTTAGTGCTTTAAATTCCCACTGTCACTGTCTTTCTTATTTGCTCTTTCTCATTCCTACTCTGTTCTATCAATCTGCTATACTATCTTCTTCTTCGCTAGACCAGTCATCTACCTTTTTTCTCGAAAACTCTTCCGGGACAAGACTCCTTAGTTGTGTATGAGGTCTGTTGGATCAGCTTGGGAATATTGGATGCTTTCTGCCAGGTGGTCACTAGGGCTTCCTATGATGTTATTATTTAGCAATGTAGGGATTTTATATGTATGTGTTTTGTTGATATTGTATAATGATGTTTGTATTCTATTTTGTTTTTGTAAACGGGGGTTCGATAAATTGGAGTACAGCCTCAGCGTCCCTTGCGTAGGATGTCTTTATTGTAAAGTGACTGGCTGGTGGAAAGCTTTCAGTTTTACCATTAGGGTTGTTTCAGCAGATCTTTTATGCGGATCAGGGGTTGTCCGGTCCTGATTTGGCTCGGAAGAGTCCGCTGGACCTAAAGCAATAATCATGTAATGTAATGTAGCCTAATTCAAAGCTACCAAGCCTGCATTCCGATAGATTTTAGAAATATTTTTTGGCGATGAAGTCTCTTTAAAGAAGTTAAGTCCGTTCCCATTTCAGTAAGTTGCTCAACAGCTAAATTGTGGGCACCTTATTTTTTGGCAAGAAGATGTGTTGTTGTTGTTTGCTTTTTTTGATTTTTTTTTTCATGAGGATTTTATACATGCATGTCCTTATGCGGTGGAAAATCGGTCACTTGTTCAGCAAGCCCAGCTGACTGACGAGCTGAGCACAGCGCGAAATGGCCATCTGTATCTATATTCCACAAATACAAACCATTGGCAACAAAGGCGGGGAGGAGGTGGGGTGGGTGGATAGATCTTTTCACAGGCGCCTGTACCGGAATATAACACTATTATAAGTACACTCCACTGCCGCTCACATCCCGATACGGCCGCTTTGCGGGTTTTTTTCCCCTGCCATTTCCTTATTTCCCGGAGGTTAGAATATAATAAGGATTATTTCTAAGATTATATTAATAAACTCCAGTCCCATTTCTTTAGGAGAGATAACTACTACGCTTGTGTTTCACATAATAGCTTTTGTCTCCCGTGCTCAGGTACATGCCTCAATGTACGATGTATGCCTCAACAGGCTCAGACACTGAACGTTTCCGCTTTCTCATTGTCCCTCTCCTCCAATACGCTCAGTATAGAGTACAAAAAGCATTCAACTCCTATATTGTGGCAATTGAATGAACAGTGGTTTTGTAAGCGATGTCGCACCTTAGTCTCTCTTTCATACTGGAAGACGGCCAACAGCAGCTGCAATCAATGTCTACAAGGCTAAAAAGCAAGAGTAGCAGGCCAGATTGAAAAGTAACGTATTAATTAAATAACTAAGGTACAATCAGAACAACCCATTTATTCAGTAATCTCGCTCATTGTGGTCAAACCATGCAAGTGTCTACGCGGAGAGAAAAGAAACACTGGGGTTAGATCCACCTTAAAAAGACACTGACGAAGAACGCAATGAGAAAATCGAGGAAGGAGTCGGTCTAACGGCGTTTGTGTGTGTGGGTGTGTGCGTGTGTGTGTGTGTGGGTGTGTGTGTGGGTGTGTGCGTGCGTGTGAGTAAAGTGAGGGTGTGAGAAATACAATACAATATCATACAATACATCTTTACTGGCCAACTTTCACACAAAAATGCATTCCATTGTATTGTATTTCTTACTCATTGAGAGAGAGAGAGAGAGAGAGAGAGAGAGAGAGAGAGAGAGAGAGAGGGAGGGAGAAAGGCGGGTGGGGGTGAGGAAGGGAGATGAAGGGGAGAGGGAGAGATTGAATGTAGCCACAGGGCTTCATAATCAAACTCGTGATGAACAGAAAAGACGTTGTGAAAAGAGACACTGATTAACGTCAACTAGCTATCAGTTCCACAGGTCCTGAAGACCTCTCTCTCTCTGTCTCCCCTCTCTCTCTCTCTCTCTCTCTCTCTCTCTCTCTCTCTCTCTCTCTCTCTCCCTCTCTCTCTCTCTCTTTCTCTCTCTCTCTTCCCTCTCTCTCTCTCTCTCTCTCTCTCTCTCTCTCTCTCTCTCTCTCTCTCTCTCTCTCTCTCTCTCTTCGGATTTCGAGATCATGTCGACATTCCTTACGCAACTGAAGAAATATTTTTAAATTATAAATACATCTAAACCACGAATAATAAAAGATTTTATTTAGTAATGCATGCTATATATTTCTGCATTTATTTAAATGTATCTATGTATTTATTGCTTGTTCTTTGGATGCCAGAAGTCTCACTGTTCTTCAAGTCTTCATCTGTCTGTATTTATTGTGTAACATCCTCTTTCCATGACTTTTCCAAACGGAGAGCTCAAATGAAAAAAGATGATATGATTTAAAAAAAAAACCACATCAACATATCTGTCTCGTACTCGAAGGCCGTTAGGGCACCACAGATGATCGTTCGTTTAACCAGCGTACTCCATCTTTCTCTGTCCTCAGCAACCCTCATGGCTTCGCTCAGTATCAAGCCAGTCCTTTCTCGAATGTTGTCCTCCCACCTCTTTTTCTGTCTCCCCCTTCTTCTGCCTCCTTGCACCGTGCATTGAAGGATAGTCTTTCAAAGCCTAATGCTCTGGTGACGTGACCATGCCATCGGAGTTTCCGTTTCTTCCCCACTGTTAGCATTTCATCGTGTTGTCCAATGGCTTGTGTGATGGTCTGTCGGACTTCGTCGTTGGTGATGTGCTGGGTATAGGAAATGCCCAGACGTCTTCTGTAGGACCTCATCCCCATGCTTTGTAGTATTCGATGTAGATAGGTTGTGAGGGTCCATGTTTCGCAGGCGTACAGGAAGATGGAGATGACAAGGGAGCGCAGCAGTCTTACCTTGGAATGTAGAATGATGGTCCTATCTTTCCAATGGGCTATATATAATGTATTTGTGGTTTTCTTTATGTCATTATGGGTTTAACTTTGTCTTATTTTTACGATCTGGTATTTTCGTATGCATCCCTGGTTTTGTGTTATAGTTTTAAAAGGTGTGTGTGCGTGTGTGTGGGTGTGTGTGTGTGTATGTGTGTGTGTGAATGTGTGTGTGTGAGTGGATGCGGAAAGGGGGGGGGGGTGGGCGCGTATGTGGGTGATTGTGGGTGTGGAGTGAAAATGGGAGCGGGCGACAGGGAGTGGGTAGGGGTAAGTATCGTCATGGCGTGTAATAAAATACGTGTAGGAGTGTGAAAACAGCATCATTAAAATTATAGCAACTTTTCCAAGTACGTATGTTTCCCAGCTGAAGATGTCAAACCAGTCCGAATAATCACGCACATGAATGGGTATGTTTTCTAGCTAACCATGTGTACGCTTTGAAGACACATAGTTCGAAAAACCCTGCAAACGATAGAACAGGAAGAAAAAAGCTCGCTGCAAACGATGTCAAGAAAATGGGGGAGAAAGATGCGTAGGGGAGAGAGGGGATGTCCAGGATTTCTTCAAAGAAAGGAAAAGTTTGGAAAACTTGTTAACGCTACAAATGAAGTAAGAGGCGGCAAAAAGCTACATTATGCTCATCCCGCACTCATATATGTTTTAATGGGAAAAGTTAATTTGAATTAGCCACTGTCTGTGGGGGTAGATGGGGTAGATATGGTGTAAGACTTCCTTTAAAAACGCCATCTGCAACACTCACTCACTCACCCCCCACCGCCATAGCTCAATTGGTAGAGCGTTCGCCTGGCACACCGATGATCCAGGTTCGAATCCCGTGGTGGGCGATATAAAATGTGGCCATTTTCACTGTCCATTTTAGCAGTAGGATTGCTTTGATGGTTCAGTGTTGATTCAGGTCCCTACCCCTCTTTCCCTGGGATGGTTATCCCCGTCTGCCATATCGCCAATGGTGGATGTAGACGTTAAACCTCAATGTTCATTCACTCACTCACCCCCACCCCCCCCCCCCATATCAAATCCACTGCAACTTTATTCTGTCAGTATTACAACACAAATTCGGTTGGCGCCTCGGGCGGCTTGAGTTAGATCCTGTATCGGCCAGCGCCTTGAGTCGCCAAGTACGGTAAGATATGTGCTCTATAAAAATTATCGATAATAAAAGTAAAAAAAAAATATCGATAACATACATTCGTCAATGAATTTGGAACTGCCTGAATGGAACCCGCTTTGACCTCGCCCCATGCACAGATCCTTTTAACTATTCACAGTGAATGTTGCTTCACTGAAAAAAAGAAGCTTATTATAACAAGAACAAATAACTCTTTGGAAGAAAAAAATGTAATCACTAAATTCCGTAGTTTTTGTGCCTATTAATGGCACCCTCTGACCACCCCTCTTGAGCTACGAATAGCATCTATTCAAGTCGGTAAGAGGCAAAAAACATTTACATAAAAAGTTTTTTCGTTTTAGGTTGATACAACAGACCTACCCTACCCCAGACACCACAGACGCACTCTTGAAGCCGCGTGTTTCATTCAAAAAATAGAATCAAAGGTCACATGGCTATTGTATTATTGTACCGTTAAAGAGGGGACATCACTTCGTGTCAGAACAGAAATAGGAACATTATTTTAAGCTGTAGCGGTTTGGGTAGAGCAGCGAAAGCCCACTGTATCATTGTTTAATGTGGTAACAACGCCAATTATATGGTAAACCCGTTTTCGCCAGAAGTAAACGAAACCTTCGACTGGGCTCCTTTAAATGAAGACCATATGCGGGAACAGGATTTGAACAAAAAACAAACAAACACACACACACACACACACACACACACACGCAAACACAAACGCAACCAATCTTGCTTTAAAAATGTTCACTTGATTATCTAATATGAATAATGTTAGGATTTATATAATTCTGGAAAAACCTATTACCAACGTCCGTTTTATTTTTCGATAGTCTATATTTGCCATGGTTTTTGTCCGTGGCCTCGCGAAACCATTCGTTTTCTAATAAAAGTCTGGGCTAGAGACAGGACTGCGAGATTCTAACTTCTATTATTAGAGTATAAGATAGATAATCATTTTACTTACTAAATAAGTTTGCAAAACCATCTTGATATTGAATATTACATTCGTGTCTTCTTTTTTTTGCCTATTTTCTAACGACAGGCCGTATCTGATGTGAATTCAAACGAGGAATGTTCCTAATCCTTTTCCGCCATCCATGACAGTGACGCAAACGTCTTTCTATCCTCTCCTCTTGCCCTCCATCCATCTCTCTCTCCTCTCTCTCTCTCTCTCTCTCTCTCTCTCCCTCCCTTCTCTCTCTCTCTCTCTCTCTCTCTCTCTCTCTCTCTCTCTCTCCCTCCCTCCCTTCTCTCTCTCTCTCTCTCTCTCTCTCGCCTAATATTTATCTTACCACCCTCCTCTGTCTTTCTCTCACTGTGTAACGAAAATAATTAAAGGAAAATATAATCCCTCCCCCCTTCCTCACCGCCCAACCTCCACCCCCCAAATAAAATAAAATAAAATAAATAAAATGTGTCATTTTTCATTTTTGATGATTTATCTCATACCCTGTAAAACGCCTTCTCCTGTCATACGAAAATGCAGTGTGCATCATGATGGTAGACAATTTTTGTCTTGAATTCCAAGCGCATTCATCAGATTAGAAGATGACAGATTTTTTTCTCTCCATCTAATGTTTACGCTTGTTTTACAATTTTTTTCCCACTTCCTCCTCCTTTTTCATTTTATTCTTAATATTGATATTACTACTACTAATAATACATGATGCTCTCACGCGCTTTCCCTTAAATGAAGCTGAAAGTGCAGCGATTTAAAAAAAAGATCGCTATTACACAATGCAGAAGAAAAATCATTTTTAACTTTTTGAAATTTAGATTAACTGCATCCAATTTCTATTACTGGAATTTTATTCTCCTCCTCATTCTTTTTCAGTTTTTGTCCTCGTTGTTTCCTCCCTCCCTCCCTCCCCCCCCCCCCCCTGCTATTTCTTCTTCTTCTTCTTCCTCTTCGCCTTGAATTTAAACTAGATTTTCGTATTCCTTTCATTCTTCATCTGGTAAGGTGTATTGCTAATACATTGCTGTCTACTTCATACAATTATTTATTTATGTATGAATTTATTTATTTAGTGATGCATTACATTATTTATTTATTTATTTATTTATTTTGGGACTAGAAACCCTTATTATGGATCAGTACAATATTATCAGTACAATAAACGATTCTTGTATAGAGGATGTTTGGTACACATCTGCAATAGTATAGTAGCACTCAAATCCCTATTGTTCGGAATGTCTTGTTCACTACGGGCTGCTTTTAATAATAATAATAATAATAATAATAATAATAATAATAATAATAATAATAATAATAATAATAATAATAATAACGGATTTTTATATAGCGGATACTCCAGCCTATGACCAGACTCACCACGCTTTACATAGTCATTACATATAAGTACATGCACTCGATAAACCTCGCTTTCGCTACAATACACCAAAAGACAGAACAGTAAGGGTACAAGTTTTTAAATAAATTAACGTTTTAGCATTGATTGAGGAGGTCGTTAATTTGACAAAGTCAGTAATTATGATTATTTACAGGCAAGCATACGCTGAAACTACTGCCCAATTTGATTTTATTTAAATATTCGGTCAGGAAAATCGGTCAGAAGCAAACACCGTAAAAGCACAGGTTTTAATTTTGCAAGAACAAACAAACTTACACAGGCTTGCAGCAAACATAATAGGCGTTTGCAAACAAACAACGCACTTGCAAACACATTGTATGCACCTTTAAAGGAAACCATTTACATCCTACAGTTGCACGAATAGCTGAAATAAGGCAAGTAAGTGAATCTTATGGAATTCGAATGCGTTTGAAATAAAAATAGAAATTTCGCAAGCTTCACGAGTTGATAATCAGACCTTTTGACTTCGTAGGCTGTATGCCCACAGATGTATCACAAATTAATACTGAGACATTTTGAATAAGCAGACTACTTGTATGCACTTAGTTGGGACGTCACTGGAAATAGGAAAGTCAGAAAGCTGAAGCCCGTTACATAGAAGTAAACAGTTCTGAAGACAGAATGAAACCTGAACATTTAACAACATTACAATTCATTATTATTGCTTTAGGTCCAGCGGACTCTTCCGAGCCAAATCAGGACCGGACAACCCCCGATCCGCATAAAAGATCTGCTGAAACAACCCTAGTGGTAAAACTGAATGCTCTCCACCAGCCAGTCACTTTACAATAAAGATATCCCACGCAGGGGACGCTGAGGCTGTACTCTAATTTATCGAACCCCCGTTTACAAAAACAAAATAGAATACAAACATCATTATGAATTATCAACAAACCACATGCATATAAAATGCCTACATTGCTAAATACATTTGTAATAACATCATAGGAAGCCCTAGTGACCACCTGGCAGAAAGCGTCCAATATTCCCAAGCTGATCCAACAGACCTCATACACAAATAATGAGTCTTGTCCAGGAAGTTTTCAAGAAAAAAGGTAGATGACTGGTCTAGTGAAGAAGAAGATAGTATAGCAGATTGATAGAACAGAGCAAGAATGAGAAAGAGCAAATGAGAAAGACAGCAACAGTGGGAATTTAAAGCACTAAATTTCCAGAAAGTGGGGATACTATTTATACTGAAACCCCCGGCACCCCAACGGGGGTAACATTTGACAAGCTCCGCGAGCGCAGAATTAGAGGCACTGAAACAAGCAGGCCACTTGCTTACGTGTACCTGCGATGGTGTAGGGTTCGCTACAAAGAAGAGAAGGATTGATCGCTGTCTTGCCAATAATTGTATTATCAGAGACATCTTGATGTTATACAGGCGTTCAATGTTATTGTGTTCCAGTTCTGAAAAGAACCTTTGATCTGAGATGAACATGATGATGTCTGCGTTGAAGGAGGAGGAGAAGTATTAGTATATTTTATTTATTAACGTCTAATAAAACCAAAGAGGAGGAAAAAGAAGAAACAATGTTCTTAATATGAATGATACCCTACTCCCAGAAGGAGAAGACGTTTTCACACGGCGATAGCGGCAATAATAACATTTCAACAAAGCGCAACACGTATTTTATAATCAACCGGGACACCTAAAAAAAAGAGTATACTTACCAGAGAGGGCGATAACTTTGATGATGATGATGGGGATCCAGCAGAGGAAGTCGGTGATGACGATGAAGAAGAACCGCTTCACGAGGCAGCGCTCTTTGCTTTCGCGCGATGTGCGGAGTGGGATGGCAGACTTGTGGATGGACCAGAACATGGCAGAGTAGGCGTAGGCGATGAAGGCAAATGAGGCAAGGTTGATGCCCAGGAAGAGGAATGAGGAGTACTCCCAACCTCTGGCCCTGGGCTCGTGCAAGTGGAGCGGAACACAGACGCCATTGTCGCGGTAAAAAGAGGCGCCGAAATAGTGGAATCCCATGACCGGCAACATGGCTAACAAGATGCACACCAGCCACGTACAGCCCATGGCGCCGTACGCTGCCTTTAGCCCACGCTTGCGGAAGGACAACGGGTACATGATGCTGATGTAGCGATCCAACGTGATGACGCATAGAGTCAGCACGGACATCTCAGTAGACAGCGTGGACAACACGCCGGACAGGTCGCACTCGCGGCTGTTGCGCCACTCTTCGTCGTGCAGCAGGTACTGCCCGCGGAAGCGGATGTCTTGTGCCCCGATGATCAGCAGGTACACCCCCATCAGCATGTCCGCCAAGCTTAGGTTCTGCACACACAACTCGTTAAAGTACAAATGTCCACGCGCACACAAAAAAGAGCCAATGAAATACAACGTCAACAAGAGATTATAGACCTCCAGTAATACTGCACAGAGGGAAATGATGAGGAGGCAACAAGTAAACCTCCACAGCTCCACAGTCAGGGATTTCTATGACTAGGAGACTAATCTGATCCCTCGTGGAAAAATAGTAAATACATAAGCCTAAATAAATACATTTTAGCAGAAAAAGCTCTATTCATACAACTGATACAGTGAAGATTTCATTAGAAAGCAATGCAACACTGTGTACCAGACACAACCTGCTGAAGCCCATTAAAAAAGCCAAGGTACGAAGGATGTTTTTAAATTTTTGAATTTTTAAAATTTTGTATGAGTAATTAATGATTTTACTTGGAAAACTGCACTGTTGTCACGTCAGAACATGGACTACTGGACAATCGTTGCTCAAACCGATCGCTAAGCTATAAATTATAGGCGTATGTTCTTTGTTTGCTATGTCAACAAGCAAAGGGCATTCTATACCAAATTTAGCGGCGGTGCTATTTGTAGAACCAATCTTGATGTTATTATAAAGGACTCAACAAAGGAATCTATAGATTTGATCAAAGCCGTACTTTTGAAAGAGGTCATTTATGTCCTTAATCTTATATTTTCCGGTTGGACAACACTCACTGTGAATTGGTAAAGGATATGAGCGGCTGAAATGTGTGATATTTGCGCTTACTCAACATACAAACTCAAGACACTGGGGTATGAAGTATATCCCTTACCTTGATGAAGAAAGAATGGATCTGGTTGTCTTCGCGGAGCATGAACCTGCCCAGAAAGACGAGGATGTTGCCGAGGCAGGCGATGATGGCTACGACCCAGACACACACCCTCAGGACCACGTTCTCCAGCAGGTTGTCTCGGCTGGAGATCCCGTCACCCCTGGGCTCGCATTCGGTCGCGTGCTGAGCGTATACGCACATGTAGAACTTGTCGAAGTAACTGGACAGCAAAGAAGCACAAATATAATGTTTTAATATCTGAACAGGGCTATCCGTTTCAATATCAAGGTGTTCAGTTTCAATTAAGAGTGTCTTCTAATAAAATTTAAAACAAAATACAATAAAACTCACATTAAATGACGATATAGGGGCAATAATCTAGTTGATAACTTAACTGTTGATCTTTTTAACTGTGAAGGAGTTTCCTATGAAAGCCAAGTTCATAGTACATTCTTCGTGGATAACTTCATTGCAGCTTTATAGAGAAAATCATTCCAGCTTAAACCAGTAGAACAGATGCAAAATATACTTTTTTCAATCAGGATTGTTGTATTTGGGAGGGGATTTTGGGGGGAAGAGAGAGAGAGAGAAAGAGAGAGGGCGAGAGAAAGAGAGAGGGAGATGGAGGCAACTATAAAATGTTATGCAAAACTTAGGTTAAAGATCCTGCTTCCCATAACATAATCCTAAACTATAAATAAGGCACATGTATTTTTTCTACTAATATCTCAGTTGTCATTATTGGAAATGTAGTACGGACGAGGAAAACAAAATTTAGGGAAAGCCATGCAGTCAAAGTTGGAATTAGAACAGAACTATTCCTCCTATTGTCCAGGTCGATGTAAAGCAAAATTTAACTAGGTAGGCAAGAAAAGAAACAAGATGGCAAGCCATTTACATGTATTTCAAGACATTCAAACACGTAGTCCCAAAGTAAGCATTAGAAATTCAAACACATAACCCAAAAGTAAGCATTAGACATTAAAACACATAGCCCAAAAGTAAGCATTAGGCATTCGAACACATAGCCCAAAAGTAAGCATTAGACATTCAAACACATAACCGAAAAATAAGCATTAGACATTCTAATACATAGCCCAAAAGTAAGCATTGGACATTCAAACACATAGCCCAAAAGTAAGCATTAGACATTCGAAGACATAGCCAAAAAGTAAGCATTAGGCATTCGAACACATAGCCAAAAAGTAAGCATTAGACATTCAAACACATAGCCCAAAAGAAAGCATTAGACATTCAAACACATAGCCGAAAAGTAGGCATTAGATATTCATACATGGCCGAAAAGTAAGCATTAGACATTCACGTAGCCAGAAAGTAGGCATTAGACATTCGAACATATAGCCGAAAAGTAAGCATTAGACATTCAAACATATATCCGAAAAGTAAGCATTGGACATTCAAAAACATAGCCGAAAAGTAAGCATTGCACATTCAAACACATAGTCGAAAGTAAGCATTAGACATTTAAACACATAGCCCAAAAGTAAGCATTTGACATTCAAACACATAGCCGAAAAGTTAGCATTACACATTCAAAAACATAGCCCAAAAGAAAGCATTAGACATTCAAACACATAGCCCAAAAGTAAGCATTAGGCATTCGAACACATAGCCCAAAAGTAAGCATTAGACATTCGAAGACATAGCCAAAAAGTAAGCATTAGGCATTCGAACACATAGCCAAAAAGTAAGCATTAGACATTTAAACACATAGACGAAAAGTAAGCATTAGACATTCAAACACATAGCCCCAAAGTAAGCATTAGACATTCAAACACATAGCCCAAAAGAAAGCATTAGACATTCAAACACATAGCCGAAAAGTAGGCATTAGATATTCATACATGGCCGAAAAGTAAGCATTAGACATTCACGTAGCCAGAAAGTAGGCATTAGACATTCGAACATATAGCCGAAAAGTAAGCATTAGACATTCAAACATATATCCGAAAAGTAAGCATTGGACATTCAAATACATAGCCGAAAAGTAAGCATTGCACATTCAAACACATAGTCGAAAGTAAGCATTAGACATTCAAACACATAGCCCAAAAGTAAGCATTTGACATTCAAACACATAGCCGAAAAGTTAGCATTACACATTCAAAAACATAGCCAAAAAGTAAGCATTAGACATTCAAACATATAGCCGAAAAGTAAGCATTAGACATTCAGACATATAGCCGAAAAGTAATCATTTTCACAAGTGTTATATTTCTAGGCGGTGTTGTGACTCGGCGTGATCTTAACGAAAGAAAAGGAAACATGGCCGCGATCTGAACTATCTACAGATAAAAAAATATGGAATCAGCCAGTTGTTTTTTTTTTATATACAGCGCAACACGTTTTAAAAATGTAGGAAGCACATTGACCTTTGAGAAAGTACAAATATAAACGATGTAACAGGCTTAATAGTAGTTAAAATATCCGAGAGTAAACATTATGAAAATCAGTTTTCTTGAGATAATGCAAAAAGTGTGTTTTAAACAAAAAAAAACAAACAAAAAAAACACACACACACAAACTTTGGAGCATCGATCCGACCGACTGACCTACTGACTGACAACCGGACTGCTTCTGAGGGCTGGCTCGTGATCTGAAGTAGTTGCCTGCATATCAATACTCAACTAAATCGCTCCAGACTTTTTTGAAATATTGAGAAATGTGATAAGCTACAAAATCACTCCGCTGACCTTGACCTTTACAATGGAGTAAATATGATGACATGGCAGGCAGGCCACTAACCTAGGCAATGTTTCCATAAGTTTGGTCAAAATCCGTTCAGTGGTTTTTGAATTTAAATATTGCTTCCAAAGGACCGACAGACAGACGGTCATTTGGCTCGTTCCGATCCTCCCTCCCACCCCCCATCACCTACCTCCCTACTACCAGGCTATTTCACAGTATTTCTAGATATGTCTAGAGATACACAAAAAAAGTAAGATTAAAAGGTCGGAAAACACACAATGTGCAAATGAAGCCACTTACATATAATGAAGATGTTTCATATGACTGAAGGTACGGTTGTTGAGCTTGGTAAGACCGTTTCCTGTCAACTGACTGTTAACAGAGGAAAGAATCAAGTGAACAATGAACAAAACAACAGTTGGTGATTGTCTTTTGCCTCGCCCTAATTAATCTCTTCTTCTTCTTCTTCTTCTTCTTCTTCTTCTTCTTCTTCTTCTTCTTCTTCTTCTATCTTGACGCGGGCTTAATAGATCTCCAAATAGGTGCCTTTTGTAACAGTAACATGTTTTGGCAGAGCAACGCAATGAAGCAAATAAAGCGACAATTATACACTACAGCACAAATATAAAGCCTGTTAACAATAATTTATGATGAGGCGGAACCACGGACATTCCTTTGCTCGTACATTTCGGAAAAGCAACTTACATAAAATAATGTCCAAGATTTTATTTCGGGATGGTATCATAGAAATCTGTTCATTTTAATTGTTTATGTAAAGTGATAGAATAAAACAAAGTTTACAGAACGCTGTCATGACAGTATTCTAAAAGCTTGTCTGAATGGTGGGTTTTCACCCCCCCCCCCCTCCCCCCACAATGCGTAACGCTGAGTTGATGACGCTTTGTTTTCGCTGAGAAAGCATCTTTAGTGACACTCGCGTGAATAATAAAAATGTTCCAAGTTTTACGTAGGCCTATGACAGAGCGCTAGAGCTGCGTATAGGGTTAAGGCGGGTGGTAGTGATTTTAAAAAGTTAGTTTATTTAAAACCGTCACCGTATTTCTCCTCCTCCACTTCATCATCCTCCAGCACTTCCTCATTATCATTATCGTCGTCGTCCTCGTCGTTATTATCAACATTGTAAGCTACTTACACAGAACGCACGTTGACCAATCCAACAAAAGCCTCGGGGTCTATGGTCTTGATACCGTTGTTTTCCAATGTTCTGGAAAAGAAATCGTCACAGAAATGAAGAATTCGTCAACATTGTTTACATTGCAATGTCTATATGCACATCGTAATATCAATTAGTAGGCCTACGCGACAAACATTGTGTAAACGTTTATTCGTTCTTCAGGAAAACTACCAAAAAGCACATTTTTCGTTTTTCCTATCCTATCCTATTAACCTTCGGGTTACAGGACAGGATAGGATAGGATAGAATCCTATTATATCCTATCCCGTAACTCTGAGGTCGTAGGGACACCACAGATGATCGTTTAACCAACATACTCCATCTTTCCCTGTCCTAAGCAACCCTGATTGTTTCGCTCAGTGTCAAACCAGTCCATTCTCGAATGTTGTCCTCCCACCTCTTTTTCGGTCTCCCCCTTCTTCTACCTCCTTGCACTGTGCCTTGCAGGATGGTCTTTGCAAGACTTGATGATCTGGTGAGGTGGCCATACCATCGGAGTTTCCGTTTTTTCACCTCTGTGAGCAGGTCATCGTGTTGTCCAATGGCTTGTGTGATGGTCTTTCGGACTTCGTCGTTAGTGATGTGTTGGGTATAGGAAATGCCCAGAAGTCTTCTGTAGCACCTCATCTCCATGCTTTGTATTCTTCGTTGTAGATCTGCTAGGAGGGTCCATGTTTCGCAAGCATATATGAAGATGGAGATGACAAGGGAGCGCAGCAGCCTTACCTTGGAATGTAGACTGATGGTCCTGTCTTTCCAAATTGGCTTCAACCTCGCCAGAGCAGCAGTTGTTTGTGCGATCCTAGAGAGGACTTCATGTCGGGACCCATTGTCTGATACAATGGCTCCTAAATATTTGAAGCTATGCACTGTGTTGAGGGATTGGCCTTGGACTGTTGATGCCAGTGTTGATACCAATGTTGTTGTTGGTCATCATTTTGGTCTTCTCTGCACTTATTTCCATTCCGTAGGCTCTGGAGGTGGTGTCAAGCCTCTGTACCAGCTGTTCAAGTTCTTGTTCCTCTCCAGCCAATCCATCAATGCCATCCGCAAAACCAAGGTTGGAGATTGCTGTTCCCCCTATGCTGACTGTGCCTTCGTGATCTGCAAGGGCATCTGACATGATGCGCTCTAGGAAGATGTTGGAGTGTTGTTTGAGTTTAAGTGTTTTTAGTCCGATTAATTACCAAATAAAAAAATATATATTTATATATTAAATACATTTTTTTATCAATACAATCTTTGCTATGTAAGGTTTTATTTAAGTAGTAGACTACTAATCGATAACAGTACCGCGATTTAATTATGGGTTTTACGTAAAGGTTTTACTTGTAAATGACTCACAGGACAGACAAGTTATGCAATCCCAAGAAGACGCCTATTGAAATGTGGATAAGCCTGTTGTCACGTAGATCCCTGAAATCAGAACGGAAGGAAGAATTATTTGGCTTCTGATGTTGGTGAAGATGATGAAGAAGACCATAATGATGATGATGATGATAAAGCACTATTTGAGAACGATTGATGAAATAAATACAACTCGGTAGTTCCTTTCTCTTAAAAGAATATCATTTTAGTTATCAACTTATGCATTCAAGATAACATGCCAGTTGCACTCAGAATGCTATGATATTTGCGCCTTTTTTTAAATGGCATCTAAGGCTTATGGCAAAAAAGGTAAATTGTATAAACTCCACAAAATGTTGTAAATTCTGTGCTCTTTAATTTATTCTGGAGAGTCGAAAACAGTCTCGATCATGCGCCAGACAAACAATAGCAATATAGCAATAAGGCGTATTGCATTTTAAGGACTGCATGCAATGACAGCCAATGGAGTCAAGACTGCATTTACCTTTATCTGAGTCGGCTTTTTGCAGTCCGCTGGACCTTATAAACAATGACTAACTAACTTACTACCTCTCAGAGACGAACATAAATTGCTACGTTAAAATCAGGTAAGATTACTTACAATGCTTTTAGCCCAGACAGTTTGGCAAACGATCCCTCTTCTATGTAAGAAATGCCATTGTGGTTTAGGTACCTGTTAAAAGACAAGCGCGCATTTAGCACATAGATGACTTTCAACACTCCACATTTAAAACAACACACGTACGTTGTTGAGTGGTGTTTGGGCCTGTATGAATGAGTGCAAGGTATCAGTTGTAGTTTAAGGATAAAAACACGAACAGTATGATCCTTGCTTTAAGTCTGCAAACCAGAGTTTGAAGTAATGTAGTGTAAGGGTGTAGTGTGAGCACTTAGATCACAAATACCGTGCCTGTGCATTCGTACTGATGCCAAATGTTCCTGCATTGTTTTTGCGGCCTTTGTGCTGCGATCTGAGAAACGGTTTTGAAACGTTTTGTTTATTAGAAGGGATAAAGATTTTAGACTAATTAATAATCTGTCCCTTATCAAGTTAACATAATAAATAACCTGTAACATTAACTTGGAAACCATATTACACACACACACACAAACACACGCACACCCACCAACACACACACACATACCACCATCTTCGTCATTTTCTTTAAACCATTTTAGACACCCACCTACCTGCCCATCCCTCACTTTTATAATAATAATAATAATAATAATAATAATAATAATAATAATAATAATAATAATAATAATAATAATAATAATAATAATAATAATAAAATTAATAATAATAATAATAAAAATAATAATAAGAGATAGTTAAGACATCAACTCGGTGCAGATTGATTGTCACTAAAATAACTCTGCACATATACGTATACTTTGCTACGCTTTATGTGCCTATGTTTCAAAACATCGTACAACATGCCAGTTTTATTTTTGTAGAAAAAAACAACAACAAAACTTCCATCTTCTACAAGTCTATATCAACGTAAGCTTCATCTCTGAAGGAGCATTCGTCTCAGGGACACTCGCACCAGAAACGAAAGGAGAGTGTAAAACGTTTAATATGTCATTTTTTAATTTTAAAAAAAATCAAAAATAAATAATTCTGGCACCTAAACTTAGGACGTTTTTGACTTTTACAGTTACAATTTAAGTAACAAGAGCAATGGCCCACGAAAAGATGTGTCGACGTCAAGCGAGAGGAGGCTATACGCTTTTGTAGTGCATTTTAGGAGTTGTAATGTCTTTTCCCCCACTCAACCAGACAGCACTAAACGTAAACTATATCTGCAAATTTAAATAGGTGGCTGCTTAAATTGATAAAGGTTAATGTAGATGGAACAAACCAAAGTTAGTGGCGGGAAATTGTGTCGGGAAAATATTACCGTTGTGTCTGCATTTTTATTGGTAGAAGCCGACATATTCTTCAATTCGGTTTCACTCGGGGGTGGAGCGTGGGGGGAGGGGGAATTAGCCTACAACAAGCCCTTAAAGTGCATCTCTGTGTTTGTCTGTTTCTGTCTGTTTGTTTCTGTCTCTGTCTCTCTCTCCCTCCCTCCTGAAATTATACTTACAGTCCTTCCAAGTCAGACAGAAACCGGAAGAAAGAGGAATGGATTCTCTCCAGTCTGTTCTGGCTCAAATCTCTGAAAAAAAAGTTTAAAATAAAATAAAATAAAATAAAATAAAATAAATTAAAATAAAAGCACTCATTCAACTGACCGGTTAATCAGTTCAATCACTCAATAGTGCAATCAATAGACTGACTGCAAAACATATATCCCCGTTTCCTCCACCCCCCCCCCCCTTTTCTCCTATAACCTTCAACTCCCTGTACCTTTAATCTCTCTTTCGATTACAGTTTTATTTTATGAGTTTGCCAAATAGTTTTCCGCAATTCATTTCTTCACAGAACGCTACTTACAAATCTCTCAGATTGGGCATCATAGAAAAGGCGTCTTCAGCGATGTAGGATATGTTGTTATTGTTCAAGTCCCTGAAAAAAGAAGAATACAAAACCCAGGAATGTTTCATACACTTACAACTTAAACGAACAAACACCTATGCTAATAACTTTGCTGTTTCAGTTAGACTAATACCCGCAATACACTAAAGCACGCAACTATTAGAAAAAAAATCATTTATTCTTTTATACATATTCTACAATTTACATTTACTATGTTTGTGCAACCGAAAGGCGAATTTCTATGTAAAATTTCAAAGACGAATAAAGTCGCAGTCTCTGTTTATAAATGTCAATGTGTACAATACAATACAACATAATACAATACAATACAAATGTATTGTCAAATAAAAAAAAACACAAAATAACTTTTTGCAGGTTACACTTAAACAGGACTGAAATAATAATAGTGTACATTGTATATATAAATGTAAAGACTCACAAGACTTCAAGCTCCTGAAAGGACTGAAGATCCTCCAGGACTAGTTTGGAGATCTTGTTCTTCCGCAGACGTCTGCAATACAAAGAGAAAGTCAATCGATTCCGAATCAGTCGGTACATTCACGAAGACGTAGCGAAATTATTAGTAGTTTTAGAAATGTCTGCAATACAAAGACAATCGATTCTGAATCAGTCGGGAAACTCTCTTAGATGTAGCAAAATTATTTTAAATCTGTAGTGCTAGTAGCTTCAATCTATTTTACTACAAACCGGAGAGACACTAATGCCGAACCCTTACTACAACAGAACTTGCTTTGTTTTATATCATTGTTCACATGTTTAACCTGACTTGGCAACATTCTCAACGCTTTATTTTACATTCGAAGTCACTTAATTTCAACCCATGTATTATGTTTATGTAATAGCTATGCACACCAGTGTGATTTCAGACAAACGAAGGTATTGATTTGGTTTTCAAACTCTATAGATATGATGATCATAGAAGAGTTAATAAACCCACACTATTGGGGTGTAAGCTCTCCGATGGGCATGTGAGATATTAGGGTTCTTTATAACATCACGGCGCGAGACTAGTAAGCGCCTCTTTAATACGCGTCACTCAATACCTAAAGCTCACAATACTTCCTCTCGGTTGATAGCTTACACAACAGCGCCTTGGGGTATGTTCGTCTCGTACCGCTGCTTTAATCTGTTGGGCACCTGTTTCTCTGTTCTAAGAGGGATAAGCCATTTACTGCTACAGCAGGCGATCTTTAAACGGCCGGACACGAGGTATAAATTAATGTTTTCCCAAATATTAGAAGTGACACATAAAAATGTAAGAATATATAAGCACGTAGCTATCTCTTAAGTCAATTAAACATTAGTATACATGTGCGTAATTTGATCTCGATCAAAGACGCTCTTTAAGAATGTTGGGGACGATTTTTGGCGGACAAAGCAATATGTGACTGTAAATGACTTTAATTTGCTTATTTCGTCTATCTCGTAATCCAGCAACAGTCCCCAGCCTAATGCCACAACCTGAGGCATTACATGTGCTTCATAACTTTAATTAGTTTTACTCACAGGATTTTTACTACGCTGTTCTGGTTGAATGCCTTTCCAGGAACGTGCCTGAGGTTGTTATGCGTCAGATGACTGAAAACCAAAGGTACACAAATGTTAGTCATATTATGTTCATATCCAGCATGTTTTGACCCTTATCCTCATTAAAAGGCAGGAAATTTAGTCCAAGTGTTCTACGTAAAATAATGTGTCTTCCTATTAGTATTACTGAAGATTCTCCGTAGGATGATCTTTGCTATCATAACAGCAGCAACAACATAGCCAACATCACCAACAACAACAAAAACAACAATAACCAAGCAAGAAACGCTATACTTACACCTCATACAACGACGGCATCATGTCGAAGGCGGAATCCTCTATCATATGAACGTCTGAATGAACCATTATCCTTAAGAAAACAAAATCATCATCATCATCATCATCATCATCCTCATCATCCTCATCATCCTCATCATCATCATCATCACCATCACCATCATCATCCCCGCAATTAAGCGTAATAAATTCATAAAAAAAAAAAGAAAAAAAAAGAATCAGCAGCATGCAGCAGCTAACAGCATGCCCAAAGACTGAATTTTTATTAATGTTCACGGGTCAGGTTATCATGGATAATAACAACAAGGAAACAAGAGTTTAAAAAAAAAACACCCAACAAAACAATATTATATTAGAAATTAATAGCTTTAGGCCTGCACTTTTGGAAAGGCTGCGTGTTAAATCATTAGTTGATGATCTGTTTTATTATATTTGTACCACGTTTGTACGATTTAGTTGCTGTTGGAACCAACTGATCCTATATCTTTGCCAGTCTTTGACCCCCTCTCCTCCCTCACCTCTATACCCCCTCCCCACCTCTGATTTTTTTTCGATTTATTTTCTTATATTTCTTTGTATTTTCTCTCAATTTATTACTTACCTACCTCCCCCACCTTCCTCCCTCCTTCCAAATCTCTCTGTCTCTCTTTCTCTCTCTCTTTCTGTCTATTTCGCTCTCTGTCTCTCTCACTCTCTCTGTCTCTCTCTGCCACTCTCTCTGTCACTCTGTCTCTCTTTCTCTGTCTCTTTCTGTCTCTCACTCTCTCTGTCTCTCTCTGTCACTCTCTGTCTCTCTCTCTCCCTGGCTCTCTCTCTCTGCTCTTCCTTTTGTTTTCTTCTTCTTCCTAATCGTGTTTCGAATCACTCCCCCCACCTTCCACTTCCATGTTCTCTCGCTCCCTCTTCAACCTCTAACCTCTCTCTGTCTGTGTTTTTGTCTGTCTGTCTGTGTCTGTCTGTCTCTGTCTGTTCCCGCCCCCCCCTCTCTCTCCCAAAAATATTAATAGAATTGCAATTTGGGAACGTAAAAATATTTACTATACATTCATCCTAAAACACGTTCGCTGAGGGCTAAAAAAATGGATTTTGAAGCGATGGACGGACTATAAGAGAAAGGTGGTAAGGATGGTGAAGAATGAATGGTTGGGAGGTAGATCATTCTTGATTGTAATCACAAACTGGTAACCACCCTTCTCTTCATCCTCCTCCTCCTCCTCGTCCTCCTCCTCCTCCTCATCGAAATCATTAGAATAGTTTTAACCTAGGACAAAAGCGTGCTAGCAACTTGACATCTCTGTAATGACGGAGAACATCGCTGACTTTGCAACATATTTTTTCCATGTTTCCCTTCCTCCCTGCCTCACCTCTCCCTTACCTCTATGCCTTCAACTCCCTCCTGAATTCTTCAACTAATAATAATAATAATAATACAGGATGCTATATACGCGCCTTTCCCCAAATCAATCAGGCTCAAAGCGCGGCGATCTATACCATCATACACGCTCACCTGTCTCATCCACCCTCTCACACACCAAATACACACCAATCACTAAATCAGGTGGTGTAAAGGCAGGGAGATCGCTATTGGAAGACGGAAAGAAACTCGATTTTGTATTTTTGAAATTTGTATATTGACTGCGTCCTGTACCATTATTGAAGGGAGGGAGGAAACCGGAGTGCCCGGAGAAAACCCTCGGTGACCTCAATAGTCTCGTACCTAAGTCACCTACGTTCGCCCCTTGTGGGAATCGAACCCGCGACCTTCGGCATAGGAAACCGGCGACTTATCCACTGCGCCACGAGGCCACCCCGCATGCTTCCGCATCTCACTCCCCTCTCCCTTTTTGACTCACATCTCTCTCTCTCTCTCTCTCTCTCTCTCTCTCTCTCTCTCTCTCTCTCTCTCTCTCTCTTTCTTTCTCTCTCTCTCTCTCTCTCTCTCTCTCTCTCTCTCTCTCTCTCTCTCTCTCCCTCTCTCTCTCTCTGCACCCCTCTACACCTTAAAAAAAAAAGACATTTTCAATATTCTGAAACAAAAGTGCTAAATAATTTCAGACTCAGCTTTGTGTACTGTCAAATAATAACTTCATTTAGAAACGTTGTTGTTGTGCCGATTCACGTTGTACATCGCTAATTTTAATATATGTGTTTGGAGTTTTGGATTTGATTTTGTAAAGTCACAAATGGGTCCATGCAAAGGAAAATAGCACTGTGGGGAAAACTGCCAAAGCCACTGCGATTAAGATTCTTGATTTATTATTGCAAGGATAAGGACGGACAGTCACGCACACAAACTCACAAAAAACTCAGACACACACAGATAGGCACAGGTACACACGCACACAGATACACATACATACATGCACACACACACACAATATATATATATATATATATTGTGTGTATATATATATATATATATATATATATATATATATATATATATATATATATATATATATATATATATATATATATATATATATATATATATATATATAACGGTCCGAGTTCAATAAGGGCGTCGAAAATGGTCTGGAAACTAGTCCACAAAGAATGAGATTATATAAAAATGACTGCCTCATCAATTCAAATCAATAAATCTCTCTTACCAGGAATTATGACATGCTTTAAACATTGCTCCAAATAAATAAAAGACATTCAGACTTGAAAAACAAGATAAAAAATGTAAAAAATGCATGCACACAAAACACTTCAAATCTAATGCACTCGCATCTCCCCTTATACACATTTAAAACTAACATTATTTAACATAAAAGTGCAACACATGTAAACATATATAGATTACTACAGTATAAAATGTGTGTCATAAACAAAAGTACATCTAGCACGCATCCCTTACACCCACATCCGCTGCCAAACCAATATCTCAATCAGCATAATTGATCAGGGTCACTGCAGTCGGAATGAAACTTGAACGGAATTCGATTAAATATATTTTAACGTCCCCGGACACCATGGCATATAGGAGACATAAAAGTTAAAAACGTGGTTAAGGTTTATAGCTTAATACTAAAATTCCAGTAGGGCCAATAAGAATTTTAAAACGTGATAAATTCACGACATTCAGGACACTCATTCATTCCATGGATAATATAAGAATACTTAAGATTTATAAAATTACTAAAGGACTATATCTTGTCCGGCATGATAAACAGAATCCCAATATGATACATTATGGGATCTGGAGCGTACAATAATCATCCAATCAGAGTTGATGGTATAACATTAATATATAGCCCCCAAAGTCGCCGCATGCGGCCTAAGACAAACGATCAGTGCGGCACTTTAAACTACAGAGACGCCTTCCGGAAGGCAGAGTCTCAAACAGAGCTGACAGAGGGTGGATAGGATCGTTTGATGCTGATGTCCTTGCTTAGGGCCATTTTTCTGGAAAAGTTCGTATATCGAAATATGAGGTTTGCCCATACTTTTACTGCAAACACTGGTTAACTATTCAGCAAATAAATGAAAATGTTAGCATTTTGTTGAAGATAATTTCAGTATTGGCTGTAAAGGTAAGCTCACTATCAATCATAGTGCCGAGATATTTGAATTGGCCGAGATATTTGAATTGTTCATAATGTCTGGCCTTTGATTTGAAGAGGCACCACATCCATCCTATCCCATCGAAAGTCAACTCACATCTCTTTTGTTTAACCGACACTGAGCTCCAGGTGGTTGTTATCGCACCAGGTGATGAAGGCATCCACTTTCCGCTCAAATCTTGCAGAGATAGTAAATATGGGCTTAGACCGCCCTTGTTTTTCTGACACCCTTTTATTGCAATTTATGGCTGTTTTATGAGCTTTTTAAAAAGCGCTCCAAAGCACTCTGGGAAAACTTAAAAAATACCTTACTACTGGAATTGGAAATTTTTACAAAAACCGGTGGTAGCACTTCCCGCTTGGACTCTCTCCCTAACTTGGCGGAGTGGGACGGACCCCTCGACCTTTTGCACGCATCTCCCACTCCACCAAGTGAGCCCAAGCGTTGTGGCATGTGTTGTCATCAAACCCCAAATGGGGAATCTCTACGAGACGAAATTAGAGAAACCCACGGAGGTGTACTGACTGAACTTTGGCTGCGAGCTGACAGTTGGATTAAGTAGGAGGTTCCCAGGATACAGCGCGCAGCCTCCAGTCTTACCCAATGTCATGCAACCGTTCGTTCTTGCGTTCAATATCTGTTTACTTGTTGCCTGAGGCTTGACAATTGGATTAAGTAGGAAGGGATCGAGAGTTAGCGTGCACCTTCCAGTCTTATCCATTGTCATGGCAATTTTCAAACATGTATCCAAGCCACTTGCCACTTTGTACACTGTGTCTATTATTGCAATAGGACAGACATTTGGCCTTAATGCCTTAGCAAATTCAACACATGCCACAGAAGTGACTAACCACACCGAAAATCTATAATTCCTTTTTCTTTATATCCCCAACCAGATCGCTCATAAAAGAAGATTGGGCTTGGGAAATTACATACAACAAACCAGCATTAATATTCGTTATTCTAAATGTACAATTCTAAATAATACACCATTAAGTGCAGCAATCTTTATTACATATTGTTCATATTAATTTTTAAAAGTGTAACAAATAGATATATAAATAAAAATTTATATTAAAGCATGTGTTTCCCATTTACTAGCTGTAAGTTAAACCAAGGGAAATAATTTGTGTGTATTTTAAACATGCATTAAGCATGTGATCCAGTTGAAAAACAGAATTGGAAATTCCCCTTTACTAGACCAGAGGAAATAATTTGTGTACAGGAATATTTGTGTGCTTTCTCTGTGTGAATGTAAAATCCTTAGTAAGTTTTTTTGCCTTTGCTTAGATATATAAAAATAAATTTATATTAAGCATGTGATCCAGTTGAAAACAGCAAATAGAAATTTATATTAATCATGTGATCCAATTAAAACAGAACCTGGAATTCCCTTTGCTAGGGGGCAGTGTGAAATAATCAATATTCTTGGCCTAAGCCCAGTTTATTCAATCGGGAATTCCCGCAAACATTAATGTTACAACCTTATTCCACTTATCCATTCAGTTAAGGGAAGTAATAAAAACATTACTACGCATTTATAAGTAAAGTTGCGGTTGCTTCCCTTTGACTGTATTTGGTGGTTTGAAGCCTAAAAATCCATTTTTTTTTAAATAATTATTTTTAATTTAAAGTTTTGTTATCAGTATAAAAATGACGGACACAAAAAGTCTTTCGCAATCTCCTTTGTTTAAAGACATCTTTCAAACTTTACAACTCCCTATTCTTGACAGTCAAAATGTTATTAAATCTGTTTATAATAATTACGAATTTGTACTTAACAATTTTACTTTCAAATCCCCTGTTAAAATTCGCATTCACGCTCAGATAACTTTTATTAAACCAGGCAGTATTGATGAAACGATGACTGTGTGGATTTCTTCAAGTCAAATTGAAGTGTTAAAATCTTCAGACCTAGACAATGCTTATAACAACATCTTAATCAATCAGTTACAAGACAGTATTGAGCGTGCAACTTTGAAAGGGTCCGGGTGGACAGAAGGAACTCTTGAATCATTAGAACTGAACATTACAAAGTATAATCCAATCAAAGGAAAATCTTATATCCCTCTTCCCAAAGAAATTCTTGACAAAAAGGCTGTATTGAATATTAAGAACACTGACGACAAATGTTTTATGTGGTGTGTTCTGGCTAAACTATATCCTATTCAGTCTAAAGAACATTCCGAAAGAGTGGCACTGTACAAAGATAAAGTAACGAACTTAAATCTTAAAGACATTAATTTCCCTGTTAGCCTTGACGCCATTGACAAATTTGAATCACAAAACTCTCCTATAACAGTCAATGTATATGTTTGGGACCCTGAATCAAAACTTATGCCTTTACGAATCTCTCCTAATGCCCCATCGTTTTCAGACCTCAATCACCACGTTGATCTTTTACTAATAACCGACCCGCAAGATCCTAGCATGCAACATTATACTCTGATACGAAACATATCTAGATTATTAGGACACACTTCAAAACATCATGGCAAACAATATTTGTGCAGACGCTGTTTAACTAGAGTCTCTAATCTCCAAGTGGCTGACAAGCACAGTAAAATTTGTAAAAGTATGACAGATATTCAAACCCGCCTTGTGTTACCAAAGCCAGGTTCTCAAGTATATTTTAAAAACATCAACAAACAATTCAAGCAGCCTTATATAGTTTATGCCGACTTCGAATCATTGATTTTAAAATATCAAGGCCCACAAGGATTTTGTACGCCTAATTCATTCCTTACACACCTTCACGAAGTCTGCAGTTTCGGGTACGTAGTTGTTAGAGCCGACGGACAACATACAGAGCCGGTAATTTACAGAGGGCCTGACGCAGCTAGGAAGTTCTTAGATGAGATGAACAAAATATACAAATTGTGTTTATTGCAGCTAGATAATCCGGTGCCCATGATATTTACTGAATCTGACTCCCATAATTTTAAAGCAGCTACACATTGCCACATTTGTAATAAAGAGTTTGACCCGAAGGACACAAAGACCCAAAGAGTGAGAGATCATTGTCACATAACAGGGGCATTTAGAGGTGCAGCTCATCAGAAATGCAACTTGGAATATGGAATCAAACATTTTTCTCTCCCTATTTTCATTCACAATCTTCGAAATTACGACTCCCATTTAATCATGCAGGCAGTGACGAAATCATACAAAGTGTCATGTATTGCCGAGACAGAAGAAAAATATAAAACTTTCACTCTGAATAAATTAAAGTTTTACGACAGCTTTCAACATTTGTCTTCCAGTTTAGAAACACTAGCTAAGAACTTACCCAGCTATCCTATCACTATAAAATATTTTCCAGACGTTACACTTATTCGGAAAGGCGTGTATCCTTATGAATACATGGATTCTTGGGAAGTGTTTGAAGAACTAGAATTGCCACCTAAAGAGAACTTCTATTCTTCACTCAATAAAAGTTTCATAAGTGATATCGATTATGAACATGCCCAGAATGTCTGGAATGCACTCGGATGTAAAAACCTTGGTGACTACCACGACATATATTTGAAAGCTGACGTCTGTTTGTTGGCTGATGTGTTTGAAAAATACAGAGAAACGAGTTTACATCATTACTCCCTCGACCCTTCTCATTATATTTCTTCGCCAGGAATGAGTTGGGATGCTTTCTTAAAACTTAGTGGTTCTAAAATCGATCTCATAACTGACCAGGTAATGATGACAATGATTGAGTCAGGCATTCGTGGAGGAATAAGCGTGGCAGCTCATAATTATTGCAAAGCCAACAATAAATACCTGAAGCACTATGACCCCTCGCAGAAATCTAATTATATAATGTACTTTGACGCCAACAATTTATACGGTTGGGCAATGAGTGAGCTTTTGCCGGTTTCAGATTTCAAATTACTTGTTAATCCAAACCCCGCAAACTTGACTTGGTTAAACAGTATTTTAAATCACCCTAAAGATCATACTATAGGGTTTATTGTAGAAGTTGACCTAGAGTATCCCAATGCTTTACACGACCTACATAATGATTACCCATTAGCACCAGAAAGATTGCATGGTACAGACAAGCAACTTAAACTTATTCCCAACCTCTATAATAAATCTAATTACGTCTGCCACTACAGAAACCTGCAGTTCTACATTAAACACGGCATGAAGTGCACAGCGATTCATAAGCTTTTATTCTTTAAACAAACAAACGTCTTGGCCGGGTACATCAATAAAAACACAGAGCTTAGAAAACAAGCGCAATCTACGTTTGAAAAAGATTTCTTTAAGCTGCTGAATAACAGCTGTTTTGGTAAAACTATGGAGAACCCATACAAGCGAAAAGACGTCAGGCTAATTACCTCACCCAATCAAGCGATTAAATTAACATCTAAACCTCAATACCTTGGTTACAAAGAGTTTCATGACTCCCTGTATGCAGTTACCATGAAAACCACGCAAGTTAATCTAGACAAACCGGTGTTTATGGGGATGACTATTCTCGACCTTTCTAAATTACTAATGTTCGAATTTTACTACGATTACTTTAAACCTAAATACCCGGAGGCCAGAGTTTTATACACAGACACAGACTCCCTTATACTAGACATCCCTACTGAAGACATTTATAAAGACTTAGAATCAGAACTACAACATTACGATACTAGTGACTACCCTGAAACTCACCCTTTGTACAGCAAAGCAAACCAAAAGAAAATAGGTTTGATGAAAGATGAAATGAACGGGAAACTTATTGAAGAATACGCAGGACTACGATCTAAGCAGTACAGTATTAAACACGAATCGGGCGAATCTTCAAAAGCGAAAGGCACCCAAAAAGCTGCAATAAAAAACAGAGATATCAGGCATGAAAACCACCTGGAAGCCTTAGATGGAAAAGAAGTTAAACCATACCCTAACACAACTATAAAGTCTAAAAACCATATAGTGTCCACTGCTGTGACGACCAAAAAAACATTATGCGCTAATGACACAAAGAGAATAAGAGTAACTAAGGAGTTTGCATACGCTCTAGGCCACTATAAATTACAGGTAGAAACAGCGACTGCGACTACGACTACGACTACGACTACGACTATGAGTAAGGAGGAGGGCCTGGAAGGCTTGAGTAAATGTTAACTGTATTTATTCTGAAGCGCCAAGCTTTTTCTTCAAAGCATCTAGCTGCTCCTTCCGTCCCAGTAGTCTCCCTTCCTCTATTAATTTTTTTTTAATTTCTTCAACATTAACAGGTGCAGACCTAGATTTAGATTGTATGTCGTGCTTCAACTTTTTATATTCTTCAAAATCTCGCTGGATAATTACAAACTCTTGGTCCTGAATCTGAGTGTCTTCTAGAGCTTTTGAAATTATTAAGTTCATGCTAGTAAGTTTTGCTATCGCAAGGCTAGAAATGAGGTCGTGTTTTTCTAGTTTCTTAGAAACTTTAGTATTAATAACGCCAAGTAGAACTGACATCACTGAAGATAATCCGGCAGCCACTCCTAATCCAATACTAATTGGTATACCAATTCCAGTCACCAATAATCCCACGCTGACCGCAGCTTCCGCTGCATTAATAACATTTAGACCAGTAGACACGTAATTTATTCCGCTATAAGCGCCGGAATACCTTCGTCTGCATCTAGAGTACTTTTGGATATCTGATTCAATTTGAGTCCTAACTTTTCTTATTTCTTCCAACCTGAACGTTTGAACATTACTTAAGTCTAACGTTGGAGCACTGGGTTGCATTGGTTGTTCATCCACTACTGCTTCTACTATAGCAGGATACAATTTTGTCGTCATATTTTTAGTGTGAAAAAAAAAGGGTTAACAATAATTAACTTGATTTTAGTTTATTAGCAAAATATTCTATTTGACTATCAGAAAATATCTGATCGCTGAAATAAAATGCTAACAGATCTACGTTGTCTAGGCTAATTTGCGCTATTCTGTCAATAGGATTTGGAACAGGGACAAAAGTTATCTTGGGTGATGAAGTAAATACGGAAAACTGATTTTCATTTTCTCTTTTCTTCATAAATACTGTAACTCGTCTGGGATCCTCATCTAAATCAACCCAACTTAGAGACACTTGCGGAATTACATTAAAATTTCTCTGCGTAGGCCTGTGAGCAATTATGTCCAGTACTATCATAGCTGTGCTACCTAGCTGTAAAGGAGGCTGCAGAATAACTCTAACATTTTTCCCTGCGGTTTCACGCTTATGTAAAACATAGCTGCTTTTTTTGTAGGCTTTGACTTCTATGGTTTCCCGATTTTTCATCCGGCACTAGACTAACTAACATAGGCCCGGCGTTAATAATTTTCTTAAATTTATTGTCTGGTCCCATAAAAGTGTAAGGGCTTTCGCACTTGAATTTAATAAGCCAATCTAATTCTGTGTCTACAGGTGTTAAAGACCAGGTATTTTCTCGTTTAGTAATAGCATACTTAAAATCGGGATCTACTTTACCGGCATTAAAATCCTTTAGCTGATCGATAGATGGTTTTTCTGGCAATACTGACGGCGGCACTGACGGCACTTCAGGCACTGCCGGCACTAGCGCTCGTTTATAATATCCATTTTGTGTAAATTCGAAACCGTAAATAGACCCAACAATAGCATTCGCATCAAAGTCGATTGTGTCTGCTAAGTCTTTCAGTTCAATGGTAGGACAGGTTACTGGAATTTGAGGGCCGATTGACATTGTATTTTAAAATTAAACTTTATTTTATCTCAAGAATAATTGTAAGATCTTCAAAGTCTACAATTTCGTTGTTTTGGTTAGTTATTTTGAAGCAGAAACTAGTATGATAGTCCTGACTTAAGTGGCGTTTTTGAGGCAGAAATTTCAATGAAACTGGATCGCAGTAAGATTCTCTCTGAGTTGAGATTATCCTTAGCAATGTACTAGGAGTTCCGTTTACTAAGTTTTCCGATGTCTTCAGTTGATGAAGGTACACAAACAATCTATTATTAATTAACAAATTCATAGGGTTTGATCCAATAAATCTTATAGAACTGCCGACACGGTGCTGGAGCTGTCAGATAAAGATAATTCATTGCCACGGAAACCTAATATTTCTGCCAGCTTTGGCGCAAGTGTAACGCTGGTAATGTCTTTATGCAGGGTTTTTATGGAAAGTTAAAGTTACTATCAAGTTTGCAGGGTTCATTTTTGCTTCAATCGAATGAGGTTTAAACAATTCTTCAGTAAGTCTGCAGAAGTCATAATAGCCGCCATGAATAAAGTGCCTTTTTTTATTAATCATTATCCAGTTGTTGTTTAGATCATGACTAATATTTAACCATTTAACCGTGTAGAATATTTCGTGAAGGATTACGTTAAGGTCCCTGTTTTTGTTGTCAATAGGATGCTGAAGTTCAATGGGCACACCTGATTTTACAGATTCGAAAGTTACAAACATATTTTTTTTAATATAATAAAAATGTACGCGCCTTATAAATATAACAAAGCTGCAAAGTATACTACAGGGCCTTATTATTACGAAAAAGCAGTCGACCTAACCAAGCTGACAATAGCTGTGGCAGCCAACGTCCATTTCGAAACTATCCCCCATAATATTTTTGATCATTACCTCAACCCAGACATTACGAGCGACTTTTTAGCTAACCAATGGCTAAACAACGGGGGTATGCAGTTCTTTCAGAATCAAATTAATTTTGCCGTGTCATGCGCTACAACTGGTTGCGGAGTTTCTTACGTTCATCACCTTAATCACCCAGATCCCATGTTGAAGTCTATTTATCTGTTCCATTTGTATTATCAAGTGAGGCGGGTGTTGTCTGAACTTCAGGCTCCGTTACCTACTGACAAAAACTTTAATCCCTTTAACAACGGCTTTGACAAGAAAGCGTATCAAAGGTTGTGCAATGAATTCGGAATTGATACTAAAACAGACTTCAGACAAAAACTAGACCTCAATCACGGAATGGGAACTTTATTTAGATACGCTGTAGGTAATTTATACACGGGGCCTTACGTACCTGGATTTACATCATTTAACCACAACAGCCAGGTTCCTTTACTGTATATCAGACAAAAACAAAGTGACAGCATACAGCACTTTTATATTGGACACATCAAACGGATTTACTCAAAGTGGGGTGGAAAGGCTGAATGAATCTATTCGTACGTATGCGTGGTGCATTCTGGGGTCTCAAGCAGAAACACGAAGTAATATCATTGGGGAAGGAACTAGCTTCGATGCACAAAAGCAGTTTCTAGCCAACATTGAAGATTCTATTAATTCGGCAGTAGATTTGCCCGCGAGTATTAAAAGATATCAGGACACTTTAAAGTATGCTAGATCGAAAGTAGATTACGTAATAGGTTTAGGACTGTATATGTTGCCTTCAGACCTTCAGCTTAGGATAGGAACTATATCAAACTACAACAACAATATAGTGATTGCCGACCCTCAGTTTCATATAGGCTACAATCCTACAATAAATACAGTGAATACCGCGAATACAGTGAATACAGCAAATACGGTATTTACTGCTAGGCCTAATAATGAACCTTTAAGTTCGCCACCACTTCCGAGTTTGCCAAGCTTGCCGGAACTGCAAATGCCGGTAATTGATCATGGGGTTTCGCGTCTAGCGCTTACAGGGGGTTTATTGTTTGCTGGGTTAATTGGGATTTACTATTTTAAGTAACCAGAGTAATATTATTATAAACAAAGACCACAGATGCTCAGACGCCCAAACCACAACTTTAGAAGCAGTATTAAATATCCATGAAAATACAGAACCTAATATTCCTGGAAGTGCGTCTACAAGTTTGTCACCTAAGCGTTTCAATAAGTTAGCTATGCTTTGTAACGTCTTTTTAATCCAGTCTTTAACCGGACTACCGCCAGGTCCACCAGATCCTCCAGGTCCGCCAGGTCCACCACCAATGCCTACGGTTCTAGTCAGTGCTAAGACTAGTGTGCTTATTGTCATCCCAACAGCTGTAAGAATGCTAAATATTGTAACACCTTGCTCTCTGAACAGTGTTTGAATTCTTTCTGCAAGTGTAGTGTCTTCGTGTAAAATTTTATGCACCGTTTCTTTTATTCTGGCGAAATTAGTTATTAATTTTTCTCTGTTTATGGATAAGGCTTCTAGCCTTGCCGCGCGTTCTGTGTAAAGGTCTGCGAGCCTCTTTTGGATCATCTGTTTTACCTCAATGCTTAAGTTGGCGTCATCAGCTTCTGCTAGTTTATTTTTTTGTTTTTCTATATGTTTGTCGAGCTCACCGAGCTTGGCCAAATTCATCATTGTCTCCCCTCTCACAGATTGTAAAGCTTTATCTAAGCCCTGAAGTTCACGCAGTGGCAATAATGGCGTGTCATTGATAGTTTCCATAACCTGATCAATATTGGTGTCCTCATTTGTTTGTAAGGTTGTTAACTCTTTATTTACTTCTAATGCAGAACTAGTTAAGTTAGTTAAGTCTTGTAGTTCTATTTCTGAACTTAACGATGCATCTATTCGTTGAAGTGAAGCTACTGCTTGGCGATGCAACGCTGGCACTCTATTATCGGAAAGCCCCAATGATCGTATTACAGTCACTGGGAGTTTAGTTTTCAAAGTAGACCACGCATAAAATTTATCAGGATTCTTTAACATAGTTAACTGTACTCTCACTTTTTTACCGGATACACTAGTGTTTATAAACAAGTGATTATTTTTGTCTAGTTCGAAGTCGCTGGGACTAACATAATCCGGTAACTCGCGCCCGATGTAATTGTAAAATTTATTGATTTTTCTGGCTTTTTGGGTTTCAGTTACTTGACGTAATTCTTCTCCTATACTTAGCCTTGTTTGGCTCATGTCATCTCCTACCATTGAAAGCAGTGTGACGTCGTGGTCTTCATTAGGTTCATCAGGTTTAAACACTTCATCAAGAGCTTCACCACCTGTTGCCATTTTTAAATATAATTTTTTTTTATCGCATTAAAAATGCAAAGCTACGGAAACTTGTTAGACCCTACACGTCGATTGAGGACGCCTTTAGGCATCAAAGGTGAGAAAAGCACAATAATTATTACAAACAATCCAAGCAGCATAGAGCCTAATCAGCTACTAACCATAAGATTTCCAAATTTAGGTCCTGATGATGTAATAGTTCCGGGCAGTCCTAAATTGGGATTTAAAATTAGTCTGAATTCTGACGATGATCCTAACAGAACCATAGTCAACAATCTAGGCAGAGCTATAATTAAAAGAATGGTTATTAAACTTGATGGGCGAGAAATCCAAAGTATCGATGACGCCGGTGTTTTGTTTTGTTACACAGATCTGTGGCTGAGTAAATATGAAAGGGAAGATTTAGTTGGTCAAGGGATTCAAGCCGCCAATGTGGCAAAACTTCGAATCAAAGCTGGCGATGCTGTCGCTTCTAACAAAGGTGAAAATGCATTAGCTGCTGTATACAAAAACAGGTTTTATTTTCCACTCGATTTTGAACTGCTACACAGTCATCTGCCATTTCATCAAGGTTCATTTAACGACAGGCTTTCTTACGAAATTATTTTCAATGATTATTCTCAAGTAGTAATTAGCTCTGACAATGATGCTAGGTATACAATTACAGACATCACGCTTGAATATGAAGTGGTCACTCACGCCGAACTCAGTAGGATGATCAGGGGACAATATGACAAACTAGCAATTTATTATGATAGGATCGTTCGCTACAGACAGTTTAATAAAGATTTATTAGACGCACTATGGACCATCAACATAAATTCACCTGCTCGAAGTTTTAAAGGTGTACTGTTGTTGTTTGTGAAAGAATCTAATTATAATCGTGACAGCGAAAATTTTATCAATCCTAATATTTCAAAAGCGTCTGTTGTGATTGAAGGTAAACCTAATCAATTATTTGCTAATGGAATGATGGGGTTTCAACAGTTTGATGAGATTAGGAAAATCTTAGGTGGAGGTAGATTGCGGACTGACACTGTGGATTTGATTTCTAAGGATCTTCATTTGCATGACACAAGACTGCAAGATTATCTCGTGAATAAGTTTGCGTTGTGGTTAGACTTTCGAACCATACCCACCAATGAACTTCATGGATCTGGAAGAAGAATTGAAAACGGAACAGATGGTATAACAATTGAATTGCATAGGGAAGCAAGTGCTAGGTCAGAATCAGTTACAGTATACATGTATATAATTATGGATGCTCAGCTAAACATTGAAAATGGAAGATTAAAAGATTTAGTATATTAAAAAATGGCGTCCTTGTTACCACGTGATCCTCATTGTGGAATGATCGTTGGCATGACGTCATGCGGAAAGACCGTCTTTGTTCTGGATTTGTTAGAAAAATATTACGCAGGCCACTTTGATTATATAGTAATTTTTTGCCCAACTATTCAATATAATAAAACCTACTTAGATCGTAAGTATGTCTGGACAGATGAAAATATCTTTGTTGTAAATACCAATGGCAAGCTCAATGAGTATTTAACGTATTTTTATAACCTGTTTGAGAATGAGGGTAATACGTTATTCTTAATCGATGATTGCAGTGCAGAAAAAGATATTGTATTAAAACGGAACATATTGAGCAAGCTGGCTTTCAGTGGACGCCATGTGAAAATTAGTGTCTGGTTAATCACGCAGAAATTTAATTCAATATTAAAGGATTTTAGAGAACAAGTAAAATTTGTTTGCCTGTTTTATTGCAAAGATCGAGACAGCTTTGATAACTGTTTAAAAGAAAATGACGTAATTGAATCAAAAGAGGAAAGAACTAAATTAAAAGAACAGCTAAAAAAAGGCAAGCACTTAAAATTATTATTAAAAACTGACCAACCAACTGGCTATACAATACTTATGTAAGTAAGTAAGTTCTTTTATAATTTAATTATTGTAAGTTATAAGTTTTTTTTTTAAAAGTCGACTTAATTAAGTTAGATGTAAGTAAGTAAGTTCTTTTATAATTTAATTATTGTAAGTTATAAGTTTTTTTAAAAGTCGACTTAATTAAGTTAGATGTAAGTCACTAAGTCAAAAAAAAGGTTGAAGGTAAGTAATAGTGGTGATGATTATAGTTCATTTATCTTAATGGCTCTGTGTCTGGTGGAATAATCTGAAGTTCTTCTTTTACAAAATTTCTTTGTGGTGTTCTACGATCGCTTCTCGGTCTTAAATAATATACGGGTGGATCAGTAGATAATGCTCTGTCAACTTCATAAACGCTTAATGACCAAATTGGGTCTGTAGCTCGCCTTCTAGTGTCATTAGCAACTTCTCCAGGCTGATAAAGGTATCTAACAGTTTTGTTCATCAAAGTTAGATCCGGCTGACCAGGCTTTGAAACGGTAACAACAATCTGTTTCTTTTTAATAGCCTCAACTGGTTTTAATCCTGTAACTCTGGTTGGTTCTGAATTCATTTCCCTTAAAACTTGAGGCAGCCTAACAACCCATTCTGTATTAGTGGTTTCAGTAAACAACTCCTTTGAATACTGATAAGTGAATAATCTTTCTGCCAGTTGCCGATTAAAGTTTTCTACAATGCCTTGTGATCTGTGCAATCCAACAACTCCTCTTCTAACAGTTACATTATGTTTTAACAAAAGCTGGTTAACAGCTCCTTTGAATTCAGACCCTTCATCGCATTGAATAAGTCTAGGGAACCTTAGAGGCCCTCTTGAATAAATTGCATTTAAGGCTTGAGCGACCTCAGCAGAATTTTTAGTCCTAAGAGCATGCGCGTCTTTAAACCTGGTAGCTATATCAATAACAGTAAGGGCATACCTGTATTTCTTTCTATATATTTTGTCATGAGGAAGATATAACAAATCTATTTGGTGTGTGTCATTTGGTCTGGAGTTTTCAAATTTTGGTCTTATTATTTTCTTCGGGGGCGGAAGATAAATTTGCCATACAGCTTGCTTCGATAACCATTGTTTAACTACGTTTTCTGACAAGCCAGTCTTTTCTACTAGTTTATTAACTGCCGTCATCCCTTTCCAATATCCGGATTGAGAATAATATAATCTAGACAAACGCGAAGTCATATTTTATTTAGATTTATATTTTTGTTTAACGAGGTAATAAACTACTGTTATTCCAAACACAATTAAAATTAATTCACCGGTCTCTGACATTGAAGGTGCAATGTTAGGTGTGTAGTAATCGGATAACACTGGTTGCTTTAATGAAGGTAGTGTTGTGCCGGTGAATAAATAATATTGGTGCAAAGCTTCATCAACGTCTTCAAATGTTTTATCAGCATGACCTTCTTCTTTCAATCTTGTATTAACAAAATCAAGCTGCATTAGTCTGTTTTTCTCGTATTCGGCCTGATCTTGTTGTAATTTTTCCATTGCTAAGTTATGCCGTTTTGATTCTTCTTTACTGTCCAGTTTTGAAAACAAATAATTTGATCCTGAAAAGGCTAAGGCATTTACAGCAGCAGAACCAAGCACCATTGCAGCACCAGCCATTTTTTAATTTAGTTTTTTATTTTATTTGTACTTAAAATGAATTGTGATGACTTGTTAATGCAAGAAGCTATTAATGTTACAGTTACAGGTGTTGACAATGAGAAAAGAGACAGGCTGGTTGCATTAGTAGCTTCCGGAAAGTCAAAGTATTATCTCGGTGTTGACTTAACACCTGAACAAGTACAAAGACTGAGGCCTGAAGAGATCATTATATTACATAATAAATATGATAAAGTCCTCGGTGCTTTAATGGTTAAAAGTTTAGGGCGTTCGATTGTGAAGTTATATACCAAAGCTGTGTCGACCTTTGTTACTTTAGATTGTGAGAATGATTTATTTGATGATTTGGTTCAAGATCCAGTTATTGTCAATGGGATTAGTGAGGTATCAAGAAATCTATATTATAAGTTTGGAAGCTTGTTGGCACCATTTTCAGCTGGGCTAATTACTTTTCAACACATAAATTTCTCTGCTATTAAAAATGGACTCTTCCAATCCAGAGATGGAGAAGGAGACGGAGGTGAAGAATTCAGAGAATCAACAGAACCCAGTGACAGTCACTAAACAAAAGAGCCCAGGAAGAATTGCAGCTGGAAAGAAGTTAGCAGAATTTAACAAGTTACATAGATGGAACAGACAAACAAAAGCAAACATATTAGGAAAAAAGGAATCACCAAAAGAAGAAACAATAATGCAACAAACATTAACAACAAATAAAGAAGAACCAATACAACCAATACAACCAGTACAATCTTCAAATAACATATATTATTTATGTATAGCCGGTGTAGTGGGTGCAAGTGGGTACATAATATATAAATACCGCCAAGGAAAAAATAAACAGAAACCCCCAAAACCACTTGTAGAAAAAGAAATTGAATCATCTTCATCGTTGAAGCCATCATTGAAGCCATCATTAGATGTGTTTTCAATGCAGTAATAATTTATTATTATTTTTTTATTATATATAAAAAATGAGTGTACCATATGAACAAACAATTGTTAATCTTGGATACCATAGTGTTGTCTTAGTGGGCTTAAATACAGCTTATGCTATGATTGCAAAATCTCTTTTAAAAATGAAACCTATTGAATTGGGGAAAATGGATCTTTCAGATGCTGGTAAACTGGTTGGTATCTTTTCATTATCGTTATTTACTCGGGACTATTTTGTTAAACAAAAGATCATTCCAGCAGATATTAATGTGTAATGTTATACAACCATAATGTAGAAGGGTTGTAATTTTTTTTGTTTTAACCAAAGACGCAAGATATACGAATATGTATTATATTTAACAAATTGCGGATTCTCAGAGTGTTTTGGAGCGCTTTTTAAAAAGCTCATAAAACAGCCATAAATTGCAATAAAAGGCCTCCTTTAGTAACTCTATGAGCTTTGGGGTTCAGAGCCCATTATTGCTATCTCTATTTCACGTCGCACCGCGACACAAAGCCTCTCCTAACAACAATGCAAACTCAAATCAAAGGTAAATAAACTCTATTATTGAATACTTTGCAAATCGAAACGATTAGATCTATCGTGCGCGTTTCCGACGTACTACCATTCGCGTTTCAACGTAACACTGCTGCAGGTGAAATGTTCACTTCTACGTATTCAGACCGCGAGGATGCAGCTGTAACCACATAATTGAACAAACTGTCACCACCAAAATCACAAACAAGGCTACATTACTTTACATCCTTACGGCGTGTTCATTGTTGGGGACCTATCACCTCCTTTGAGATGCTGCCTCTAATAGTCGGTGGTAGGAGTGGGGTTGGAGAAATTCATACGACCATTCTAAATTGGCATAAAGCAGGAGTAAGCTATTTGGCGTTCATTTATGCCTTAGGAAGTGGGCTGCAACTTAGAATAATACACGAATGGAAAAGCGCTATAAAAGTACGATTTATTAAATAAAAAAACTAAAACAGGCCGGGCGTTAAAGATGTGTATTCAAAGAGAACGTTCACCAGAAATGATTATACATCTATCAGTACAACTTCTGTTAATCTGATGAATAAAATTTGATACAACAACGATTATACATCTAAATGAAATAAACCAGAAAACTGATAGCATTCAGATTTCACAATAATGACAAACAACTAGATAAACAAACTATAACAATGCTACTTTGGATAAAAGTAGACAAATCATATTTCGAGCTACTCTCTCAATCAAGCAGAATAAAAAAAAAAAAATAACAAACACAAAATACTTCCCATTAGAATTCCAACTAGAAAGACAAAGCCGCTATGACTCACATGCTTCTTAGCTTTTACATGAAAATGAGTGCCCAGAAGATTAAAAAAACAACAAAATGAAGCAGTGACATTAAATGCAAAGTAATACTGACTGACCTTTCTATGCTCTTGACCTTGAGATGACCTTGACCTCTGGTTCCAAATATACTCATTAAATATCAAATAAACTACAGAAAAGTAACACACAAAAACAGTGACCTTCGGATGACCTTGAAATTCAGTGACCTTGACCTTGGATGACCTTGACCTTCACGCCACTCTCATACTCATGTATGATAAAAAAAACCCGTTGTTTTTGCAGACTTGGTGTCAAATATAGAGCCCATCCACTGCATTGTGAGCAATTTGTTTCATATTGTAGCAGGATATAAAATGACCTTGACCTTCAAGATGAACGCAAAAACAGAACAAATATGAAAGATCAATATATTATCTCTAAATACAAGTTTGGACTTTATATCTCGTAGTTTAGGGCCAAGTGAAATTTTGTGAAAATTTGTCTTGTATTTTTACTAACATTTGTTGACCTTGTGACCTTGACCTTGAAATGAAGTCATTCATCCACTCTTCATTTATGAGGTCTTATGGATATTTACCCACTTATCGTTTCGTTGTGAAAGTTGAAATAGGTTCTACTTGCAAGTTTTGCACTCATCATTTGTTTGTGAGGGTTGTTGAATCAGTTTGGGAATATTGGACGCTTTATATAAGGTGGTCACTGGGGCTTCCTATAATGTTATTTGTGCAATGTAGGTATTTTATATATGTATATGTTTTGTTGATATTATATAATGATGTTTATATTCTATTTTGTTTTTGTATATGGGGGTTTGATAAATTAGAGTATAGCCTCAGCGTCCCATGCGTGGGATGTCTTTATTGTAAAGTTACTGGCTGGTGGAGTGCCTTCAGTGTTATAATAATAATAATAATAATAATAATAATAATAATAATAATAATAATAATAATAATAATAATAATAATAAGTAGCATTTGTAAGGCGCCTACCATGCGGATCTAGGCGCGCACACACCAACATTCATATAATCATACATTCATGTTTTATATATAATACTAGACAGCATACAGACGCACGCACGCACACAGACACACGACGCCCACACAGACAGACACAAAACAAGAATAATAAATGATGAAAGAATGTAAATTATGTAAAGTGCTGCTGAAAGAGATAAGTTGCTTTAAAAACTTTGAATTGAAGGAGAGTGTCTGACATCGGAGGGAAGAGAGTTCCAGAGCTGAGGTCCATAGACAAAAAAAGAGCGGAGACCATGTGATTTCCGTTTATAGCGGCTTGGCGGAAGAGTCGAGTATCGCTCGAAGAACGAAGGGTGCGAGAAGGCGTGTACAGAGGACTAACTCATTGAGATATTCGGGAGCTGATCCAATGATGATATTATAGCATATACAGGCTGCTTTATACTTTATGCGTTCTAAAACAGGTAACCAGTAAAGTTTGCGCAACAGAGGGGTGCATGGTTGTTTTCGATTTGACTTGAAAACAAGCCTCGCAGCAGCGTTCTGAAATTTTTGAAGGGGTGCTAGGGTAGAGTCATTGCAGCCAATGAGTAAAGAGTTGCAATAGTCTATTCTGGACAGTACGCAAGAAGTAACTAGTGTTTTTGTGGCATCTACAGTGGAGAAGCGACGAAGTGAACCGATTCGCCTTAATTCAAAATAGCACATCTGGCATACTTTTGAAATGTGATCATTCATTGAGAGCTCAGAATCAAGGATAACTCCCAAATTTCTGGTCTTGTCAGAATAGAGAACAGTGGAAGATCCAATGGTAAGAGAAGGGGCAAAGATAGGAGTTGAACTGGAGAAAAGGAGAACTTCTGTCGTGTCGTCATTCAGTCTGAGCATGTTGTTTGTCATCCATGTCTTAATATCAGTAGTACAGTCACGTAGTGTGTCCGTCACAGAGTCAGTGTCACAAGGTTTCGCAGACTTTTGAAGTTGTGCATCATCAGCAAAAAGGTGATGATCAACAAAGTGTTCCTTGATGACAAAGGACAGTGGAGTGGTGTAAAGCACGAACTAAACAGGACCCAAGACAGAGCCCTGCGGGACACCAAAAAGGAGAGGTGAAGCAGCAGATGAAGAATTGTTGACAGATACATATATATTGAGAACGGTCTTGTAAGTACGATGAGAACCAACGGAGGGCTGTGGACTGAATGCCAAACAGACTCTGAAGGCGATTGAGCAAGATGGCATGATCGATCGTGTCGAACGCAGCAGAATTGTCCAGAAGAAGAAGAACAGAGATGTTGTCATAGTCAAGGGCACAAAGAATATCATTGCAAACACGCAGAAGAACAGTCTCAGTGCTGTGACCAGCTCTGTAGGCAGACTGAAGGGGATTGCAAAGGTTGTTGTCGTCGAGATGTGTTAGGAGCTGCTTAACACTTTCTTCAAAATCTTTTAAAGATAGGCAGATTAGAAACAGGTCGGCAATTCTTCAAGTCGTTTGTGTCCAAGGTGGTCTTTTTCAGCAAGGGTTTTACGACTGCAGTTTTGAGTTCAATTGGGACAATACCAGATAGAAGAGAAGCATTGATGAAGTGTGTTAATGAGAGGAGAATGGTTTTAAGGTGCTCATACAGTAACTTGATAGGGATGGGATCAAGTTCACAAGATTTGGTAACAGTGTTTCTCAGAATGTCGCGAAGCTGACTTTGAGAAACAGGCCGGAATTGTGTTAGGCAAGGACCAGTGTATGGTGGAGGAGAAGGAAGAGAGGATGGGTCTGTTGCTGATAGTTTGGATTTTCTCAGAAAAGTAGGTGGAGAAATCAGATGGGAATTGTTTGTATTCGAATATATTAGGCAAAGGAGAAGCAGTCTCCTTGCCCAGGAGTAAGTTGAAATTCTGAAAGAATTGTTTGCAAATTTTACTTTCAGCGATCTGTGATGTAAAAAATGATGTTTTTGCTTCTTCTATCATATTGGCTATTTTGTGTGTGATGGTTTGAAAAATCTCTTTGTGAACTGTCAAGCCTGACTTCAGCCAGCGTCTCTCTGCCTGACGCCGCTCACGTTTGAGCTGATGGAACTGGTCAGCAATACTGCTGAACCACCGGTTAAATTTACGTTGGTGGACCGTCCGTTAGCTGAGAGGCGCGTGCTTGTCAAGTGCAGCTTGCACAGTAACATTGTAGTCAACAATAGAGCATTTAGTAGACAGGGTAGCAAGATCGGCTCTAAAAGCTAGTGGATCGATGCTACGCAGTTTGCGACCATTAATGGTAATTGGTTCCACAGGCAGTTTAGCGACATGCAGTTGACATAGGATTGCATTGTGGTCAGATTTGAAAGTAACCACTAGGGTTGTTTCGGCAGACCTTTTATGTGGATCAGGGGTGCGTCCTCTTTCAGCGAAGTTGTGGTCTTGATTTTGTGGTCCTGATTCGGCTATTTGCAGTCCGCTGGACCCTATAAGCAATGAATAACTAACTTGCACGTTTTCCACAGACAGACGCCGGCCGGACGGCTGACTGCGGACTCTGGACGGCGGACATACAAAGGGACAAACATGTTTTTACATTTTAAAAGTTAATTTTGGACTATTAAGGACTCATCTCGCACAAATTTGCAAAAATCTTGATTTTATTTAAATTGGGAGGGGGGGGGGGGTGGAGGTGGGGGAAGAGGGGATGGCGGTCTAGAAGAGGTGTAGGGGGTGGGGTTGAGTTCCATGTAAAGTGCAGGATGCCTGCGCCTATATATAAAGGGGTAAGGTACATTTAAAAAAGTGACATTTTGTGAAACATTTTAATTTTGTAACTAACATTTTTGTACCCTGTGAACTTGACCTTGAAGTGGCATCATCCATTCGCTGATATTTTATGAGGGCAACTTACTAAGTTTGTTTGTGATAGTTGAAATAGGTTCTGAGATATTGACCCACTTGCAAGTTTTTCCATTGACAGGTGGACGACGGAATTTATTTATTATTTTTTAAATGTCATTGTTTTTACTTTTTATGATTAATCTCTCACAGGTTTTTCAAAAATCTAGATTTTTACCTTTTTTAAAATGGGGTGAATATACATAGACTCATACTGCTATGCATGTGAGTCAACAATGAATTCAGTAAATATAAATAAAATCAATGTATGTGCTTGCCTGATGGGATTAGCTCTAAAATTTGCATCGTATTGTTTTGCCAACACCAGAATACTTTACTTTCGTTAATCCATTGATTTCTAATGTTACACCTAACATGTCACATTGCCGTCTTCCCAATCTTTGCTGTACTTGTACTTTGCAAAACCTCAGGACCATTTAAACCTACAGTATAACCCTAATCCAAAAGATTTAGGACAAGTGAGTGCCGAACAAAAATGTAAAATTTGTGTTACGTTTAAGCGAGCATTTAAAACTCAAACAGTACATACCAGCAGATCCTGAGCTAACACATGCCACGTTGTCTACCATCACCATTTCGTCGTTATCTGTTAAATAAAAAAAAAAAAAGAATTAGCACGGCAATGGTCAAACGATTCACATGCTTTTTGAGAATAATAGATGAAAGACAAGTAGAAGGTTTGAAAGAGGTAAAACACGCCAGATTAAATGTTACTTTAAACATGCATTTCGCTAAAAGGCTTCGTCGGGAGTTACAAGCCAACTAAAGAACACAATCCAATACACAAACATTGTATACAGCACTGAGAATAAGTCATTTCAACGGTGATATTATATATGAAATAAAATATCTTATACATTGCTTAATTATCATTTTTGTTGGATACCATCTCATTGTGGTTTAAATAATAATGATTGGGCAGACAGGAAAGCAAAAGAAGGGGCTAAAAATCAACACAACGTTAGCCATATTGACATCTCCTTATCAACAAAAGAAATTTATAGTATAATAGAAAAGAAAATAAAAAATTAATTTCCTTTAAAAATAATATATAGTTATAATTCACAGTATTCTCGAACAATAACCTCTTTAGCACATCGTCTTGCTTTAAATTCTTGGAGGACAAAATATTGCAAGGATATTGTTTGCATTTGCAATGAAAATTTAACTATAAATCATATCATTCATGACTGCATTGCAATAACACAATATATTCCACAGAACATTCATAATGTTCAAAATAAAAATAGTAGTACTAAATATTGAATAACCATCGCTAAATCTATAATTTATAGTCCTGTAGGACATTTGTTATAAAAATTGCAAGTTTATTCTGATTACTTCGTATCGACAATCTCACAAATTTGACTTTTCTGTACATGAACATTTCACAAGTTTGACATGTTCCATAGTAATTTTTTTAAGAGTTTTAAAATATTGTTTGAATACTTAATGTTTATTTAATTTTATTTCATGTTATGTTACTGAACTATTTTGTTTAAATGTTATCTCCTTTCCCCATTCCATGTAGCGCATATCCTTTTCCCCCACATTCCTTTTATTTTCCTGTCTAAAATCACTTCGGTGAATAGACGTTAATTAAAATAAACAAACAAACAAGTCATTTTCATAATGAAGCAATCGACAAACAACCACAACTGTGAATACTGTTAACAAAGTTGCCACGTTCAACATACACTCAGATAAACTACATTCACACAACACGCACAACACCACACAAACACACACACTCACACATACTCAAAGAACTCTCTACTTTCAAGTCCTACTCAACCCAACACGTTACCCCCGTGGGGGTGCCGGGAATGTCAGTATAATTAGTATCCCCACTTTCTGGAAATTTAGTGCTTCCCACTGTCGCTGTCTTTCTCCTTTGTTCTTTCTCATTCCTACTGTGTTCTATCAATCTACTATACTATCTTCTTCGCTAGACCAGTCCTATCCTATCCTATCCTATCCTGTCCCGTAACCCGGAGGTCGTAGGGACACCACAGATGATCGTTTAACCAGCATACTCCATCTTTCTCTGTCCTCAGCAGCCCTGATGGCTTCGCTCAGTGTCAAACCAGTCCATTCTCGAATGTTGTCCTCCCACCTCTTTTTCGGTCTCCCTCTTCTTCTACCTCCTTGCACTGTGCCTTGCAGAATGGTCTTTGCAAGGCCTGATGATCTGGTGACGTGGCCATACCATCGGAGTTTCCGTTTCTTCACCACTGTGAGCAGGTCATCGTGTTGTCCAATGGCTTGTGTGATGGTCTGTCGGACTTCATCGTTGGTGATGTGTTGGGTATAAGAAATCCCCAGAAGTCTTCTGTAGCACCTCATCTCCATGCTTTGTATTCTTCGTTGTAGATCTAGTGTGAGGGTCCATGCTTCGCAAGCATATAGAAAGATGGAGATGACAAGGGAGCGCAGCAGCCTTACTTTGGAATGTAGACTGATGGTCCTGTCTTTCCAAAGGGGCTTCAACCTTGTCAGGGCAGCAGTTGTTTGTGCGATCCTGGAGAGGACTTCCTGTAGGGACCCATTGTCTGATACAATTTCTCCTAAATATTTGAAGCTATGCACTGTGTTGAGGGATTGGCCTTGGACTTTGATGTCCGTGTTGATGCCATTGGTGTTGTTAGTCATCATTTTGGTCTTCTCTGCACTTATTTCCATTCCATACGCTCTGGAGGTGGTGTCAAGCCTCTGTACGAGCTGTTCAAGTTCTTGTTCCTCTCCAGCCAATCCATCAATGTCATCCGCAAAACGAAGATTGGAGATTGCTCTACCCCCTATGCTGACTGTACCTTCGTGATCTGCAAGAGCATCTGACATGATGCGCTCTAGGAAGATGTTGAAGAGTGTTGGAGAGAGTAGGCATCCTTGACGCACACCGATTTTTATTCTGAACCAGTTCCCGATGACGCTGTTATGGAGGACTGCACTGGTAGCCTTGTCATACAGGCTTTTGATGACTTCAATAATTTTAGGGCTGATGTTGTAGACTTTCATTGTTGGCCATAGAGCTGCATGCGAGACTCGGTCAAACGCCTTCTTGAAGTCTATGAACACATGATATAGATGTTGTTGATGCTGTAGGTATTTCTCACAGATTATTCTGAGGTTGAAAATCTGTTCAGTGGTACTTCGCGCTGCCCTGAATCCTGCTTGTACTTCAGCTATGATTTGTTCAGCTTGGGGTTTCAACCTGTTGAGTGTTATTTTCAGGAGGACCTTGCTGGGATGGCTGATGAGGCTGATGGTGCGGTAATTCTCACACTCCTGAAGGTTACCTTTTTTGGGAAGTGATGACAAGCGACTGGGTCCATGGTATAGGCCACTTCCCACTCTGCCAGATCTTGTTACAGATAATGGTGAGGGCATCAATCATCGCTTCTTCTCCTGCTTGTAGCAGTTCCGCGGGTATGTTGTCCACTCCCGCTCACTTCCCTTTCTTTAGAGATTGCACTGCTGCCTCAACTTCTTCCCGGAGAATTGGGAGGATTTCTTCTTCTTCTCTGTTCTTGGTACATGCTAGAACTGATGGGTCTCCATTTGGTGTATGGTTGTAAATGTCAGAGCAGTACTATGTCCATCTGCCCAAGACTTCTTGTTCTTCTGTAAGGCATATGCCAGACTTGCTTTGGATCGTGGAGACTTTGGGCTTGTTTGACACTTGTCAGCAGCTTCACAGTCTGGTAGGCCTTCTTGCTGTTGTTCTTGTTCATACTGTTCTCTATTTCCTCGCATTGATCTTCTATCCAGTTCTGCTTTGCTGTGCGCATGCCTTTTCGGATGTCATTGTTGATTTTTCGGTAGACATCAGCTCCCTGTGAAGTGTTTTTTTTTTTTTATCTCTCTTCGTTTATCACACAGATCCAAAAGTTCAGGTGTGATCCACGGCTTCTTCTTTGGTCGGTGCTTGCCAAGGATCTCAGTGGCGGCATCTGTCACAGCTGAGTTGAAGGTGGTGGTCATGGTGTTGACATCTACTTCACCAGCCCCCAAAATGAGCAGTGGTGCAAATTCCCCTCCAATTGTGGCCTGAAATAGTTCTGCCACCTCCGGGTCTTGCAGTTTGTCCAGGTCGAACTTCAGTCTAGTGCACTTTGCTGTATTTACTCTCTTCAAGTGGAGCCGGAAAGAAATCATCACGAGATCGTGGCCACTTCCGATGTCTGCTCCTGGAAAAGTGCGTGTCCGGCCAATGTTGATGCTTGATCTGAAGCGTTTCTTGACCATGATGTAGTCTATCTGGTTGTGATGCTCCCCGCCGGGACTGGGCCATGTCCATCGTCTGGAGTTTTTGTGGCGACCAGGCGTGTTTGCCAGTACCAGATTGTTGTATCTGGCAAACTCCAACAGTCTCAGACCCCTGTCATTTGTCTCGTTGTTGCAGTGGGGTCCACATGTGTCTCCCCAGTTGTGGTGCGCATCTTGGCCAACCTTGGCATTCCAGTCGCCTTGCACTATGACTATGTCCTTCTTCGGCACTTGGCCAAGGACCGCCTGTAGATTTTCATAAAAAATCCTCCACTTCGCTGTCGTCATAGACTGATTTTGGGGCATAGGCCTGGGATGATGGTGATGTTGAAAGGGGCTGCTCTCAGGCGGATGGTTATGAGTCTACTGGAGACTGGGCGACAACCATGACAGTGGCTAGAATGTTCTTGTGGACAAAAAATCCAACACCGTGTTCGTGCCTGTCATCTCTACCGCTGAAATAGAGCTTGTGGCCTTTGTCGGTCGTTGTTTCACCTAGGCCTTTCCAGCGCAGTTCGCTGATGCCTAGAACGTTCCATCGATAGTGGTCCAGCTCGTGGGCCAGTTCTTCTAATTTTCCTTCCGCAGTTAGGGTCCTGATATTCCAGGTTCCTATGACGATGTTGTTTCTCGTGCGGATCTTGCTAAATTGTCCATCAGAAGCATACTTAACACCTCCGTCCTGGTGGCCAACAGAAGGCGCGATCCGGTATGGAATTAGTGGATAGTGTCATCATGTAGTGTGTCTTGGGCAAAAAAGACCTGGCGGTGCCCAATCCTCTCCAGGCTGTTGGCCACAGCCGAAATCCACAAATACAGTGTGGCTCGCCTTGGCCTTGAGCACGTAGTCGTTGAACCTGTAGTAACGTGAGGTTCCTCCGCCCTGGCCGGGGACTTCTGTGTGGAAGACTTTCGCCCAGTGATGCCGTGCTAACATCGCCCCTGTTAGTCGCCTCTTACGACACGCCGGGAAACGTTGGGTCTATTCTATTTAATGCCCGAACCCACAGGGATACATTTCCATACAGGAATCAAAATTTGAGTATGATGACTAATTCGCATACTATCTTTAGTACATGTATTCCCCGAACAACCGCAAATGCAACCGGACAAGTAAAAATGCCCAAAATAAAAGGGACATTCAAAAAGCCGCGAGGCTTATACAAGTCCCTTTTAACTAAACTAAATTAAACTAAACTATAGGACCCACGCAAAGCGAATACGTACGCCACGTGCCTATGTCAATATCCGCGCACGCATTATAGCCCTATAAACACGCGATGTTTACACAACTGCAAACATTTGCCAACTCGCGTCGTGACACCCGCCATTCCCACCTTCTTGTTTATACATGTCTATACGTCCCTCAAGGCACGGTGCAAGGAGGCAGTAAAAGAAATAGACAGAAAAAAGGTCGGTGTGCGGGGGTGGTGTGAAGGGGGGCATTCGAGAATGGACTGGCTTGACACTGAGCGAAGCCATGAGGGTTGCTGAGGACAGAGAAAGATGGAGTATGTTAGTGAAATGATCATTCGTGGTGCCCCAACTACTTTCGAGTTACAACATGGGATAGTATAATGAAGTCTCTCTCTCATTGTCCTAATATTGATACATTGCCCACACTTCTTACTAAGTTTCGTAGTGATAGTTGAAATAGGTTCAGAGATATTAATCCACTAGCATGTTTTGCACAGAGTGCAGACACCTACACCGGATGGCGGACGGATCAAAGACGGACGGACGGATAATGTTTGTGTTTGTTTTTTTTAAAATGTAATTTTGGGTCTATTTAGGATTTATCATCTCGCACAGATTTGCAAAAAATAAGAGATTTTTTTTCTTTTTTTTTTTGGGTGGGGAGGGTTGGTCGTGTGTGAGTACATACTCACATTGTTATGTGTTTTGTTGATAATTTACAATGATGTTTGCATTCTATTTTGTTCTTGTAAACGAGGATTCGATAAATTATAGTATAGCCTCAGCGTCCCCTGCGTGGGATGTCTTTATTGTAAAGTGACTGGCTGGTGGAGAGCCTTCAGTTTAACCATTAGGGTTGTTTCAGCAGATCTTTTATGCGGATCAGGGGTTGGCCGGTTCTGATTTGGCTCGGAAGAGTCCGCTGGACCTAAAGCAATAATCATGTAATGTAATGCCTAGCTATGCGAGTCTATGTACCCCCACCCTCCCCTTTCCAAACCACTCCAAAGAAATAGTCAAGATTTTTGCAAATTTGTGCAAGACGAGTTCTAAATAATCCAAAAGTGATATCGAAAAAAAAAAATGTCCGGCCGTCCGGCTGTATGACCGCCAACCGCCGTCTGTGCAAAAACTTTAAAGGTGGCTAAGTGTACAGAGCCTTTTTCAACTATCACAACCAAACTTGGTAAGAAGGTGCATACCCATGAGACCTCGAAAATAATCAGTGAGTGCACTTCAAGGTCAAGTTCACAGGGTCATCAAATGTTAGTCAAAAAATTACCATTTTCGATCACAAAAGTTTACTTTTTTTCTAGGTTCTTACTACTGAACATGATTCTTTGATGCATGAGATCAATGAGACACATACTATGCAAATTTGGTCAACCTCACTCTAATGTCAAGGTCATTGGAGCTTTCCAAAGTCGGTTTGTATAGGTACTATGAAGTGACCCTGACCCTAAACTATGAGAGCTATTAAGTCCAAACTTACTGTATTTAGAGATGATAGATTGATATTTAATAAATGTTCCGTTTTTGCGTTGAAGGTCAAGGTCATTTTAGATCTTGCAAAACATACAAAAATAAGTCATCGTGCAGTTGAATGGCGGTTTATTAACCCATAGTATGCAACAACATTGGGTTATTTGCACAGGCATGCATAAGAGATGAGTGGATGTCACGGTCATCCAAGGTCACGGTCACTGAAGGTCAAGGTCATTACAAGGTCACCGTTTGGCATAATACAACTTTTGCTGTATTTTGATAGTATATGATTGTATTTGGATCCAGAGGTAAATTTCATCTCAAGATCAAGAGCTTAGAAAGTTCAAAGTCGGAAAAACTTTGCATTTTAATGCCACCATTTCATTTTGTTTTTCATAGGCACTCATTTTCATGTTAAATATCGAGTTCCATAAGGAACATGTAAGTCATATGGGCTGTAGTCATATGGACTTAAAATGTTTTACCATGACCTTCAAGATCAACGCAAAAACGGGACATTTTTGAGATTGAACAAAATTGCATCTTATTTGTGTCTCTCATTGATATGTGTCATGCGTCAAAGAATCATGTTCAATGTTAAATAACGTAGGAAAAAAGTGACATTTTGCGAAAAATTGTACTTTTTTTTACTCACATTTGTTGGTTCTGTGACCTTGATCATGAAGTGAAGTCACTCGTTCCCTGAGAAATTCCGAGGTCTCATGAATAAACACCATCTTACAAAGTTTGGTTGAGATATATAAAATAGGTTCCGAGCATTATCATATCCTTTCAACACTTTCACGCGCATGTCTATTCACTTACCTAACTGGACAAAACTGACGTAGGCCACATTGTCAATCATGACTTCACCACCTTTGTCATCTGCAGCGAACACAACATAAATGAGAAACAAAAACATTACAAATCGGGGATCTAGAGCGCATCTATGTTGGTGAATAGCGGCAGTGTTTCTTGGTCATTTCTAATGTGTGTACATTTTTAATGTTTGCACGCACAAACTCTTTTCTTGTGTGTTTCATATGAGGACAATACAATTCTAATTATGATTTTCAAAATAAAGAATATATTGAAATTAAAGACGGGAACTAACGATGTCTTGCCGCTCATGTATATTATAAATTATAATCCTACTTAGACAGTAGGAATTGTTAGTTCTCCTTGTTCTATTTTTAGTTCTTCAAAATGTAAGTAAGGATATACAGCCAAACACGCGTACAAAGAACACGCCTTCAGCGAACAACGCTTTTAACGAAGGAAAAAAAACTGCCAGAGTTGTTCTTTAGGCCTTAGAACTTTCGGGATACAACAAAAAAGAACAAATGAGAAAGACAGCGGCAGTGGGAATTTAAAGCACTGAATTTCCAGAAAGTGGGGATACTATTTATACTGAAACCCCCGGAATCCCCACGGGGGGAGGGAGTGGAGGTGATAGGGATACAAAAAACATACACAAGTAAACAAGAATGGCATAACATGTATACTTCACACGCAACATTAATGTATTGCTACTAAGTAGTTACATTAAATATAGGAGCACCAAATTGAGGAAAAAATACATAAATAAAGAAATCGTTAATATATATTTTTTAAAAGTTAACAGACACAACAAAAGGTGCAAAACCATCCCAAATGACGTAAATTCGCGGAAATTAAGCAGAAATGTTGACGTCACTCGCGTGTCTGTAGAAAGAGGCACCTGCTTTATGGGCATGTTTCTTCTTAACCTTTTTGGAGACAACGCCATTTTGCAAAGTATTAGTTTAAAAGAGGACGTCATTTTAAGGTGGTCCTGATTCGGCTCTTGGCAGTCCGCTGGACCCTATAAGCACTGAATATCTATATATCTGTCATTTTAAGATTTGGAAGAATGTGACAAACCTAACTTGTTCTTTTTGTTCTTGGCACCCAGGAACATTTCCACAAGGAAAGGAACCTTTACATTTTCTGAAAGTAAATAGACTGAATTTTCTAATATATAAGTATATGGATGTGTATTTTATGAAAATAAACAAGGTGGTTACCTTTATTTGTTTAATCCAATATACTTAGAACGAAGGAAACATGTGGCTAACAACTTCCGTCATTATCACTGTGACTGGTTTACAAGTGCTAACAGAAGCATTCACTTTTACATTATTCACAGAAAAAAACAATACAGCAGACGATCGGTGGTCGTGCATCTTTCACACACTGGAAAATATTTATAAACCCGTCAAAATCACAATATAACCACTAAAATGTTATATTTACCCCCAAAGAAGATGGTGTGGGGTAGTGTGGGGGGGGGGGGGGAGGGGAATTGGGGATATTGCTTAGTTTTGTGTGGTCCTGATTCGGCTCTGAACAGTCTGCTGGACCCTATAAACAATGAAAATCTATCTATCACTAAGAAGGGAGACGCGTAACAGGCACACATATCTTCGCACACACACCTGCAGATTTGCAAAACATCAGACCTGGGTTTATTTCAGAATGGAGCAATCGGAAAGTGTTTGTTTTTTTTGACGGAAAGAGCGCAAAATTCATCTAAAAATGCAAGAATCTGATGCAAAATCGGCTCTTGCCATCTAAAAAGTTGAGACTACGTCTCCTATAGGGGACGAAATAGGTCGAATTTTCTTCAAAATTTGCACTCTCATGCACTACAAATACACTCTCATGCACTAAAAAAGCACTCCCGTGTACTAAGAAAAAAGTGGGGTCCTGGAAAAAAGTAGGTTCCAAGAAAATAAACATAGCTAAGAAAGGCAAGGTCTGCTACCCATTTGTACGTGTATGCAAGTGCACACACACACACACACACGCACACCCTAACATACACACACACACAACCTTGTAGAAACACCGTTGTGATGACTTTCATGAAACTACATACGTTACTTTGACATTTTTACATATGTGTCCATTTTTGAAGCTATCCCTAACCTTAACCCATACCCTTAACCTAACCCTAACCCTTAACCTAACCCTAAGCCTAACACAGCCCTAACCCTAACGGAACACTGTTTTAACGTCAAAATAACGGGGTCGGTCAAAAGAAAGTACGTAGAGGTTCAAGTATATGTCAGAATAACGGCGTTTCTACCTAGCCACACACGCACACACACACAAAAGCAAAAATGGGGACGTGATACTAAAACTCTCATTCATCTTGTGTGCATGCTTGTCAGATCTAAATTAACGTATGGACAAGAGGTATATTTTTCGGCACCAAAATATTTACTGAAACAACTCCAGAGTATGGACAGTAAAGCAATTAAAATTGTTATGGGTATTCCAGTACACACAAAAACTGACGATGCTTATAAAGCAGCTGGAGTATTACCATTAAATGAGTGGAGAAAATGATCATGTGCTAAATATATAGTTAGAGCCTCTGCTGTAGAAAATTTCACTGATACGGAACTAGAAGGTTTAAATAATAATGATTGGGCAGACAGGAAAGCAAAAGAAGGGGCGAACAATCAACACAACGTTAGCTATATTGACATCCCCTTATCAACAAAAGAAATTTATAGTATAATCGAAAAGAAAAGACAAAAATAAATTTCCTTTAAAAATAATTTATAGTGATAATTCACAGTATCCTCGAACAATAACCTCTTTAGCACATCGTCTTGCTTTAAATTCTTGGAGGACAAAATATTGCAAGGATATTGTTTGCATTTGCAATGAAAATTTAACTATAAATCATATCATTCATGATTGCAGGGTATTAACACAATATATTCCACAGAACATTCATAATGTTCAAAATAAAAATAGTAAATATTGGATAACCATCGCTAAATCTATCATGTATAGTCCTGTAGGACAATTGTTATAAAAATTGCAAGTTTATTCTGATTACTTCGTATATGACAATCTCACAAAATTGACTTTTCTGTACATGAACATTTCACAAGTTTCACATGTTCCATAGTAATTTTTTATTTGTTTTAAAGAGTTTTAAAATATTGTTTGAATACTTAAATTTTATTTAATTTTATTTCATGTTATGTTACTGTACTATTTTGTTTAAATGTTATTTTCTTTCCCACATCCATGTAGCGCATATCCTTTTCCCCCACCTTCCTTTTATTTTCTTGTCTAAAATCACTTCGGTGAATAGACGTTAAATGAAATAAACAAACAAACAAACACAAAAGCATAAGGGAAAAAAGATAGCTTGTAATAGTCATTACCAATTCGATTTCAAATATTATATAATTCCTACTTACGTTCTCTTCTCCGTTTCAAGAAAACAACAATTGCGGCAATCACAGCTATCACAGTTACAGCAGCAAGCACACTTCCAACCACAACGCCAACAGGTGGTGGATCGTCAATCACAACGTTTGGCCTAAATATAGTCTCTGAAACAGGAAGGTAAAATTGATAAACATTGTTATGCAGTAAATACCTGCAGGAAACAAAAGGATTTGTGCATGCGTGTGTGAGTGTGTGTTTCAGCCTTATTTTGTAGTTGTCTTTTGATTAAAATCTTAATGAGATCCAACAGAGAAACTAACAAACATGTTATTTATAGCTGTAATGATTGAGACGCGCACGATAGAATCTTGATAAGTGTAACTCGAATTTAAACATCGGTTTTACTTTTGTGTCTATCTAAATAAGGGGTGTCGGATAGTGCAGTGGTTGGAGCACTCGCTACTGTGTCGAAAGTGAAGCACCGTCCGGTGCGGTTAGCACTTGGATGGGTGACCGCTAAGGTGTGAAGCGACAAACAACAACGCCCCCAGTTGACTCAACTGTGATTGAGTACCTACTCTCTTGAGGGTGGGGAAGGTAAAGCAGCGAGGGAGAGAGTTGGGCATCACCCTCATTACGCTGGCCCAAGATAAGTGTGATCTCCAACATCACGCTCCCCTACGGCCACAAGGCTATGGGACTACCTTTACCTGTTTTTTTAAATATTGGTAGATTGTACTTTTTCAAAAGTAAACTGAAAAAGTTTTTCAATTCAGTTTCTTATGGAATGAGGAACGATAGTAGCGCATGAAGCCCCAGTTATTTAGTTATTGTTTATAGGGTCCAGCGGACTGCAAAGCGCCGAATCAGGATACCTGGGTTAAAAGAGGTTAGTTAGTTAGTCATTGTTTATAGGATCCAGCGGACTGCAAAGAGCCGAATTAGGACCACAGCTTGGTTGAAAGAGGACTCACCCCTGATCCGTATAACAGATCTGCTAAAATAACTCTAACGGTACCCATCAGATCAGGACATCATTGGCCAAAAAGCTGCTGGCTCCAGCAGCACATGAGTTCCTGCGATGTCCATTCGCCGAGGCGTTGAGCACATCTCCTGCGGACCTGCTTTTTCCATTGCGGCGGTTTTCCCCAGCCGACCTGCATTTACTACTGCAGCGGTCAGTCGACCAGCAACTTCAACTGGGGCGGTCATTCTGGGTAAGCTTACGTCTGCTCCTAGGAGGCGTTCAGATTCCAGCTGCCGATATTCCTCGACTGAATGGTCTTTCCTGGCTGCCCCTTCAGCCAAGGCGGTATGCGCGCTATGGGTAGACTGGAAAGATGCCGACACGATACTCCCCCTCAACCTTCACACTTCATTTTCTACATCCCATTTGGCTCTTTCGACGGACGCCGGTTGCAAGTCGTCGAAAGCTTAAAGGCGCTTCTCCGCTCTGCTGCCGGGCGCTTCACTTTCTGGCTGCTTCCTTCTGTCTCTACTTTTGAGCGGCGCGGGGATCACTGTGGAGAGTGGAGATCTCCAGACTGCATTT
>JBAHVR010000346.1:0-102500 GCA_036898135.1 Oncomelania hupensis
CTAAACAGTTACATTTTTTATTGCTTTTATTATCGTAGGATGAAGACTTTGTAGCAAGCAGTGCCTCATCAAGCAGTGCCTCATCAAGCAGTGACTATGACGAAGAACAACCAGCAAGGAAAAGAAAATGCCTGGGTGAGTAACGCATTGCAAGTATTTGCCTGCTTGAGGTCAGATTAGTTAGTTTATGCATGCAGCAGCCATCTATATGTTTGGGTTTGAGATATTTATATGAGCAAGCGAGTGTAGATTTATGTCCCCGGACACATGAGCGTATCCTATCCTATCCCGTTCCTCGAAAGTCGTTGGGGCACCACAGATGACCATTTAACCAGCGTACTCCATCTTTCTCTGTACTCAGCAAACCTCACGATTTCGCTCAGTGTCAGGCCAGTCCAATCCTGAATGGTGTCCTCCCACCTCTTTTTCTTTCTCCATCTGCCTCATTGCACCAGGCCTTGCAGTATGGTCTATACAAGGTTTACTTTGTAGGCAAGGTTGACTTTGTAGGCAAGACCGATTCACTGCGGCAACAGTACCCCCGTTGGAGTGCCGGGGGTTTTAGTATAAATAGTATCCCCACTTTCTGGAAATTTAGTGCTTTAAATTCCCACTGTCGTGTCTTCCTCATTTGCTCTTTCCCATTCCTGATCTGTCCTATCACTCTGCTATACTATCTTCTCTTCGCTAGGTCAATGACCTACCTTTTTTCTTGAAAACTCTTCTTGGACAAGACTCCTTGATTGTGTATAAGGTCTGTTGGATCAGCTTGGGAGTGTTGGACGCTTTCTGCCGGGTGGTCACTAGGGCTTCCTATGATGTTATTATTTAGCAATATAGGCATTTTATATGTATGTGTTTTGTTGATGATTTATAATGATGTTTGTATTCTATTTTGTTTTTGTAACCAGGGGTTCGAGTAGTTGGGGTGAAGCCTCAGCCGTCCCCTGCGTGGGATGTCTTTATTGTAAAGTGACTGGCCGGTGGAGGGCATTCAATTTTCCCACTAGGGTTGTTTCAGCAGATATTTTATGCGGATCGGGGGTTGTCCGGTCCTGATTTGGCTCGGAAGAGTCCGCTGGACCTAAAGCAACAATCAATCAATCAATCAACAATCAATTCCCATCACCACCACCCCCATCCACTAACCCACCATTGACACACATAATGAGAATGAAGACGGTCAGACACCAGTAGCGCCTGCACAAAAGTAGACTGAGAAAAAGTTATTTTGCCCCTGACCGGATTTGAACCAGTGAATTTTAGATCACTGGCTGAGTGGTCTATCAACGGAGCTTCTGACCGACTCCTTGCTTCCCAGATGGTTTATGAGCGTGAAACATTTTAAGTTTAGATGGATGTCAAATTTTATGTACATGTGTGAGTGTGCATGCTACACCTGCAGTCTGGGACAAAATCTGAATGCTTTGTTTTACCTTTTCTTTCTTACAGATGCTACAGGCTCAAACATGACACAGCAGCAGGTCGGAGCTGCCCGCCTTGCCCGCCTTAATTTATGGTGCACTAATGCAGCTCTGCAGATGACAGGTTTGTGTTTATGTTGCTTTTGTTTTCCTAGTGAAAACTGGGAAAAACTTTCAAATGAGGCCGTATGCATGTCACATGTACGTCCGCCGTCGTTCAGTCTGTCGCACATTCTAGCACAAACACTTCTGAATGGATTTTCACCAAAATTATGGCAAATTGCATTTTAAAGCGGATGGTCTTGATTTGGCTCTTACGAGTCCTTGAACAAAACTTTAAACTTGAGTGGTTAAACAAAGTTAATCAACGATGACATAACATGACTAAACTTCATTTCACAAAAGCAGAATTTTGCAACCAAACAATTGTGATCTGTACAACCCTACAAGAATACAGACCTGTGAACCTGTAAAAGTTAAAACGTTATTGTGGATCTGTAAGTGGTTTCATGTGAAATAAAGTCATGACTTGTTTGATCCCTTTACTCAATCACTGCCATGTTTGGGGGGGGAAGGTGGAGGGGGGGGGTGGAAGGGGGAGGGGGGTAAGGGCCTGGAGGCCTAATTTCAACTTTCTGTAAGACTTCGTTCTTCACAGGTGAAGTTGAAAGTTTTTATGTTTTTTTTTTCCTTTGTGTATTTCTTAATCAATGAATTGTTACAAGGGAATGAATGTATGTTGTTAAAAGTGTATGTGTATGTTAGTAGTATCATGATTTCTATAGTTTGATTAATTAATTACTTAATTTGGAAAATATCTATGATGTGCGCATGTTAGATGTTGTAAATTGTTTATGTTACATCAGTACAACTTATGTTAATCTGATGAATAAAAATTGATGCAACAACAACACTGCCATGCTATTCGCATGCCCTGTGCAGAGGAAGTGAAAGTACATATTTCATAGGCCCAAGAATGTTTCCTCTTGTGGTCGTACTGGAACGTACCGGAAGCACACTGATGCTGGGACAGTAAAGTGGTTAAAATTGTTTATATATTATGTGACAATGAATTTTAATGTCATGTTGCAGATTCCAAAGACAGAGCTGTTGCAGATTCCAAAGACAGAGCTGTTGCAGATTCCAAAGACAGAGCTGTTGCAGATTCCAAAGACAGAGCTGTTGCAGATTCCAGAGCTGTTGCAGATTCCAAAGACAGAGCTGTTGCAGATTCCAAAGACAGAGCTGTTGCAGATTCCAAAGACAGAGCTGTTGCAGATTCCAAAGACAGAGCTGACAATGTTGGACGGACGACAAATGATGGTGACAAGGGTGAGCATGAGAGGAAAGGGAAAAAACCATACAGACCCTGTATATACTGTGGGATGTTTATGTCAAAGCTGAAGCGCCACTTGATCAAAAAACACAAAAATGAAGAGGCTGTTCAAGCTGCTTTAGCACTTCCTTTTGCAGAACAAAATCGTGCAATCGAAGGTCTGCGTAAAGAAGGGATTTACAGAAAAAATTACGATCTTCAGGCAGGAGGATGTAAAAACGACAAACTTATAAAGAAGAGAGGTCAGGGAATTGGAAAAACTGTCATGTGTAGCGGCTGTAAAGGCTTTTACAGCAATAGACAACTACATAGACACAAAAAGCATTGTAACCACACTTATAGCAGTACCGCAAGAGCTGTGCATTTCGATGAGAGTAAACCTGCTTTTGTTTCAGAAGAGTTTCAGAAAGAGGTTTTGGAACGGTTCAGAGATGATGAGTGTGGAAAGCTCTGCAGACAAGATAAGCTTATCTTATTGATGGGACAGAAGTTATGGATGAAGTCTATAAAAAAAGAGAGAAAATCGGTCATGTCAGAAATGCGAACATTGGGGAATATTATTTTGGCTGTCAGTAGGCTTTCTTCTACAGGGCTTTCTGGTGAAGACGTCCTCACAAGAAAGCATTTTGATCTGTTGACAGAAGCAATACAAGATCTAACTAAAAGAGAAGAAAATGGTTGTAAACAGAAGTCTGGGCTCAAACTGGCAATAGGCTTTATGCTAAAGAAAGCTATCAAAGTCTTAAAGGGGCACTACACCCAGCAAAATCAGCTTGAAAATGCCAAGGAAATAGGGTATTTCTCAGATGTGTTGGATCTCAACTGGGATTACATTTTCTATGCAGCACAGGTGGAGTGCGAGCAGAGGAGAGGTGTGTTGAGGAAACCAGAAAGTATGCCTAAAGAACAGGATGTCAAAAATCTCAAGGAATTTATTCTTGCAGAAATGCAAAAATTACTCCAGGATGATTACAAACTATGGGATACTCGTGATTTTGTGTTCATGCGCAATTTGATTGTAAGTCGTCTTACAATGTTTAATGCAAGGAGGGGTGGTGAACCCGCTCGCATGACAGTTGCAGAATGGGAAGACGCTGAACAGGAAAAGTGGATTGATCCCAACAGAGTGGAGAGGGTCACTGATCCTCTTGAAGCTTATCTTCTCTCAAACACAAAACTAGCATACATGGCAGGGAAAGGCAGCAAACGTTTAGTGCCACTGTTGATCCCAGAGGACACTGTGGAGCCTTTGCGGAAATTGGTCAAAGAAAGAGGGAACGTGAACATACACAAACAAAATGTTTTCCTGTTTCCAAACACAGGAGATTCCCTAGATCATACTGTTGGCTGGAACTCACTCAGTGCGATCACCACTGCAATGACGGACAAGCTAGAAAGCCCACAACTTTTGATTGCAGACAAATTCAGACACCGAGCATCCACACTCTTTGCCCTTCTTGACGTGCCAGACCAAGAGAGAGAGTCCTTTTACAGACACATGGGTCACAGTGCAGACATCAATAAACATGTGTATCAATGCCCTTTGGCAGTCACAGAAATCACCAAAGTAGGTGGGTTCTTGTCATCAATTGATGGTTCTGGTCAGCAGCTTCCGGCGGGAAAAAGTTCGCTGCCAAGACCTGTCATGCCTTGTACGTCTATTCTTGGTCAGCAGTCTCCGGAGGATGAAAGTTCAGTGGAAGGACTTGACATTTCTAGTTCTTTAGAGCCTTGCCAGCAGTCTCCAATAGACGAATTCTCCCTGTCAGGATCTGTCGTGTCTAGTCTAAATTCATTGCCAAGGTCAGACATGTCTAATTTATTAGATCCTGATATGCTGCCTGAGGATGAACGTTCACTGTCAGAGCAAAAGCGTGGCCGAAAGTCAGGAAGGCAATATAATGTGTGGAACACGCATGATGAACAGGAAGTCTGTTGTTTTTTTAGTGTCTATATCAAGGCACCTGGGGTTGGCAGTAAAGGATCTTTGCCAGGGGTAGTAGAAGTCAAGAAGTTTCTCACAGAGCACCCAGTTTTCTCAAACTCTACTTTGCCTGAGAAAGAGAAAATTACACTTGTCAAGACAAAGGTGTTCAATGAAAGAAAGAAATACAGGAACATGGCAAAGTTTGATACTTTTTAACTCACTTGCGAAGCAAAACAATTGTCTATGTATTGACTCCCCATCGTCTGTCCCTCCGGGAACAACTTAATGAGTTGTCTTTCTCCTTTGTTCTTTCTCATTCCTATTCTGTTCTATCAATCTGCTATACTGTCTTCTTCTTCGTTAGACCAGTCACCTACCTTTTTTTTCTTGAAAACTCTTCCGGGACAAAGCTCCTCATTTGTTTGTGAGGTCTGTTGGATCAGCTTGGGAATATTGGACGCTTTCTGCCAGGTGGTCACTAGGGCTTCCTATAATGTTATTATTTTGCAATGTAGGCATTTTATTTGTATGTGTTTTGTTGATAATTTATAATGATGTTTGTATTCTATTTTGTTTTTGTAAACGGGGGTTCGATAAGTTGGGGTGAAGCCTCAGCCGTCCCCTGCGTGGGATGTCTTTATTGTAAAGTGACTGGCTGGTGGAGGGCATTCAGTTTTCCCACTAGGGTTGTTTCAGCAGATCTTTTATGCGGATTGGGGGTTGTCCGGTCCTGATTTGCCTCGAAAGAGTCCGCTGGACCTAAAGCAACAATAATGTAATGTAATGTTATATGTATATGTTTTGTTGATATTTTATAATGATATTTTTTATTCTATTTTGCTTTTGTAAACGGGGGTTCAATAAATTAGAATATAACCTTAGTGTCCCCTGCGTGGGATGTCTTTATTGTAAAGTGACTGGCTTGTGGAGTGCCTTCAGTGTTACTGTTACCATTACTGGGCACTAGGGTTGTTTGGGCAAATATTTTATGCGGATCGGGGGTGTCCTTTTTCACGAAGTTGTGATCTTGATTTTGTGGTCCTGATTCAGCTCTTTGCAGTCCACTGGACTCTGTAAGCAATGAATAACTAACTCGTCTAACATGGATTAATATTAATGTCATGTTTATGGAGTATTTATTTTTCAGTTTTCTTTGCATTGTGAGCAATGATTCTGAGCAATTCTGTCTTTTTTCTAATTATTTGTGTGTGTGTGTGTGTGAGAGAGAGAGAGAGAGAGAGAGAGAGAGATGATGTTATTATTTGGCAATGTAGGCATTTTATATGTATATGTATATACCCCCGTTGGGGTGCCGGGGGTTTCAGTATAAATAGTATCCCCACTTTCTGGAAATTTAGTGCTTTAAATTCCCACTGTCGCTGTCTTTCTCATTTGCTCTTTCTCATTCCTGCTCTGTTCTATCAATCTGCTATACTATCGTCTTCTTCGCTAGACCAGTCTCCTACCTTTTTTCTTGAAAATTCTTCCGGGACAAGACTCCTTGTTTGTGTATGAGGTCTGTTGGATCAGCTTGGGAATATTGGACGCTTTCTGCCAGGTGGTCACTAGGGCTTCCTATAATGTTATTATTTTGCAATGTAGGCATTTTATTTGTATGTGTTTTGTTGATAATTTATAATGATGTTTGTATTCTATTTTGTTTTTGTAAACGGGGGTTCGATAAGTTGGGGTGAAGCCTCAGCCGTCCCCTGCGTGGGATGTCTTTATTGTAAAGTGACTGGCTGGTGGAGGGCATTCAGTTTTCCCACTAGGGTTGTTTCAGCAGATCTTTTATGCGGATTGGGGGTTGTCCGGTCCTGATTTGCCTCGAAAGAGTCCGCTGGACCTAAAGCAACAATTATGTAATGTAATGTAATGTTATATGTATATGTTTTGTTGATATTTTATAATGATATTTGTATTCTATTTTGCTTTTGTAAACGGGGGTTCAATAAATTAGAATATAACCTTAGTGTCCCCTGCGTGGGATGTCTTTATTGTAAAGTGACTGGCTTGTGGAGTGCCTTCAGTGTTACTGTTACCATTACTGGGCACTAGGGTTGTTTGGGCAAATATTTTATGCGGATCGGGGGTGTCCTTTTTCACGAAGTTGTGATCTTGATTTTGTGGTCCTGATTCAGCTCTTTGCAGTCCACTGGACTCTGTAAGCAATGAATAACTAACTCGTCTAACATGGATTAATATTAATGTCATGTTTATGGAGTATTTATTTTTCAGTTTTCTTTGCATTGTGAGCAATGATTCTGAGCAATTCTGTCTTTTTTCTATTTGTGTGTGTGTGTGTGTGTGAGAGAGAGAGAGAGAGAGAGAGAGATGATGTTATTATTTGGCAATGTAGGCATTTTATATGTATATGTATATACCCCCGTTGGGGTGCCGGGGGTTTCAGTATAAATAGTATCCCCACTTTCTGGAAATTTAGTGCTTTAAATTCCCACTGTCGCTGTCTTTCTCATTTGCTCTTTCTCATTCCTGCTCTGTTCTATCAATCTGCTATACTATCGTCTTCTTCGCTAGACCAGTCTCCTACCTTTTTTCTTGAAAATTCTTCCGGGACAAGACTCCTTGTTTGTGTATGAGGTCTGTTGGATCAGCTTGGGAATATTGGACGCTTTCTGCCAGGTGGTCACTAGGGCTTCCTATAATGTTATTATTTTGCAAAGTAGGCATTTTATTTGTATGTGTTTTGTTGATAATTTATAATGATGTTTGTATTCTATTTTGTTTTTGTAAACGGGGGTTCGATAAGTTGGGGTGAAGCCTCAGCCGTCCCCTGCGTGGGATGTCTTTATTGTAAAGTGACTGGCTGGTGGAGGGCATTCAGTTTTCCCACTAGGGTTGTTTCAGCAGATCTTTTATGCGGATTGGGGGTTGTCCGGTCCTGATTTGGCTCGGAAGAGTCCGCTGGACCTAAAGCAACAATTATGTAATGTAATGTAATGTTATATGTATATGTTTTGTTGATATTTTATAATGATGTTTGTATTCTATTTTGCTTTTGTAAACGGGGGTTCAATAAATTAGAATATAACCTTAGTGTCCCCTGCGTGGGATGTCTTTATTGTAAAGTGACCGGCTTGTGGAGTGCATTCAGTGTTACCATTACTGGGCACTAGGGTTGTTTGGGCAAATATTTTATGCGGATCGGGGGTGAGTCCTTTTTCACGAAGTTGTGATCTTGATTTTGTGGTCCTGATTCGGCTCTTTGCAGTCCACTGGACTCTGTAAGCAATGAATAACTAACTCGTCTAACATGGATTAATATTAATGTCATGTTTATGGAGTATTTATTTTTTCAGTTTTCTTTGCATTGTGAGCAGTGTTTCTGAGCAATTCTTTCTTTTTTCTAATTATTTGTGTGTGTGTCTGTGTGTGTGAGAGAGAGAGAGAGAGAGAGTGAGAGAGAGAGAGAGAGAGAGAGAGAGAGAGAGATAAAGGTTTTATGTTAGGGGAAACTTGGAACACCTTGTGAGACACTTTTAGTGTACAGATTCATTGTTTGTTCAACCCCCAATTTTTTTTTTTTTAATCTAAATGATCCATGATATGTTGGTATTATTTTTGTTGTTACATAACAAGTTGATTATAGCCTCCGTAATATTACTGCAGAGGCAAAGATATCGCAAAGATGTCCATTTGAAAACAATAATGTTTATGTTTCCTATAATGTCTTGCAGAACATTGGCAATATATTGGGGATGAGAAGAAAAAACTCGTACCTGTGCTGGTATTAAATTGATACTAATTATGGTTCATTAATAAAACAAATATTTAAAAAAAATGTTATTGTTGTATTTAATCTAAATTTAAATTTAGATAAAGATTCATCCCAGTTCTAAAATTACAATAAACCATCTCTCTCTCTCTCTCTCTCTCTCTCTCTCTCTCTCTCTCTCTCTCTCTCTCTCTCTCTCTCTCTCTCTCTCTCTCTCTCTCTCTCTCTCTCTCTCTCTCTCTCTCTCTTTTTCTCTTCAAAAAAAAAAAAAAGCAACAAATGTTGAATGAAGCCTTTATTTATAACAGAAATAATTCTACAATAAACATAGCCTTTACATAGTTGTGTTCATCTGACCGGAATCATACTATATCAATTGACAACCTTGGCATGATGATGATTCCAGTCGCCTTCCACTATGGCTATTTCCTTCTTCAGCACTTGGTCAAGGACAGCCTGTAGATTTTCATAGAAATCCTCCACTTCGCTGTTGTCATAGTCTGCTGTTGGGGCATAAGTCATAAGTCATAATCTTTAATAATCCATAAAATGGAAATTACAATGTCGTCAAGGAAATCTTTCACTCAGCACAATTATAAATATGATAAAGATGATAAAAGAAATGATAAAGATGATGATAAAAGAGATGAAAAAGAAAAAGAACACCTCAAATGGAGCTGATGCCTACCGAAAAATAAACAATGACATCCGAAAAGGCATAATAATAATAATAATAATACAGGATGCTATACGCGCCTTACCCCAAATCATTCAGGCTCAAAGCGCGGCGACCTATACCAACATACACGCTCACCTGTCTCATCCACCTTCACACATACCAAACACACATCCATCACTCAAACAGGTGGTGTAAAGGCAGGAAGATCGCTATTAGAAGACGGAAAGAAAATCAAATTTTTATTTTTGAAATTTTTATATTGACTGCATCCTGTACCATTATTGAAATGACATCCGAAAAGGCATGCGCACAGCAAAGAAGAACTGGATAGAAGATCAATGCCAGGAAATAGAGAACAGTCTGAACAAGAACAACAGCAAGAAGGCCTACCAGACTGTGAAGCGGCTGACAAGTGTTAAACAGCCCAAAGTCTCCACGATCCAAAGCAAGTCTGGCATAGGCCTGACAGAAGAACAAGAAGTCTTGGACAGATGGACAGAGTACTGCTCTGACCTTTACAACCAACCACCAAACGGAGACTCATCAGTTCTAGCATGTCCTGAAAACAGAGAAGAACAAATCCTCCCAATTCACCGGGAAGGAGTTGAGGCAGCAGTGCAATCGCTGAAGAAGGGGAAGTCAGCGGGAGTGGACAACATACCCGCGGAACTGCTTCAAACAGGAGGAGAAGCGATGATTGACGCACTCACCATTATCTGTTACAAAATCTGACAGAGTGGGGAGTGGCTTACACCATTGTCGCTTGTCATCACTCTTCCCAAAAAAAGGTAACCTTCAGGAATGTGAAAATTACCGCACCATCAGCCTCATCAGCCATCCCAGCAAGGTCCTCCTGAAAATAATACTCAACAGGTCGAAACCCCAAGCTGAACAAATCATTGCTGAAGAACAAGCAGGATTTAGGGCAGGGCGAAGTACCACTGAACAGATTTTCAACCTCAGAACAATCTGCGAGAAATACTTACAGCAACAACAACATCTATATCATGTGTTCGTAGACTTCAAGAAGGCGTTTGACCGAATCTGGCATGCAGCTCTGTGGGCAACCATGAGAGTGAACAACATCAGCCCTAAAATTATTGAAGTCATCAAAAGCCTGTATGACAAGGTTACCAGTGCAGTCCTCCACAACAGCGCCATCGAAAACTGGTTCAGAACAACAATCGGTGTGCGTCAGGGATGCCTACTCTTTCCAACCCTCTTCAACATCTACCTAGAGCGCATCATGTCAGATGCCCTTGCAGATCACGAAGGTACACTCAGCATAGGGGGAAGAGCAATCTCCAACCTTCATTTTGCGGATGACATTGATGGACTGGCTGGAGAGGAACAAGAACTTGAACAACTGGTACAGAGGCTTGACACCACCTCCAGAGCCTATGGAATGGAAATAAGTGCAGAGAAGACCAAAATGATGACCAGCAACACCAATAGCATCAAAACGGACATCAAAGACCAAGGCCAATCCCTGAACACAGCGCATAGCTTCAAATATTTAGGAGCCATTGTATCAGACAATGGGTTCCGACAGGAAGTCCTCTCCAGGATCGCACAAACAACTGCTGCCTTGGCGATGAGGTGCTACAGAAGACTTCTGGACATTTCCTATACCCAACACATTACCAACGACGAAGTCCGAAAACACAAGCCATTGGACAACTCGATGACCTGCTCACAATGGTAAAAAAACGGAAACTCCGATGGTATGGCCACGTCACCAAATCATCAGGGTTGCAAATACCATCCTGCAAGACACATTGCAAGGAGGTAGAAGAAGAGCGAGACCGAGATAGCGGGAGGACAACATTCGAGAATGGACTGGTTTGACACAGAGCCAAACAATCAGGGTTGCTGAGGACAAGGAGAGATGGAGTATGCTGGTTAAACGATCATCTGTGGTGCCATTACAACCTCCGAGTTACGGGATAGGATAGGATAGGATAGATGCAATTAAACAAAAACAAAACATTTATCATCCACAAGCCCTTATGATTTTTAGTTTTAACCTCTCAGATCTAAATTTTAAAAAAGAAATCAAAAGTGTGAAAGGAGTTATATATTTCTTCTTTGTTGTCTCCATAACTCCTGGTTTTACTATACAACTATGTCCCCCTAAGCATGTCTTTTACAGCAGGTGCCCTAATCACCATCATTCACTTAGTAAACGATAGGGAGACCTCATAGGTTTGCTATATCTGTCAAAATTACACACACTGCATTTGCAATACAGGAAATGTATTGTTGATGTAGGCAAGTCTTCCTAAATGTTACAGTGAATCTCTCTAAGGTATTTTAACAGATATAATACAGGTAGCCCCAAACACCGAAAATACAGAAGTCTCCCGAATGCCGGATTTGTTGTTATATATATATATATATATATATATATATATATATATATATATATATATATATATATATATATATATATATATATATATATATATATATATATATATATAAGGAATTGGAGGTGAAGGAGGGATTCGGAAATAAGGACGGCATATGCAAAGGGTATGATATGATTGCAGTGCCTGTCGAAACTTGGCGAAATGGCAACAATATTACGCTCGTTGTGCATGCGTTAAGTTTCTGTTCCTCGCTTTCGGTATTCCTCAATATCATTATAAAAGACGAATACAGTTTCGTAGTGTAATTATAGAATAACAACTATGAATTTATTAGCTTGCACAACGCGATTAACCTACTTTTTTATACTTTAAAATACAAACTGATGAAGACGCACGTTTCTGTAGATAATGTTGTCAACTATCCACTTCACCTAGCACACAACGATTAAAACACTTATATACTGTTGTAATTGTAAGCAATACGATTACATGCCTTTTAATTAAGTGAACAAACATGTTTTGGTTAGATGCTTCACGCTCCATCTTGCACTATACTCTAAACATTTCAACCTTTTTTTTTCCAATGCGTTTCCAACCAATATAAGACATATTCTCTTGCGATTCTGAGCTTCAATGTTCGAGACTAGGCGCAGGGCCATATTTGACATCACGTCCCATCACTAGGGATCAAACAAATGTATCTGGCATTGTCCTGGGGGCCGGCTCTCGCCCCGCTGTGGAATGTCACACACGCACTTGACTTAATGCATTTTAATCCTCCTATCGTCTGCAAGGAAAAGCAGATTAGGGAACCAAAACCCGGGCCTCGAGATCCAGTAGTACTCATCTGTCCAAGCAAAAGGAACCAAGTTGTTTGCGCAATGGAAACAGGGCCATGGGCATTGTTGTTACAAAAATTAAGGAACAAATTACAACATTTTAACCCATTCAATTGTGGTCAAGACATTTTTGAACTCTACATAATGTACCCATTTTCCTCACGAAATGGTAAGTCTCTTCACACATGGAAGAAAGTGGGAAGACATCCATTTGCAATATCTGGAAAATCATAAAAATTTCGCGATCCAAATTTCACATGTTTTGTTTTTGTGATTTTTTAAATAATTAATTTATATTTATTGCAATTTCTTTAAATCTTCTCTTCTGCACTTTCCATGGGACTCTTGAAAGCGCGCGCACATACACTTTTGCCATTGACAACCTCGGGGTCCGACAGCACAGGGATGTAAGGTCACCGTCAGTTTGCTCTGTATTTGAAGTTTCGTTAAAGACTTTTGCAACTAAATGCATTTTATTTCGAGAGTTGGGAACACTGCGAAATGGGGGATGTGTGAGTACGTACGTGCGCGCGCGTGTGTGTGCGTGTGTGTATGTTTGAATGTGTGTGCATGAGTGTGTGTGAGTTGAGTGTGTGTGGGGGGAGATGGGGGGAGGTTGCCCGTTCTGTTTGGGTTAAAATAGGTATAAGGAGGTCAAAGTTAATATTTTTTATTAGTAAATACGCTCTCAACTTTTCCCCCAATTGAAATGACCCATCCACGGTACTCTTGTTACATCTACATTGCCATCTGAGTGCCAACTCAGTTCATAAACCGTTGCCCTCTTCTTTAACAGTTTTTTTTACGAAAACAAATATGGGCCAAAACAATAATCCACTTTGTAATCATTGTCCTGGGCATGGTAACGTTAAAGATGGTTCACTGTAATCATTGTAATCAACGTAGTAATTTGCCATTGAATGTATTACGATTGACATTACGAATATTATGCTTTGAAGTGTGCAATAATAGCTTAAATTTACCATTGATTTGTTCCATGTTGTAGCTAGAAAAGCTTTGAAGAATCTTCCTTTGTGTTCTTCGGTCGATATTGTGTGATCTTTCTGGAATTGCTTGTGTACCACCGAAGGAAGTTTCGAGATCTATCTCGCAACAAGTAGTCAAATCTTCGAACTGTGTAAAACATTCTATTCATTGCATTTCCTGTGAAGATCTTTGTTGTCAGTGGTTATTGATTACATCATTCTAGGATGTTCTAAATCTTTCTGCTTTCTACAGTAGGCTATCAAAAAGGCGCTGCCTGCGCGTTTATTATTCATTTTCTTTAATTATAGTTGACACACAAGCTTGGTCTTCACACACAAAAAATCCAGACGATGGACCTGCAACAGTCCCAGCAGGGAGCATAACAACAAGGTTTACTATATCGTGGTCACAAAACGTAGAGATCAAGCATCAACAATGGCAAGACACGCATTTTTCCAAGAGCAGGCATCGGAAGTGATCACAATCGCGGGATGATGTCTTTCCGGTTCCATTTGAAGATAGTAAACAAAGCAAAGTGCTCCAGGCGGAAGTTCGACCTGAACAAACTGCAAGACCCGGAGGTGGCAGAAATATTCCAAGACACAATTGGATAGAAATTTGCACCACTGCTCATTTGGGAGCTGGTGAAGTAGTTGTCAACGCCATGACCACCATCTTCAGCTCAGCAGTGACAGATGCCGCTACTCAGACTGTGAAGCGGCTGACAAGTGTTAAACAGACCAAAACAAGTCTGGTTTGTGCCTTACAAAACAAAAAGAAGTCTTGGGTAGATATACAGAGTAGAGCTCTGACCTTTACAACCACACAACAAATGGAGACCCTTCAGTTCTGTCCCCAGAACAGAGAAGAAAAAGAAATCCTCCCAAGTCTCCGAGAAGAAGTTGAGGCAGCAGTTCAATTGCTGAAGAAGAAGAAGTCAGCAGGGGTAGACAACATACCCGCAAAATTGCTTCAAGCAGGAATAGAAGCGATGATTGACGCCCTCGCACCAAGGACCCAGTCGCTTGTCACCACTCTTCTCAAAAAGGGTAACCTTCAGGAGTGTCAAAACTACCGCACAATCAGCCTCAGCCATCCCAGCAAAATCCTCCTGATAATAATATTCATCAGGTTGAAACGCCAAAACGGAACAAATCATAGCTGAAGAGCAAGCAGGATTCATGGCATGGCAACGTACCATTGCGCAGATTTTCAACCTCAGAATAATCTGCGAGAAATACCTACAGCACCAGCAACACCTAAATCACGTGCTTGTAGACTTCAAGAAAGCGTTTGACCGAGTCTGGCATGCAGCTCTGTGGGCAACCATGAGAGTGTACAACATTAGCCCTGACATTACTGAAGTCGTCAAAAGCCTGTATGACAAGGTTACCAGTATTATCCTTCAGAACAGCGCCATTGGGAACTGGTTCAGAACAACAATCGGCGTGTGTCAAGGATGCCTACACTCTCCAATACTCTTCATCTTTCTGGAGCGCATCATGTCAGATGCCCTTGCAGACCATGAAGAAACAGTCAGCACAGAGGGTATAACAATCTGCAACCTCCGTTTTGGGGATTATATTGATGGACTGGCTGTAGAGGAACAAGAAGTTGAACAGCTGGTACAGTGGCTTGATACCACCTCCAGTGCCTTTGGAATGGAAATAAATGCAGAGAAGACCAAAACGATGACCAATATCACCAATGGAATCAACAAGGACATCAACGTCCAAGGCCAATCCCTCAACACGGTGCACAGCAAAGAGAAGACCATCAGTCTACACTCCAATGTAAGGTTGCTGCGCTCCCTTGCCATCTCCATCTTCCTATACGGTTGCAAAACATGGACCTACAACGAAGAAAACAAAGCATGAAGATGAGGTGCTACAGACAACTTCTGGACATTTCCTATACCCAGCACATCACTACGACAAAGTCCTACAGACCATCACACAAGCCATTGGACAACGATGACATGCTCACATGGGTGAAGAAACGGAAACATCAGGCTTTGCATAGACCATCCTGCAATGCGCGGTGCAAGGAGGCAGAAAAAGGGGGAGACAGAAAAAAAAGGTGAGAGGACAACGTTCGAGAATGGACTGGCTCGACACTGTGCGATGCCATGAGGGTTGCTGAGGACAGAGAAAGATGGAGTGCGCTGTTTAAACATTCATCGGTGGTGCCCCAACGACTTTCGAGTTACGGGATAAAATCGGATAGTTGTTGATGTTATTCTCGGTGGTTTTTTTTTAATGAATAAAGTTAGAGAAACTTTATAGCGACGACCCTTGCCTTGATATTGAGTGCACGAGCTGCATTGGTACGAAATCGAGTTATACAGATTCAAACATCGGGGACTGAATCGATCAGCATGGTTACACGCCAAATTTGTTTTTACAGACCCACCTTAAAGAGATTTTCTTTGTCACTCGTGGAAAGCTTCCTTCCTGCGACTACGGCATGTCCTTTGATTCGTTCTGCAAAACAGCTTCCTCAATCAACGGAGGAAACCATAGAATGTTGACACCTATCATTTTGGAGCTCTTGCACGAGGACAGTTATGTGCATGAAAACAACGCCAACCATTTCAGTTCTTACTATAGGAGACATTTTAAAGGTTTTCCCGCTACATAGTAAGAATAAGTTCCAACAAATTCCTATTGTTCCATCCATATTTCTTGTGATAACGGGTTTTATAGCTCAGTTGGCTGGTAGCTGCTGACAAAATTCATGCATATAATCTTTTAAACCCTTGTGTTGTATGTCCTTCAACCTTTTTACTCGTCTTTAAATACAACAAAACCGTAAATTCCGATTCTCAGATTCTTTATTGCCAAGTGATAGAATATTATACAAAAGCACGAGGAATACATTGTGCCGTAAGCTACATACGGAACATTTCATCATACGACTGGAACCAAGGCAACATTAGGCAAAGAAAAACATTAAAATAGACCGGTTAAGTACAAACAACATCAGCATTACTATCGAGACAATTACAAACACAAACCTAGTGTCTACAACTACAACTTCATCAGCGGTTGTCGACGCAACGACTTATCTCGTTCGTCTGAGGGAATCGCAGGAAGTGACGGTCGCGTAGCCGGGACTCTTCAATCATTCACCTTTTTATCTCACACACAACACCTCAGATACAGAAAAGCTACTAAAGACCGTTATTTGAGGGAAAAAAATCACGTCAGAAGCAGGCGAGCTACAACAAGGCTCGGCAATCTTCAAGAAAGTTCAAGTCTAGTTTAAGAGTTTGTAAAAGAGGTTCGTCCCTAAAACCCAAAATGAAGAAACAGCCTCCAAAGGATTCTTGTTATGAAATATTGACAGGCAAAAGAGGTGGAAATGGGGCTAGGGATTTGCCGTTAAATGATGTACGGAAACACAATTGATAAAACTTCCATTTGCGAAAATAGTCAAAACAACTTCGAGAAAGGTCTTCCAGATCAGCATAGGAGTGAGCGTCTTCACTGCAACACACCCCTCCACTCTCTTCCTCCATATAAATAATACAAATATAACGATCAGATCATTCTAGTCGTAACCGTCCCCTTACAAACAAAACACTGCTGAGCTGCTGCACAACGTCTCCAACATTACAGTATCGTTGCTCTACCCTAAAACGTTACTCTAGATATGAGATCCTGTGCGCGGCTAGTTTTTATCATTTTAATAATTGGTACACGTGCATGTAAAATGTTTCTTATAACAATTTCGATTTAAATATAAAACAAAATCAGCAAAGGTTCCTTTTTCTGCCAATGCGGGTAGAGTTGGATTATGTGTTGAAATCAAATTCACAAATTACTTTTTTTTATGTGCCTACATCTTTAACCCATCTACCACTCTCCATCCCCCACCTCCGCCCCGGAAATACAAGCATACATATAAACACACAGTACATTATAAAAAGTACTCCAACTACACCATACATAAATAACACACTTTTTCCATCGTAAAATTTTCTTTCAATTTAGTAGGAAAGAAGACTAATTGGAAGCGGGCATTTTCAATGTTACTTAAGTGGAAGTTACAATCCTTTGTCATTGTTATCTATTACGCATCCATTGTACATTAATTTCCATTATGCTTACATTCCAGCCACACACCTATTTTGCTACCCCCGTTGGGGTGCCGGGGGTTTCAGTATAAATAGTATCCCCACTTTCTGGAAATTTAGTGCTTTAAATTCCCACTGTCGCTGTCTTTCTCATTTGCTCTGTCTAATTCCTGCTCTGTTCTATCAATCTGCTATACTATCTTCTCCTTCGCTAGACCAGTCACCAACCTTTTTTTCTTGAAAACCCTTCCGGGACAAGAATCCTTATTTGTGTATGAGGTCTGTTGGATCAGTTTGGGAATATTGGACGCTTTCTGCCAGGTGGTCACTATGGCTTCCTATGATGTTATTATTTAGCAATGTAGGCATTTTATATGTATGTGTTTTGTTGATAATTTATAATGATGTTTGTATTCTATTTTGTTTTTGTAAACGGGGGTTCGATAAATTAGAGTACAGCCTCAGCGTCCCCTGCGTGGGATGTCTTTATTGTAAAGTGACTGGCTGGTGGAGAGCCTTTAGTTTTTCCACTAGGGTTGTTTCAGCAGATCTTTTATGCGGATCAGGGGCTGTCCGGTCCTGATTTGGATCGGAAGAGTCCGCTGGACCTAAAGCAATAATAATGCAATGTAATGTAACTCTTTTCGCTTTTACAGGAACTTACTTAGCGCCGACTAATAGCACACCCATGGTTCTACGGAAGCAAATTCACGTTGTATACATTTGTTGACAAAGATGTTGTTTATTTATTTATTTTTGTTTTTAATCAATCTTATACAGCGCTTTTTTAGCTCATGAGCTGCTCAAGACGCTGGTCGATACAGGATCTAACTCAAGTCACACGAGTGGCCCACCTGCAGCCTTTGGGCTCTTAGTCTGACGCCCAGACGACTGAGCACAATCCTGGGCGACATGAGATGGAGAGAAGGGACCTATAGTGCGTGCGCTCACTCGCCTATGACGTGAGCGTCGGGATCATTAAAGTCCATGACATGGAATGCGTGCGTGCACAGACTAGACCTCGGTTTATACTCTCATCCTCATTCACAAAGATGCCCCAAAACATTTTATACGTTCGCTCACAGAGATGTTTCTCAGGAACACAAGTTTTTAGAGTCCAAAATCGAAATGAAAACGACTGCCCAGTGACAGGGTGCAATGTCTCGACCACAATTGATTTATTTGGACAGAATGTCCGCGGTGTGCGGTCCCCCTTCCCAATGAAGAGATGCCTTTGGATTTTAAAAAGAACCGGAGGTAGAGGATCTGTAGGGATAAGGGGAGGGGGGTGAGGGGGGGTGCATGAAAGATAAGTACGGTGTGGAGAGTGGTACATGGGAGGCACGAGAGACGTAGCTTGGGCATGAGAACGGATTTTCATAAGGGGAGGGAAGAGTAGTTTGAGGACATGAAAGAGAAGTGGGGAAGGCGAGAGGGAGGATGGGAATGAAGGAAAAGTAAAGCGTGGGTAGAGAGGCGGGGGGAGAATGGGTGGGGTGCGTGAAAATTAATAGAGTTTTACGACTGTGCTGATGAAGGCACTCTGGGTATCTAAAGCTGTCAAGAACTACATTTCTCTGTTTGAAACAGCAAAAACGAGACCTTACTAGTTATTCTGGTTTTGATGGAAGAGATCTCCATGTCACAGAACATACATCAAGACGAGCTACAGTTTGCTCATTCACTTGGTTATTAATTTGATTACCCCCGTTGGGGTGCCGGGGGTTTCAGTATAAATAGTATCCCCACTTTCTGGAAATTTAGTGCTTTAAATTCCCACTGTCGCTGTCTTCCTCATTTACTCTTTCCCATTCCTGCTCTGTCCTATCACTCTGCTATACTATCTTCTTCTTCGCTAGATCAATGACCTATCTTTTTTTTTTTGAAAACTCTTCCTGGACAAGACTCCTTGTTTGTGTATGGGGTCTGTTGAATCAGCTTGGGAGTGTTGGACGCTTTCTGCCGGGTGGTCACTAGGGCTTCCTATGATGTTATTATTTAGCAATATAGGCATTTTATATGTATATGTTTTGTTGATAATTTATAATGATGTTTGTATTCTATTTTGTTTTTGTAACCGGGGGTTCGAGTAGTTGGGGTAAAGCCTCAGCCGTCCCCTGCGTGGGATGTCTTTATTGTAAAGTGACTGGCCGGTGGAGGGCATTCAATTTTCCCACTACGGTTGTTTCAGCAGATCTTTTATGCGGATCGGGGGTTGTCCGGTCCTGATTTGGCTCGGAAGAGTCCGCTGGACCTCAAGCAACAATCAATCAATCAATCAATCAATTAATTTGATCGCTACGTCCTCTGTCTGTCTCTCAATCTGTTCCTCTGTCTATCCCCCACCCTTACCACCTTCGCCCTCTCTCTCTCTCTTTCCATAACTCTCCTCTGTCTCTCTCTAAATTTCTCTTACACACATAATCCAGTTTATTTTCTCCCTCCCACCCTCACTCCCTAACAGCTAAATGGCTGTACAGTATTAATAAGCTTACTAATGACGTCATTACATAGTTACGTTAAACAGTCCCGCAGAAATAATTACATTATTCCATAGATGTTCCATCTCCATCAAGCCTGACATTTTCACTCACAAAAAAGGGCACGCGGCACAGCAGTTGTTATCCGCGCAAGCAGTCATCCGCGTGCAAACACACAACGTCACAGTTTTCCTGGCCATGTCTTTACAGTGCCAGCGCAGTAAACACTCTTGTTAATTTGCTCACAAGGCGACCTTAGAAGGGCTAATAAAGATAACGACCCTAGTAATCAGGCATTAAACACCCATCCCGGTTTTTTTGTTCAATTGAGGCACACCTAGCACCGGTCACCCACGCCTTTAGCAGTTCTTTGAACTGGAAAAGCGCTCTAAACACTGAACGATTCACATCACATTATTTCACACATTCCAGAAATAAGTTATGCAAGCTTTTTAACGCCTGGCCGTCACGCCTCCGCAAAGAAATAATGTCCATGAAAAGCGTTCCATACACGGTTCCAGCTTAGCGGCTTGAGCTTTTCAACAGCGTGTCAGGAACGTCTGAAGGACTCTCTCATCAGGGCTGTTGAACAACATTGACTGAAAACAGCTAGCACGTTCGCCTGATTGCAGGGTCACGCACCTTAGCCAATCACCTAGTGTGGAGGATAACATTTATGTTAAAGTGGAGATATTATTTGAAACTATCTCGTTTACGTCGCAAAAGTGCGGTACCTGAAAAAAAAAAGAACGTTCGATGGCACAAGCTAGAAGTATGGGTCTCTGTTAATCCATGAGTGGAAGATTAAAGCGAAACTAGGTGTATTTTAGATTTACGATATATCGTTAATACGTTAAAAATGCGAATCCTGAATACATAACATTCGTCTAATGACAACGGCTTGTCGTCTAATGACAACGGCTTGGCACAATCGTCCCCTATACGCTTATGTGTCCGGGGACGTTAATCTATTTAACTAACTAACTAACGGCTTGGCATCGAACCACCAGGGCAAAAAAATTAAACAATCGCAGAGAGGAAATGGTAAAAACTCTGGCCCTGAGAAAACGGTATTCATGAATGAAGATTCCCTGCGAACAAATTGTTACTGGAGAATATTCACGTAGAGTAACATTGATCGAGTCTCCTTATTTAAAAAAACCAAACAAACAAACAAACAACCGGCTAATAAGAGCCAGTAATGGTGTGAGTGTGTGTATGTTCCTGACATTAGGTGATGGTTAGTTGCTGTTTAGTGAGATGACTAATTACACGGCTAGGGTGGTATTCAGGACGCATTTACTCAGTGGATACATCCGCGAAGCTGTACAGCCGAATTACCCACTGCTTCGCGGATGTATCCAGTGGGTAGCTGCTTCCTGAACTCCAACCTAGGAATTGAAGTACTTGATTGCCTCATCAGCCTGAAGATTAGGGGGGACTGTGCTAACTGTTTAGTGAGCTGATTTAGAAACTACGATGAAGATTACTTCAGTCAATATTTACCGAAATTACTTTGGATTTGACCTCAACACGCGCACAACAACACTTTGAAGGATACGTGACCTGATTGAGCAAAATCCCCCCATCACTACAGAATGTTCAATTCTAATATGTCTATATTTTCTACCTACATTGCTATATATACTACTCAAAATAATACAAGGGCCACTTGGACATATGGGTCTCTCTTTAAATCAGAAACACGACTTCAATTTGTTAGTTCATCATATTTTATTGCAATCATTTCTGCATCAATAACAAAGATTTTAGACATCAGTCGCTTAAAATTCGAGTAAATTCAATTTAACTGGACATACCCCTTATTTACAAAATCAAAACTTTAGAAACCAAAAATCTATAGAGTCAGTATCGGGTGTGGCCACCGTTTGCCTAAATGCAGTCTTGGCATCGTTGTCTCATGGACCGTATCAGGTTATGGAGGATGTTTCCTGGCATGGCCAACCACTCTTGCTGGAGAACTTGGGCCAGAATTTCAAGGTTAGCTCCTGGAGGGAGGTTTGCCCGTGTCTGTCGACCCAAGACATCCCACAGATGTTCTATGGGGTTCAAATCGGGTGATCGAGCCGGCCAATCCATCCTTATGGCGTGCTGTTGCTGCAGGAAGTCATTGACGATACGCTCTCGTAGGGGTCTGGCATTATCGTCCTGTAGTATGGCACATTCCCCAATGGCCCGCAGAGCTGGGAGAACCCTAGGTTGTAGGAAGTCATCCCTGTAGCCCATACCGCTTAAGTTGTCATGAATTTAGAGCAGGGGTGTTCTGAAGTTTAATGCGAAGCCACCCCACATCATAACAGATCCACCACCAAAGCGGTCATGCTCGCGCACCGTCGCATCAGCAAAACGCTCCCGTGGACGCCTCCAAACATTCACTCGACGGTCGTTGAAAGACAAGGAGAACCGAAACTCGTCTGTAAAGAGCACCCTTGACCAATGTTGCAAAGTCCACACCAAATGACGCCGAGCCCAGGCCAAACGCGCTGCACGGTGAGCTGGGGTGAGCAAAGGCCGTACTGCTGGTCGTCTTGATCGCAGGTTTGCCTCGTGTAGACGGTTGCGAATTGTCTGCTCGCTGACGTTAACATTGCTGGCTGCGTGAAGCTGTCTTCTGATGGTGTTTGCTGTAGCGGACCTCATCCTCAGAGCTGACAGGGTGATGAAATGGTCTTGTCTTGCAGTGGTAACGCGGGGACGTCCGGACCTTCTTGGTTCTTGGACGCTTCCAGTGTTGTTAAAGCGCTCCCGCAGCCTTTAGACAACGGAGTGGGACACTCCCAGCCGCCTGCCAACTTCTCTCACCCCCACCCCTTCCTGAAGCCATGCAATAGCTCTGCCTCTATCCGCATCAGTCAATCGTCGCCTTGGGGGCATGGTTAGAAAAGCAGCAAAAGCGCTGACATTTACACCCAGAAAAAAGCGCCGATTGTTGAACTGAACTCAGAAAATGCAAGCTTTTCGCGTGCAAATAACTTTTTAGCGTTGGAAATTTTGCTTTATTAGCAAGACAATAGTAAATTAGGGTGATTTTTTTGTAAAAATTGGGTTTGTTTTTCAACTCAGTGCAGAAAGTTCAAAACTCACACATGTGATTACTTGTCAGAATAAGATTGTCTTGAATGTTACTGTACAGGATAAATTTTGACATAAGCAATATAAGCGATATTATTGATAGCAGCAAAAAATAATTAAACTAAATGAAATATGAGAGCGGCCCTTCAATTATTTTGAGTAGTATAGTTCGCAAGAGCCAGGGAGACGTTGAACAGATCTGAACAGATGTTAACTGAAATAAATAGCATTCATTCATGCTTTATAATGATGATGATGATGATGATGATGATGATGATGATGCTGATGCTGCTGCTGCTGCTGCTGCTGATGATGATGATGATGATGATGATTATTATTATTATTATTATTATTATTATTATTATTATTATTATTATTATTATTATTATTATTAAATCAATCAATAAATCAATCTATAATATAGACATTGAAGTTTTGGTTTTACAATTGTACTTCAAAACGTAGTACAGACATGCATCTATAAAGCAGATGTCTGTCGTGAATATATAGAGAATATTTATAAGAAGTGACTTGATTGAAAGCAAAGATACCCCCCCCCTACCCTAATGCCCTTAAAAGTTGCATATCAACGTTTAAGTGCAGCATGGTGCAAGCAACGCGTTTATGTTCTGAGGAGAAATCATCCACCTTAGAAATCATTCAATCATAAGAGACATGAAGAATGTCCCCAAACTATGGTTATGTGTATTATTTCAATAGCGTACAATTTTTCTCCCAAGGGAATACATAACTATATATAATTTGTCTTATTCCAAACATTAATGGCAACACCAGGATATTGAGACTCTCTCTTCAAGCGTATTCCGAGGGAAAAAAAACACCAACAAACAATCCGCATAGACTAATTTCTAGCTTTCTCTCTCGGTTGCGGTTACAAACATGATCTTAAGGTTACTTGTGTTTTCAGCAGAGATGCTCACTTGGATATTCTTTCGAACAAAACTCAGCGTAAAACTAAATTTTTGTTCTGCCTTGTCAATGTGCGATACATCTTTCACCGATGCCAGCTTCAACAGCCCTTCCACAAAAATTTAGTTTTCTTATACCCAGAGGGCACAACCTTTTTTTTTCTTGGTTTGTTCCTGCAACTTTTTTTTTCTCAATATGTTTTTTTTCCTAAGTCTGTAGTTCATTGTTTCATTTCTGTTCCCTCAACAATGTAATTTCCTAATACATTTTTCTCACAGTGTTCGTGTTTTCTTTCCAAACATTCTTCCTTAATTTTATATATGATCCGCCTCCTTTCTAAACGTATTCAATAGAATAAAACCCACTGAAAGACAAACCTATCTTGTCATTCGGAATGCTTGCCCAAAAAAGGTAATTCTTTTCGAGTTTTGTGTGTATTATTTTTTACGAAATTTATTTTCAAACTCACTTTCTCTTCCACAATCCTTTTTCTCCACTTTTCAATAGTTCTGTTCTTTTTCTCTTTCTCCCCCTTTTAAATTCCTCGGAACTTTTATTTCCTAATTCTAACAGTTCTGACTATTGTTCTTCTTCATTTTTGTTTTTTATTGTCTTCTTTTTCTAGGTTTTTCCTGTTTTCTCGTCCTTTGAAAACGAGTTATGAACTGAGGGGAGAGAGAGAGAGGGGGGGGGGTGGAGGAGGAGGGGAAAGAGGGTAGCAGGGGGAATGGAGGAGGTAGGTGTTGGGGGGGGGGAGTGAGTTTGCTCTCTTTTCTCACTGTGTCATTGAACACACGTTTCCCAGCGAATTATTGGTCGAAGCCGCCAAGAGATCTGTTCAAATATAATTTGGGGCGGGTTCCCTTTGGGTCGAACAAAACGGGGGCACTTACGCGAGAATTTGTAAGAATGCAACTCTTTGAAAGATGTGCTCCATAATTATGTTACCCACACCCTCCACCTCCCAATCATCTCTGCCCACTCTCCCCTATTTCTGCTGCAGTTGCAGCTCTTCTCTTTAAACAATATGTGTAATCTCTAGGATATCTCCAATCGATGTCCATCATTTTATTCCTTTCTCACAACTCCTGTATTCATATCTGCGGTAAAGATGTGCAGCGTGTGCTCTTGAGTGCATCATGTGGAAAGAAATGCTGCGCTATGTTCATCTACTCCATAAACAATATTTACCCCCTCTGTAGGCCGTTTCTAATCGATGCTTAATCTTGTTATTCTTTCATTATCTGTCTTTTCTCGCCACCCACATATTCCCATTTGCAAATGTATCTCCTGCTCCAGTTTTTCGGTCTTCCGTTGTTATTTTTTTGTTTCAGTTTAGTGCGAATTCTTCATGTTCGATACACAGCTCCTGTCCTATCATATCCCGTAACTCGTAGGTCGTTGGGGCACCACAGATGATCGTGTAAACAGCGTACTCCATCTTTCTCTGTCCTCAGCAACCCCAAGGGCTTCGCTCAGTGTCAAACCAGTCCATTTCGAATGTTGTCCTCCCATCTCTTTTTCTGTCTCACTCTTCTTCTGCCTCCTTGCACCGTTCCTTGCAGGATGGTCTTTGCAAGGCCTGATGCTCTGGTGACGTGGCCATACCATCGGAGTTTCCGTTTTTTCACCATTGTGAGGATGTCATCGCTCCAGTCTTCATAATTGCTGCTTTCCTACATGCGATATGCTACACACAGACTACGTATGTAGTAGCATCCAGTTTTCTTTCGATGTTCAGTCTTTACTGCTGAATGGTATGCTATAATAATGGCTTTGAATTACGTTCTTACGTTGTCATTAGCTGTGTTTGGTATAGTGATATGTGTAGACTCAAAATCTGTTCTATATGCGTTGCAAAATTTAAATTGTTTAGTTAGAAGAGAATTTATATTTGAAAACAAAAGCCTTTGACATTGTTTACTATTGAGAAACGTTGCAGTTGATTTCCGTTGGGTTCCTTCACACTGTGAAATAAGGGGTAATGAATTGGCCGATCAAGTAGCCACAGTTGGTGCGAGTAAACGTTCTGAGGTAATTCATAACATTAGCCTCTCTTACTTTGAATTGATATAAATAATAGAAAAACAGATTTTATTTACACAATACTATTTTGTCTAGCTCTAGGTATTTAACAACAATTATATACAAGTTAAAATTAAATTCATGGAAAACTAAATTTTCCAAAGATACTAATTGTGTATGTTCTAAAGCCTTGAATGTAGAGCATCCCTCATTACACTGTCCGTTTTTAAACAAATTATATACAGAAAATAGTATTGGTACTATTGTCAGACAGCATAATGATATAAAAACATATTAGCTGATACTGAATTGACGCTGAAATGTGCATCTATTATACAGCAAACTTGTTATAATTATAATCATTGTACGCGATGTACTTTTAATGTTATTATGTTTACATTTCAATGGTAAGTGTTGAATTGTTTCAGGGTTATCAGGACATTTAAATTTATTTATTATTTTAAAAGAATTAATTTTTTTAAATAAAGTCTGATATCACTTAATTAGTGAACAGACTATAAATAAATTGATTGAATTGATTTGAATTGATCCAGTCTTCTTCTACTACTCTTTCTGTTCTAGTCCTTTAAAGCTTACAGACACACTTCCTTACTGTCCTCCCACCGCCTGTCCACAGTTTTTGAAATCCTGACCTGCCGTCCACAATCATTTTCCTATCCTGCTCCTATTATTTTACCACTCTTCTTTCAGTTTCGGAGGGAACAGGAATTGGCAGAGAGAGAGAGAGAGAGAGAGAGAGAGAGAGAGAGAGAGAGAGAGAGCGGTAACACAAGGTCGTGACAGGTTAAGTGATTTTGTCTTTTCTTTATGTCTCGAAATTTTGAATAACTGGATAATTCACAAAGCATGTCTGAAGTTGAACCCAGCCAAACGTGGATGAGTGAAGGTCTAAACTAGAATAATATTTTTTGATATCGCGCAAACATCAGTCCACAGACCCGCTCAAGGCGCTGGCCAAAGCACAACACCAGTCGTCTAAGGCGCATACCCGCAGCAGAAACACACGCACGCACGCACGCGCGTGCACACGCACACACCTTAAGACACACACATACACATTCATTCACAAGCAAAAACTGAAGATGAGACAAGGGGTTACTTTAAGGTTATATGCACATTTTGATTTTGTTTATGTAGTTGGACACTGTACAAAATTCTCCTCATAAATCTTTGTCACGTGGGGTTTATGGGCTCTGCACAATGGAATTATGGACCCTCACGTTTATTCGGTGGGAACTGCTAGTAAGTCACCCTATGAATTACTTTAATAAATTTATTTGTAAAGTCTGGTTAAAACGTCAGATTACGCCTTTGGGGCGTGTGGCTGTTCTAAAGTCACTTATTTTGTCGAAACTTGTTCATCTTTGGTTGCTGTTGCCAAATCCACCAGATGATATTGTGAATGAATTACAAAAATGTGTTTATTGCTTTGTTTGGGGAAGAAAAAATGATAAAATAAGTAGAAAAGTTTCTGTAAAACGTATTGATTATGGGGGAGTTGGAATTCCAGATGTGAGGAGGTTTATGAGTGCTCTTAAGGTAACATGGCTAAGGAAATTACAATCGAGTAATCATAAATGGACAAACATTGTTAAAAAAACATCAAATAAATTTGAACTCCTTGATAAACTGGGTACTATAATAGATATGGATAGAAAGGTAAATCAGTACTGGTTAGATGTAGCGAAAGCGTATAAAGAGTTAGGAACAAATATAAAAATTAAGACAAATGAGGAACTTAGAGGAGAACCTATCTTTTGTAACATTAATATTTTGATTGGAGGGGAGACTATTTTTTTTCCAAATTGGATAGAGAAAGGGGTTTACAATATTGGTCATTTCCTAAAGGAGAATGGGTTGTTTCTAGATTTACAAACATTTAGTGAGAAATATAGAATTGCGGTAAATTTTCTCACTTACTCTGGGTGTGTAAACGCTATTAAAAAATATATACGTACAACAGATATCGATGTGGCCGGTGAGCATTTGCAAGGGTATGAACATAGCAAAGTACTCAGACTTGTTTTGTCAGTGCCCAAAGGGGCAGGAATGTTCTATGACATTTTGGTACAAAATGAACATGAGCCAAATTGTTGCAAAAATTGGGAGCAACGAGTAAATATACAGATGTCATGGAAAAAAATATTTAAAAGGATAAAGCAAATAAAAGACACTAAACTTAAATGGTTTCAAATCAGGGTAGTTCATAGAATATTAGGTACAAATACAATTTTACATAGTATGGGATTAGAAAATAGTAATAACTGTACCTTTTGTGGGATGGCAAAAGAAAATATCCAGCATCTTCTTTGGTCATGTAATTCGGTGCAACAATTTTGGAATAGTTTCCAAAATGCATTAGTTAACAAATGCTCACATGTCACATCACTTAGGTTCAATGAACATTTAATTATTTTTGGTTGCGACAAGGCGACAGTAACCGATGATGTGATGGATTTGATGATTTTGTTAGCAAAAACATACATTTACAGGTGTAAAATGAATAAAGAAATGCCTGTCTATGAAGCTTTTTTATTCACTCTGAGAAACAGATATGAAACGGAAAGGTACATTGCTAGTACACAGATGAGTCTAAATGTTTTCCGTACAATGTGGCAGCTGTACTTGCCCCTTTTTGATAATCTGTAATAATATTTTTGTACACTTTTTCTTATCCTGTGTACATGTACTCATGTATATTTTGTTTAGGCTTTGCTTGCGGATGCTTATGTACATGTAGTATAAAACCCTGTGCATTTTCTCTCTCATTTCCTCTCTCTTATTTTTTCTTCTTTCTTATAAATATTTATTTTAGTATTCTTCTAAAGTATATTTCTTGTATGTCTATCTATATATAAAAAAGCCTTATATTTGCTTGTATGATAACATAAGTATGAATATCTATGGAAATACTGTGGTTGTTATGCATGCATGTATTTGGTGAATAAAAATTTCTTTAAAAAAATTTTTTTATTTGTTTAGCTCGTTCTGTGTTAAGGTTGGGGTACAGAGATAGATAGAAAAATGGTAAAAGATTACTGTCACACTAGCTTTCACACGGCTATGAATCATATGTAGTCCAGCCACTTGATAACAGTTAAAATCACACATTTATTTCTTCTACTCTATACAAGATTCTCTTTTTAGTACTAATCTAACTTAAAAAGTCTCAATCACTGCTAATAGTTCGATCGCTGATAGTCTAGGCAGCTGTTATATCTTCATCGGGCACTTGCTATAATATCTCATGTAGATTTGGACTACTGTGGTCCGTTTTACAGTTTCTGAAGAGTTGGACTACTGTGGTCCTGTTTTGATCAGGTTAAGTGCACCTTGGCGTGTTCACTTAACTGCTAGATGGTGTGTGCGAAGTCCTTCTGTGAGGTAGCTTCTGGTCCACCTTTGTCGTTGTGTAGTTGGGTTCCCTTGCCACGCTGTGGTGTCTGACAGGGTGTTTTTCAAGGTAGCTCTTTCCGACTTGTGCGGTAGAGGCTCCTCAACCAACTAGTCGTTTCTGTGGAGTGGGGTGCACAGGATAGTTCGGGATAGCTCGGGATAGCTCGCCTGCTCGTCTGTAATATAAGAGACGAAATTCTGCACAACCCTGAATAATCGGTTTGTGCAGAGCGTCTCACTGAAAGCCAAAGTAGCCCTCAGTGATAGCTCCACATCTCTATACATAAGCGACGAACATTCTGCTACTTCCGGGGTCCACTGGAATCTCAACTCTAAATTCCTATACATACATAAATATCAATCGTGTCTAACTATACACATACAGAATTAATAATAATATAAACATTCAGTGGTACAGCCACTGGTCTGCAAACATACATATAAGTTAAACAACAGTGGTTCCGTATGGTATACAACATGGCGGCGCAACCGGTCGTGTTGAGCCTCGTGGTCGGCTCTTCCATGTGGTACGGCAAATTCGGATTAATATTTCACATTTATGCATAGCAAATTCTTCAAACATACTTTCCACAATAATATAAATATATCACGATGAAACAGAAGGGTGTTCATTTACCTGTCTGACAAGTTCAGGCCCGTGATGACTTGAGAGAATGCTAAGATTCTAAAGTCCTGCTTCCTGGTCTATGAGTGAAGAGATTTTTCTGCTAGCTAAGTAGATGTTACTTCTTCCTCGTCTCACACACGACTGACCAAGCTGTGCTAGGTTTTGACACAGTCAAAACTGCTCTACCCACTTAGCCTGCTCCCATTGGTTAAAACGGGCAGATTCAAAGTTCAAGTGCTGACTCACTGCGTTGTGTGTGGCTAGCTCGCTGTGTGTGGCCTTTAATTGCTGCTGTGTAATCTACTGACTCTCTACTGGTACAAAGACTACACATGGCTAAATAGTAATAAGCAGAGTTAAAACTAGCCAGTTCATGACAATCTTCACAAGGAGAATGGTGTACAGTGTCCGAGGACAATAAATGATTTTGTGTAAGATATTCGGTAAAATTCTTCATTCCGCCCATAATTAGGTTTAAATGTAAGGATTTAGGATTTTTTGGGTATTATACTTGGCTTTCCAATTGGAGTTGCATTTTCAGCGAAATAATGATGTACTAGGGAGATGTGAAGGCACACGATAGCTAGCAGCATACATCCACTTTTTTTTAATTCAGTAAATTAGCTGCAATGGCAGCGATGTAGAAGTGCAGGGAGGGTATTGGGCGAGGTGAAATGGGGAGAGGGATTTTTTAGGGGAGCGGAGTTGGACGGAGGGTGAGGGGTGGAGGAGTTGGAGATGGGTGGGTGAAAGGAGACGATGTGATGAAGCATGTTGGAAACAAGTAAGACCAGGAAGCTTAACAACACCATAGAGTTAACGAACTGCTAATGCAATCTTTAAAAAAAACCAGCGTCTTCGCTTCCTCCTTTTGTTTTAAAGAGTTAATTGATGCTCAAGAATGACTTGTCGTTCAGTTTGTCTAGCAAATCGTGTGTGTGTGTTATACTTAGTTATTCATTGCTTACAGGTTCCAGCGGACTGCAAAGAGCGAATGTGGGCGTGTATTCATGGACATTTGGGGTGCTAAACTTGCCTTTTTATGCACAAAATGGGGCATTTGGCTCGCGCCCCACTTATTTCAGCGCCCCACTTATTTCCTAAGTAAATGGGAATGCCTTTTTAGTACATGGGAGCGCTCTGGTAGTGCACGGAACTGTTTTAAGTACATCGGAGTGCTCTATCCGGGACGGGCCGTTTTCTGGACAAATTTGAAGTAAAAGGGTTAGTGTAAGGGTTAGGGTTAGAAGACGAAATAAGTAAACTTTTTGACAAAAAGAGCCTTTTAAAAAAATATAATTCTTACATTTTAAGATGAATTTTGGGCTCTTTCCATTAATAAAACGCTTTCCGATGACTATATTTTGTTAAAACCCCCAATTTGCCATGAACACAGACTTCTGTGTGTGTGTGTGTGTCTGTGTGTGGGGAAGAGCTGGTAGGATTGGTAAAGAACAGGAAGGCTAATAAAACATGAAGTATAAAACACCTAGTTCAGCCCATTCAAAGCCTGGAAAGTTTTGTTGGTTTAAAAAATAAATTCGCGACAAGCTGAATCTGTCATTCAGCTTGTCCAGTCTCAAACTGTTGTAGAGTGGAGTTGAAGAAGCAAAATGCAGATGAAGGCTGTGTGGCATGCTGAGGCTGGTTAAAATAAGGGGAAGACTACCAATATCTGGAAATATAGGGAACGAATCCAACCCTTGTTCCCAACAGACAATGGGTGCTTTCAGATCGGACGGCGGGAGTGGATTAGAAAGGGGTCGGGGAGGAGGAGATAGGATGGGATGTTGGTGTTGAACGAAAATGAAGTCTACTAAACATGTGAAGCTCAGAACAGTTGAATGGGCATACTCAAGAAAGGAATGTGCATATTTCATTTGGTAAACTAGATGTGTATTGAGATCAGAAGCTGGAGATATTGAAGGAAATGCGGTAACCTATGTGGTGTTTCGTGTGTAGCTAAGAAAAATTGAAATTTTCCAAAATATTAAATAAAAGAACAGCTAAATCGGCAAATTCAAAGTACAATTTGTTTCTTTTCGGTGTCAAGTGGGAATCTGTCTTTCAGCTGTCTGATTCCCAAACTCTTGTTCTTTAGCGGACACAGACACCGACACGGCAGTCGGTCATTTCCCTGTTTGAAGTCCCCTAAAAAATCGACGGCCTAGACATCTTCAAGTAAGAAATTTCAACGACATGGTGACAGCATACCGCACGGAGCGATCGAAGTGTCTGAAACCAGTATTAACTTCTCAAATGTAAGCATCTTGCTGACAGAGAAATCTGTCCCGATTGAAATACCAGCTAATCAAATCCTTCACTTATATCCTAATCTAATCGTACCTTAACCCTAACTTTAGCATCTATTCTCAGAATAACTTACTGATCCCGAGGGACATCGGCTATGGGGTGGTGTCTTTCAAGCACGTACACATAGATCCTGTAAAGGCTTGAGAGTAATACTGTCTCTAATCTCTATCATTATCCTATTACGAGCTGAATAAACCTTTAGCTCTAATCACAAATTCCGATCTCCTATCCTATCCTATTCTATCCCGTAACTCAAAGGTTGTTGGGGCACCACAGATGATCGTTTAACCAGCGTACTCCATCTTTCTCTGTTCTCAGCAAACCCCCTCATGGCTTCATTCAGTGTCAAACCAGTCCATTCTCGAATGTTGTCCTCCCATCTCTTTGTTTGTCTCCCTCTTCTTCTTCCTCCTTGAACCGTGCCTGCCAGGATTGTTTTTTGCAAGGCCTGATGATCTGGTGACGTGGCCGTACCATCGGAGTTTCCGTTTCTTCACCACTGTGAGCATGTCCTCATGTTGTCCAATAGCTTGTGTGATGGTCTATCAGACTTTGTTGGTGGTGAGGTACTGGGTATAGGAAATGCTCAGAAGTCTTCTGTAGCACCTCATCTCCATGCTTTGTATTCTTCGTTGTAGATCTGCTGTGAGGGTCCATGTTTCGCAAGCGTATAGGAAGATGGAGATGACAAAAGAGCGCAGCCTTTATTCTTTATCGACTTTATTGATTCCGGGGCTATGGGGTATGGAGACTGTCTTTCAAGCATCTACGCACAAATCATGGCCAAACGTATTTCCATGTCCCAAGACCTTTGCTGGTGGACATTGAACCCCAACAAGCATACAAATAACAGTTTGCCCAAGTGAGAATCAAACCCACGTCGCCGAAAACGCAAATTAAAGGCAAGTTTGCGCAATGTGCCAGGACACGGACCACAGGACCACCCCAACCCTGCTACGGCCTATGTACACGCCGAAAACAAGTAGACCTGTAATAAATTATTACAGAATGAAAGATCCACTGGTCTTCTATCTTAGGAATCTGTAAAGTGATACAAGTCCTGGATCGTTCAATTTTTGGAAGCGTCTAGACTATGTCTATGATCTTTGGTCATCTTCGAAACATGTTTGTCTGATATCTGAAGTTCAGTAGATTCAGTCTTGTCACGCGTTGGCTGCCTGCAGGGACGCGATAACGCGTGGTGAATTGCGTCACGCAGAGTATCAGAGAGAATAGAATAGAGAGAAGAGGGGTTTGTGTTTTGGACTCGGGCTTTTGGAGGGGTGGAGTAATAAATCGCCCGTTACATTTCGCCCCGGTAAAACTCGACTCAGTAGTCCCGGTACACCTTGCCCTGGCTATTTTGCGTGATAACCGCAGTGCAGTGCCATCTAGAAGGGAAAAAAGGCCAGTCATCTATCCGCGACCTCTACAAAATGAACCAAACGCTCTACATACTGTTTTTTTTTTTGTTTGTTTGTTTTTTTTAACCCAGAGATGACTAGGAAAGCATATCTGTATAAATAATGAATTTGAGAGCATCCGGCTTTGACAATCAGAAGCATGGAACAATGATAAAAAGCTCTATCAGTAATTCAGATAAGCCGGAGGGAAATGCGAGCTCTTAATATAGACTTTGCTGCAATTCATCTTTGTTTGTAGGCAGTGTGGGGAATATTGACAATTCCATGGACGCATAGAGCACAGAATACAGATCTTTAGTTTATCCCCGGTGCATTACAACGAAAGAGATAACAAAGGCTATACAGATAAGTTCCTAGGGGCAGAGAATCTAAGCTCCACAGGAAAAGTTAGATCCTCCCTTCAGCTCCTAGACGATATGTAATCAGAGATCGTCATACACCAAAGGCCGTTGACCATACATGTAAATAATAAGCATCATAATTACATCTAGGGGCATTAAACCAAAGACGATTCCATGGATGATCAGATAGTTCTACGAAGGTTCGTACTAGCATATTACTGCACAGTTTTTCTACATTTCTGTAGTAGAGATATTTTCCCTGGTTAACTTGTGTTCTTTCTTCATTTCTTATTGCCATAATTAATCCGATCTGATAAACACCTGTCCATTGCTTTACCCAAGGCAGGTGCTATACATATTTGTTGTTATTAAAAATAGTCCTCAAAAGAGGAATACTCAATTCAAACCATATACATAGTCTATGACAGTCAGCAGGATGACACCATGTTGGGTCCATGTACGCACAGAAAGTCTAGTTTTATTAAAAGACGAACACAGTATGATTGAACAGTTGAGGCAATGCTTTATATAATCATTAAATGAATAGCATCTATGGTCCATCCCTCATACTCCAGAGGACTCGTGTCAGGTTAGCCATTACGGAGCGCGTTCTCATTTTTTTTTCCGCTTTTCCTCAATGGAAACAACGCCCTTACACCCTCTGGACATTTACCTCTAACCAGGAGATTAAAACTTGATAGAGGGATTTTTGTGCGCAATATCTTTTCTGGCAATGCACCTTCCAATCTTTCTTGTTTTTTTCCTCCGAGAAAATTGCCAGGTCGTCCACAAAATTAAATATTCCAATTCCAAACTAGCCTAGCTTATTCCGGTTCTACATTGTGCAATAACTTGTCCTGAAGATCTCCTCACCCTAGCATCAAAAGTGACATCATTAAGAGCACGACTCTTGAAACACACAAACACAAAATTAATTGTTGTTTATCGATATTAACAACAATAATACGACTTCAATTTCTGATAATGATTTTAGCTTATGATGACCTTGTTAATTTGTTATTATTCCATGACGTTCATGTTCTAATATTAATTTCATGTCTTTTATAGTTATTGTTGCAAACCCCAAGGACAAGATGTAAAAACGCGCACCCAGCGCTTACTCTTTTCCTATCCTATCCTATCCCGTAATTCGGAGGTCGTAGGGGCACCACAGATGATCGTTTAACCAGCGTACTCCATCTTTCCCTGCCTCAGCAACCCTGATTGTTTCGCTCAGTGTCAAACCAGACCATTCTCGAATGTTGTCGTCCCACCTCTTTTTCGGTCTCCCTCTTCTTCTGCCTCCTTGCACTGTGCCTTGCAGGATGGTCTTTGCAAGACCTGATGATCTGGTGACGTGGCCATACCATCGGAGTTTCCGTTTTTTCACTACTGTGAGCAGGTCATCGTGTTGTCCAATGGCTTGTGCGATGGTCTGTCGGACTTCGTCATTGGTGATGTGCTGAGTATAACATTACATTACATAATTGTTGCTTTAGATCCAGCGGACTCCTCCGAGCCAAATCAGGACCGGACAACCCCCAATCCGCATAAAAGATCTGCTGAAACAACCCTAGTGGGAAAACTGAATGCCTTCCACCAGCCAGTCACTTTACAATAAACACATCCCACGCAGGGGACGGCTGAGGCTTCACCCCAACTTATCGAACCCCCGTTTACAAAAACAAAATAGAATACAAACATCATTATAAATTATCAACAAAACACATACATATAAAATGCCTACATTGCTAAATAATAACATCATAGGAAGCCCTAGTGACCACCTGGCAGAAAGCGTCCAATATTCCCAAGCTGATCCAACAGACCTCATACACAAACGAGGAGTTTTGTCCCGGAAGAGTTTTCAAGAAAAAAGGTAGGAGACTGGTCTAGCGAAGAAGACGATAGTATAGCAGATTGATAGAACAGAGCAGGAATGAGAAAGAGCAAATGAGAAAGACAGCGACAGTGGGAATTTAAAGCACTAAATTTCCAGAAAGTGGGGATACTATTTATACTGAAACCCCCGGCACCCTAACGGGGGTGATGTGCTGAGTATAGGAAATGCCCAGAAGTCTTCTGTAGCAAATCATGTCCATGCTTTGTATTCTTCGTTGTAGATCTGCTGTGAGGGCCCACTCTTGCAAAATAAACCGTTTATCTCATTTCATCTTTTTAGCTAACTCCATACAGTACAGCCTGCTTACTAAACAGCGCTGCAAGTAAAGAGAAGGGACGACAGCGGAAGGAGTATGTTAAGGTCCCTTTCCTGCAGGCCTTACTTGCAAAGCGAGAATGTTTTGAGGAGGACCTTCTGGATCATTCTATACACACGCGTCAATTAGCTCTAGCCGAATTCTCTTCGATCGTTGAAAATTAGATCGCTCTTAGTGGCTCATAGAACATGTTAGAGATAAACAACTGGTACAGCACAGACGCTTGCAAGCCCCTTTTTTGATAGAGAACAGCGCGATGAGAGAGGCAGAGACTGAGAAAAGGAGGGGTGGGCTAGGGTGATAGGGGTGGAGGGCAAGAGAAAGAGAGATAGAGAGAGTACAATATGGAAAAGGTGGATCACTATTTGGGAGAAATATCCATTTCCTCTCTCGAGCTAGCGCTGCTCTGGACTGGCCTTGAACTCCACGTACACAAGAAGAAGCGGTGCACACCCATTCATACACACACGTATACTTTGTGACTGCTCATCACGCGACTCTAGGTCCTACGGATTCCTTGCATCCCAAAAGGAGTACCCTTTCCACTCGCACCATAATATCCACTTCTGCCCCCAACCCCTTCTACCTCCTCCCTACTCCTATATCATTACATTACATGGTTATTGCTTTAGGTCCATCAGACTTTCCTGTCATTTATTTTGGTTTGTTATTTTGAATTTTTCCTTGGCCTTATCGCACACTGAGCATTCGACAACAGACATGCGCACATTACAAATAGACATCATCATCATCATTGTGACAGACGGACTAGTTTTACCCTGCTTACTTTACGTTGTAGCCTTGTTTAGTCATTGTAATCTTAGAATGTTAATGTTAGGCTGCAGCAGACGATGGAAGTAATCAAGCGTAGCAATGATATACTGCCGTTTACACACAGTGGTAGCTGACGGTAGTAGCACAGTCAATGACATCATCGTAGCTACGTTAGGCGAGTCGATTACCAGCCTACGAGAACACAGGTTAGAATGGACTCAACCAGGTCTGGCTGATTCAAATAGAGAGATAGAACAGGAGTCGAGTTTGAGACGAGGAGCAGTACACAGCTACACAGTTAGCAGTAAGATCTCTCCTGAATAGACCAGGAAGCAGGACTTGAGAATCTTAGAATTCAATCAAGTAGCCACGATATTGACTTTGTCAAACAGGTAAATGAACATACTTCTGTTTCATCGTGATATATTTATATTATTGTTGAAAGTATGTTTGTGGAATTTGCTATGCATAGATTTGAATTGTTCGTCCAACGTTGCATGACCATGTGGCGAAACACGACCGGTTGCGCCGCCATGTTGTATACCTGACGGAACCACTGTTGTTTAACCTATATATATGTATGTTTGCAGACCAGTGGCTGTACCAGTGAATGTTTATAATATTATTAATTCTTTATGTGTATAATTAGCCACGATTTATATTTATGTATGTAAAGGAAATTAGAGTTGAGATTCCAGTGGACCACGGACGTAGCAGAATGTTCATCGCTTATGTATAGAGATGTGGAGCTATCACTGAGGGCTACTCTGGCTTTCAGTGAGACGCTCTGCACAGACATATTATTCAAGGTTGTGCAGAATTTCGTCTCTTGTGTTACAGACGTGCGCCCAACTCCACAGAAACGACGAGTTGGCTGTTTAGCCTCTACAGCACAGGACTGAGAGAGCTCCCCTGGAAAACACTCTCCAAGACAACACAGATTGTCAAGGAACCAAACTACACGACGACCCAGCATGTACCAGAAGCTACCTCAACAAAGGGCTTCAAACCCGCTACTCACAAGCTAAGTGCCCAGGAATCAGTGCACTTAAACTGGTAGCAAAAGGACCACAGTAGTCCACTCTTCAGAAACTAGTAAAACGGACCACAGTAGTCCAATCTACATGAACTCTAGTAGCCAGTGCCCTATGAAGACATTACAGCTGCCTAGACTATCAGCGATTGAATTATTTGCATTGACTTATGAACTTTTTAAGGTAGATTAGTACATCGAAGATATTGTATAGAGTAGAAGAAATAAATGTGTGATTTTAACTGTTATCAAGTGGCTGGACTACATATGATTCATAGCCGTGTGAAAGCTAGTGTGACAGTGATCTTTTACCATTTTTCTATCTATCTCTGTACCCCAGCCTTAACACAGACCGAGCTAAACAAATAAATGTATTAAAGTAATTCACTGGGTGACTAACTAGCAGTTCCCATAGAATAAAGCGTGAGGGTTACAGCATTCCATTGTGCAGAGCCCAGCAACCCATAAACCCCACGTTACACTTTAATCATCATCATTATCATCATCATCATCATCATCATCATCATCATCATCATCATCATCATCATCATCGTCGTCGTCGTCGTCATCATCATCAACAATCATCCTCATCATCATTATCATGTGAATTGTCTGGACAATTTTTGGTATCAGCACTTTTTCGGTTGGTTGGTTGGTTAACTTTAGAAGGTGCTTTTTGATCAGTGAGTGTTTAAAATACATAACGTCACTCTTGTATCGAGGGAGCAAGACGGATTTCTGATACATATAGTATATTGGTAACTTTATACATATTCCAAAAGGACTATGGAAACAATACCGTTATCTTAATCCTTAGCTTTTTTTTTCTTCTTTTTCTTTTTCTTATCGCCCTAAACCTAATAACGATCGGCAGGAAGAACGATTTTTTTTTTCAACGGATGCACGTAACACATTGCGCGCAATAAATGAGCGTTCTATTCTCCTCCACACCTTGAAGCAAGGTTAAAGAAACTTTCATAGATCCTCATGGACCATCACCATCCTTATCCTCCTCATCATCATCATCCTCATCATCATCATCATCACCATCTTCATCATCATGATAATAATACCCAATCCTCTATACGCGCATTTCTCTAAATCACTAGTCAGGCTCAAACACACACTCTCACATCTATCACTCAAACATGAGGTGTAAAGACAGGGAGATCGCTGTTAAAAGACGGAAAGGAACTCGAATGTTATTTGTGATATTTTAAATTGACTGTCTCCAATACTGAATGAAGCGAGATAATCCGCAGTACCCGGAGAAAACCCTCGGTGACCTGAATTGTCTCGTACCTAAATGACATCAGCAATTGCTCCTTGTGGGAATCGAACCCACGACTTTCGCGGCATAGGAAACCGGCGAATAACCACAACCAACTGCGCCACTAGGCCATCTTTATCCCATCTCTTTCTAACTGAAAGACTACAGCTCCAAACTAATATCTATCTATCTATCTATCTATCTATCTATCTATCTATCTATCTATCTATCTATCTATCTATCTATCTATCTATCTATCTATCTATCTATCTATCTATCTATCTATCTATCTATCTATCTATCTATCTATCTATCTATCTATCTATCTATCTATCTATCTATCTATCTATCTATCTATCTATCTATCTATCTATCTATCTATCTATCTATCTATCTATCTATCTATCTATCTATCTATCTATCTATCTATCTATCTATCTATCTATCTATCTATCTATCTATCTATCTATCTATCTATCTATCTATCTATCTATCTATCTATCTATCTATCTATCTATCTATCTATCTATCTATCTATCTATCTATCTATCTATCTATCTATCTATCTATCTATCTATCTATCTATCTATCTATCTATCTATCTATCTATCTATCTATCTATCTATCTATCTATCTATCTATCTATCTATCTATCTATCTATCTATCTATCTATCTATCTATCTATCTATCTATCTATCTATCTATCTATCTATATCTACAAAATAAAATAACAGTTTAGTACATGACTGTATAATAAGTTCTCCACCAGTCCCAAGCTAAATTGGTCGCCCTTCTTTCTGGCTCCAATTCTTTTCACACTACCAGATGTCGCTTTCAGTTTTCAGTCTACCAACCGCTAATCGCCGGAAGTGCGTCACTCGTCGTGGGGCGTCTGTCCGCAAATTTTTTTTCTTTTCCACACCTCACAGTCCACCGATGGTCGGAGGCAAACAAAACCAGAGGACCGGAGGGTCTATCGCCCAATGTGTGAAAACCCGAAAACCTCAAATTGCTCTTCCAGTTCGGTGTACATTAATCGCCTTTTTGACAATCTCTTGCTCCAAGGTTCCAGAAAAACAGACAGTCTCGATGAAAGACACATGTATAGGTTTATAATTGTTACGTTGAAACGCGCACGATAGTACGTGTGAGACGCGCACGATAGATCCGATCGTTTTGTTTTGCAATGCATGCAATAACAGAGTGTATTTACCTTTGATTTGATTTTGCATTGTTGTTAGAAGAAGCTTTGTTTAATGTTGATAATTTTCGTTGGTCGATATTATTGGAGAATTTTATAGGGTTACTTGTTTACCATCGATCGAAGCGTGTGGATAAATCTAGTGATGGCTACGAGATATTTCTAAGTTACATGTATATGACGTAAGACAGTGATGACACAGTTTATTTTGATTGGTTGTAATTGCGTCACGCTGGAACGTTCCAACGTTCTCTAGAGTACAGAAAAACTATATAATTGATGCACTGTGTTGTGAAAGTGAAGAAAGTGGAAAAAGCGATTGTATGCAGTTGTTGATGTATGCTGAATAAAGTTGGAAAACTTCATACGACGACTCCTGCCTTGTTGCTGAGTGAACAGGTTGCGTGGATAAACGAATGTGGGTTACACTAATCAGGATTCAAGCATCGGGGCTGAATCAACTACTGATAAAAAAAACAACAACGAGTGTAACAAGAATAAAACGGGATTTCACAGCGAAACAACAAAGCTATCGCGAACGGTAAAGTATGATCAGGCTTCCACCCCACCCCTTTCTGCCAATCCCCCACTTCCATTTTAATCTATGCTTCTGCTGCCTCTCTCTCCCTCTTTCCCTCTCCCCTCTCCCACTCCCTCCCTCTCTCTCTCTCTCTTTCTCTCTCTCTCTCTCTCTCTCTCTCTCTCTCTCTCTCTCTCTCTCTGGGCCAGACATCTGGCAAATACAAGATCACAAAAGTTTATGGAGAGATGTGGAAAAGGTAAAGTTAGCGTTTCATGCAGCCTCTGTTTATCAGTCAGTCCGTAACTATTCCCTATCTTTCGGTCTGTGCACATTCCATGGCGTTCAGTTTCTATCTACCTATCTGTCTTTCTCCATGTATGTCTTCTTTTTCTGACCTATCTCTTTCGATCTCCTCAACCTGTATAGGCACACACGCACGCACGCACGCTCTCTCTCTCTCTCTCTCTCTAATTCTCCTTAACTCTCTCTCACTCTGTCCTCCTCTAATCAACTGCACACGACTGCATGTTTACCGGACGTGCTGTTGCCCTAATTGGTCTAGCACTATTGTGTCCCACGGTCCAGGGCCTTGTCGCTTGCACTCCATTACGGTCTTGGTAATTGGGGCCTCTTCCCATTGAAGCTGGACAAGACCTTCATTACCCCAGTGACATTTGTAAGATGTTCTAAATGCACTAACACGATGTTATGTTTTCCCATCTAATTCCACGATTCTCGTTTTCCTTAACAAAGAGTTTTGATGTAAACTCCAAACCTTGGATTTACTCTCTCTAGAGACTCGTTAGGTCTTGTTCTAATTATCTCTTTATAATTGACTAATTCTCAAAATGCAATAACACTATGTATGTTTTCGTGATTAATTTTGCTCCTCGAAACACACCATCGCAGTCTCTTCTTCTCTCCTTCTCTCTCTCACCACCCTCCACACACACACGCACGCACGCACACACACACGCAGTCCCTTCAATCCCTCGCTTTCCCTCCCGCAACATTCCTGTTTATATCTCACCTCCTAAAAGACTGACATAATCTGTCTTGGAGAATTAATCCACAAAGCAGGGCAGAATAAGTCAAGTGTGCTTTAAAGGATGCCTGTCAGTGCCGCTATTATCCTCTCGCTCTAATTCCTTCCCTCTCTGTCTGCCTGTCTCTCGCTCATCTTCACCTGTTCCTTTTCTCTTCTCTCTGCTCCTCTTTCCAATCCAATGGAGCGCATTGGAATCACATGTCCCATGTCATCACGATCTTTATTCTTTTCATTAGTTCCTTCACAAAAATCTTTTCTTCAAAATTTGCGTTTGCGTCTCCTTTCATTTCAAAGAGATGTCATTCAGGAAGCAGATCGTTGATTACTAAACAGGAATAAGAAGAAGTAGAAGGCGACGACGATGGCGATGATGACGGTGATGAAGAGGAGAAAGATAAGGAAGAAGAGGAGTTGGAGGATGTTACTCGGTTGTTATTTTATCAATTGTTGATTCGGCCCCGTTATTTGAATCTTAAGTGTAACGCAGTTTCGTTTATCCACGCAGCTGTTCACTCAGCAACAAGGCAGGAGTCGCATAAAGTTTTCCAAACAGCAACAACTGCATACAAGGTCGCTTTCCAACGATCAATCATCAAAAATCTCCATAAATAACTTTTCCCACTCTTTTACTCAGACACAGTGCACCACTTATATAGTCTCTCTATAATCGAGAGAAAGTTCGAACTTTGCAGCATGACGCAATAACACCCAATCAAAATAAAACGCGTCACCGGAACTATACACTGTCTTAAGTTATATAACCTTAGGTAGGTTAGAAGAATCTCTTAGCTATTAGTAGATGTATCTAGATGCTTCGATCGATAGTAAACAAGTAATTCTAGAAAATTCTCCAGTAATATCGACCGACGAAAATTATCAACATTATACAAAGCTTCTTCTAACAACAACGCAAAATCAAATCAAAGGTAAATACACTCTGTTATTGCATGCTTTGCAAATCAAAACGATCGGATCTATCGTGCGCTTCTTAAACGTAACAGAGGAGGAGGAGGAGTACAAACGTAATCAAATAAAAAGAAGGTGGAGGAGGAGGTAAAGAAGAAGAAGAAGAAGAAGAAGTTGGTGATGATGACGCTGATGATAATGATGATTAGATATTTAGATATTTAGTTATATATTGCTTACTGTGTCCAGCGGACTGCAAAGAGCCGAATCAGCACCACAAAATCAAGACCACAACTTAGATGAAAGAGGACTCACCCCTGATCCGTATAAAAGATCTGATGAGACCTCCCTAGTGGTAACACTGAAGGCACTCCACCAGCCGGTCACTTTACATTAAAGGCATTCCACGCAAAGGACGCTGCGGCTATACTCAAATTTATCGAACCCCCGTTTACAAAAACAAAATAAATATAAACTTATTAAAAAAATATCAACAAATCACATAAAATGCCTATATGGCTAAATAATAATATCATAAGAATCCATAGTGACCATTTGGCAGAATATCCAATATTCCCAATCTGACCCAACAGACCTCATTCACAAATGAGGAGTTTTGGAAGAGTTTTAAAGAAAAAAGGTAGGTGACCGGTCTAGCGAAGAAGATAGTATAGTAGATTGATAGAACAGAGTAAGAGTGAGAAAGAACAAAGGAGAAAGACAGTGACAGTGGGAATTTAAAGCACTACATTTCCAAAAAGTGGGGATACTATTTATACAGAAACCCCCGGCACCCCCACGTGGGCTAATGATAAGGAGGATGAGTAATAGAAGGAAAAGGAGGAGGAAAAGGAGGAGTAAGAAGAAGTAGAAGATTGTGATGATGATGATGATGATGATGATGATGATGGTGACGATGATGATGATGATAATTGTCACGTCCCAACTGCCTCAACAGAGGTTCGACATGTGCAACTTCCACACGAGAAAATAACCCAACACCTAAATAAACTCTAAAAGACAAAACCAGAAGTAACAAGACAATTTCTTTATTTCACTCACTCATTCGCACTAAAAATTAACTCCCTTTATCCCACTTCCCAACCTACCAACCCTCAATCCCACTAATATAAACCCAAACTAATACATAAACAATTCGCTCAAAATAATAATGATAATTAAATCAAAATGAAAAATGACTAACTACAAATGTACAAGAGATTTATAATAATTATGGCTGAAACAGCTTACTGACAACGAAGTAAATACACAGTAAGCAACTGCTTTAAATCTTTATAAATATTCAAACTTTGTTCCACTTAAATTTCAAACAGATACAACAAGTCTCTTATATTATATGAAATGAATAAGAAAATTTATCTTTTATGCAAAATAGAATTTGTAAGAAATTAATCTAAATTATTAATTAATTAATATCTGGCGAAATAATTCCCCCAGACAAAACTATACAATCACAGGGCTACTTAATCTAGTAGGTAATATTACTCAACAACGTTTATCAATCAACTCAGATTAAATATATTTCAATGTGCTGTAATTTATAATTTATCACATGTAAAACAATTATTATTCCTCACAATTGTCTATCAATGGTTATAGTTATTTGTTGTGTATGGTGGAGTGTGCGTGTGTGTGCTTTATAAACGAAATAAGGTTCCTTGGGCGAATACCACAACCTTCGCAACCGAGGTTGACACACAGAACACCGGCGTAAATAGGCCGAGGCGCACCAGCTTCACACCAGCAAGGTTTCAGCACATCATCAATGATCTGCTCTAAGGTTTTGGTTTTGGTACATCTACAACAATACATACAAAAATACGCAACCATTAATAATTATATTTACAATATACTGCACAAGCACCCCGCTGTCGGAATGGTTGTCTCCCTTTCAACATCCTTACTCATCCTCCCTGTCATCGCGCATATACATTCACAATCACCTCCTTTCTGTCATCTCTTCGCTACATAACAGCGAATTCTTTTATATCAATTTATAATCATTTAACCTATAATTCAGTTTAGAAAATTCTCTCTCTCTATTGCTAGGTATTTATGCAGCAACCAATAATGAAACATAAAATAGAATTAAGAAAACATAATTAACTAACCATTCACACTGCATGCATAACCCAAACCCCCGAACGCTATGGCCAACTGAGAAATTGAGGTAAATAACTTACGGCTACCAGTGGATCCTCCGGCCTGTTGACAAAGACACACAATGACTGAACAAACACACAGGCACGGAATGTTAGGCAAGGTGATATACAGGCACAAGAAATCCTAGACGGAGTCACAGGTCACCCGACGTTATACGTAGATAACTCAGATTTCACCGAGAATACACAGTAGGTATTCTAAACAGCTTAGAACAGTTCCAGTTAAACAAACACTTCCAAAGTGTTCCCAAAACAGTCCTCCTCTTCCGATAATAGGCTCTTTTTCGTTGACGGTCTGATCAGTACGACCCACAGACAAAGTCACTAACTGGCACCTTGACCCAACTTGGATCTGTTGATTCTGGCTACAAAAGCGATATGAAAAATGTTACTGCTCCTATCAAAATATACAGTGCATGGGGTTTTATACGATTAGCTAAGAATCTTCTAGAACATACTCGTTCTAACTATAATTCATTCCCTACACCGTTCGCGATTAGAGCACGCATTTCACACATAGAATATCGCATGGCAGCAATTAATCTTCTCAATAACAAAATAGCCAACTATGCTGTTTTCTAACATAGTGCGTTCCACACGGGCGCAAATCATTCGCTACTTTTATTAATTATAAACCAAATTAATTTATTCTGATTCTCTCCCCTTGACTACCGTAACTTTTAACCTCTATGTACAGGCTGATGATTAAACTATATACATAGGCGCGCGACTGCAAACTGCGTAGCGTGACACAGCACCCCACCAAGACGAAAACTAACAGTTTTAGTTCTTAACAACCACGCTACTCAGTTCTGCTCAAGAAATCAGCTGGTACATTTTCTTTCCCTGGAATACTCTCCACTATCAGATCGAAAGGTTGGAGTTGAAGTGCCCACCTCATGAGTCTACAATTCGTAGTCTTTGCTTGCTGCAGGTATTGCAAAGGTCTGTGGTCGGTCTGCACAATGACTGTCCGATCGTACAGGTACTGCTTGAACTTTTGTACCCCCCACACCAATGCCAAGCATTCCTTCTCTATGGTGGAATAGTTCCTCTCCGCTTGGTTTAGCTTCTTGCTGGCACATGTAATAGGTTGTAAGCCCAAACCTTGGTCCTGGCACAGAATCGCCCCTATTCCAATCTCTGATGCGTCAGTCTGTAGCACTAATGGTTTTTCCATGTCTGGCATACAGCATACAGGTTTGGAGCATATGCGGTTTTTGAGCGTCTGGAACGCTACTTCGCAAGCGTCGGACCACTGTACGGGACCTGATTTTCCTCCCTTGGTTAAGTCGGTCAGCGGCACCGCTATCGCAGCAAAATTCGGCACAAACTTCCGATAATATCCTGCTAATCCAAGGAATGACCTGACCTGTTTCTTGGTAGTAGGACGTGGTGCATTCTGGATCTTGTCCATCTTTCCTTGTTCTGGTTGCACTTTGCCCTCTCCCACAATGTGTCCCAAATACTCCAGCTTGCGGAATCCCAGGTAGCATTTGGACGGACGCGCCGCTAACTGTACTTCCCTCAGACGTTTAAACAAGATGTCTAAACACTCTAAATGTCTCTCTAGAGTTTCTGTGGCTACCATGAGATCGTCCATGAAGTTGTCGACTTCTTTCATCTTCAATGGCATCAACATTTTGCGCATCATGCGTGAAAAAACTGCCCCTGCGGTTTTCAGTCCGAAGGGCATGACGCACCATTGGAATTGACCCTCGTTGGTAGTGAAAGCTGTCTTGCACTTATCTTCACTCTTCATAGGTATTTGCCAATACCCCTTAGACAAATCGATCTTGCTCAAGTACTTGGCCTTTGAGAGTTTGTTGAATAGATAATCTATGTCTGGCATCGGCTCAGCGTCGAAAATTACCTGCCTATTGAGTTTCCTGAAATCGACGCAGAATCTGACTGCTCCGTCCGTCTTCTTTACTAGAACGATCGGTGAACTGAACGGTGAAGCTGCTCGCTCGATCACCCCCATAGCTAGCATCGTCTCAACCTCTGCCTTGACTGTCTCCATCTTTGAATGAGGTAACGGGTACTGTTTTGTCCTTACTGGACGGTCGTCATCCAGTCGTATTTTGCACTCATCCAACGTGGTGCGCAAAGGCAAGTCAGTCAGGATGTCAGGGTAACGAACTAATAGCCTCCTAATTCCTGCATGGATCTCCGGGCTATCTGCATCAAGATGCACGTCATCTAACGTCTCTGACTGTTTCAACACTACGGTGGGTATGCCCTCGACTGTTGGTACCTCTTCCCATTCGTCCGCTTCATCAACTACTACAGCTGTGGCGATTTGTACTCTCTGATGGTACAGTTTCAGTAAGTTGGCGTGAAACAGTCTCACCTTGTTCCCAATGCGAATCTGATAATCGCACTCGTTTCGACGGCTTACGACTTCGTATGGCCCCCTCCAGCTCATTTCTAGTTTGTTGTGCTTGGTTGGCAACAAAAGCAACACTTTGTCCCCTGCTTGAAACGTTCTTGGTTTCGTTTTCTTGTCGAAGTGTCTTTTCTGCCTCTCGCCTGCTTTCTTCAGACTTTCCTTCGCTAATGCGCACGTTTCCTCGATTCTATTTCGCAGGTCCACAACATACTGACTAGCTACCTTCACTTCTTCTCCTTGACTGTCCTTCGTCCACAAATCTCTCAGAACCGACATGGGACCCCTCACTGTCTTGCCGTACAGTAGCTCAAAAGGTGAAAAACCTGTGCTCTCTTGAGGTACCTCCCTATACGCGAAGAGCAGCGCTGGTATGTACCTGTCCCATGCTTTCGGTTGCTCCTTCGTCAGCTTCCTGAGCATCGACACGAGTGTACCATTAAAACGCTCCACGAGCCCGTCGCACATTGGATGGTATGGTGTTGTTGCCTTTCCATGGATTGCTAACAGTCTGTTTACTTCGGCCATCACGTTTGACATAAATTGTGTCCCTTGATCTGTTAGTATCTCTTTGGGGATTCCCACTCGTGTCCAGATCTCCCACAAAGCTTCGGCAACTCTCTCAGCCTCTATGCCTTTCAGTGCTACGGCCTCAGGATACCGTGTCGCATAGTCTACCATGACTAAAATGTACTGGTTGCCCCTGTCTGACATAGGTTTTATAGGCCCCACAATATCGACTGCAACTCTCTGAAACGGTTCATCAACTAGAGGTAGTTTCTGCAGCGGAACTTTTGCTACCCTACCCCTGGGAACTGTTTTCTGGCATTCGGGACATGATTCGCAGAAACGCCTAACATCCCCGCACATTCCTGGCCAATAGAACACCCCCCATATCCTCTCACGTGTCCTCTTTCCACCTAAGTGTCCGGCCATCGGAGGGTCGTGCGCCAGGCGCATCACCTCTCCTCTTAGCTTGCTAGGCACGACTAGCTGCGTTAGCTCTTCTTCTCCCTGATGGTGTACCCTGTACAAAATACCCTTCTTTTTGCAGAAGCTAACCATCGCTTTGCCTGACTTGAGTTTCGTCCCTTGCTTCTCGCACTCTCTAGCTCTAGCTAAAGTAGGATCTTCTTCCTGCAACTTGGCCAACTGATCGGGCGTCACATCGAATTGGAATGGCTTCGGAATCGGCAGTGCTTTCTCCTGCTTCCCTTCTGCCTTGGCCTGTGCCCTGGTCTGAACGGCGGCTATCGCACACTCTAACCCATCTACAGCCACTGGACTACGATAGCCTCCCTTGAAGGTAACCCAGTTGCCAAGAATGACATCAGGTACAACTTGCTCGATGACGATCAATTCTACTGTACCCTTCACAAAAGCCGAGTCTACTTCTATGTACGCTGTAGGATACTTCCCTGACTTGCCCTGATCAGCGAACATGACCTCGATCTCTCTACCTGTCATATCCTCAGGACGCACCCACTTGGCTGCTACTGCCCCCACCTCGGCACCAGTATCTCTCAGAATCTTCACAGGCTGACCCCTGACTGTTCCCATGCTCCACGGGTTGTACGGCTGAATGGTACTAAAGCTAGCCTTAGTCATTTCCGAGTGAATCGGTCCTGAATCCGGACTGACAGTGATACGTAGCAACTGTTTCGGACTACGGCACTCCTTCGCTACGTGACCTAGCTTCCCGCACCTGAAACACTTCACAGGACGTTTCTCCCCACTAGGTTCCCTCCTCTTATCCTCTTCACCCTTGTTGCCACTAGGACCACTCCTCGCTGCCCCTACAGGTTGACTGACGGCACGATTACCCCCCTTGTATGGCACGCTACCGAACACTGGCCTGTTACTCACTGTCCGTTTCGCATCTACATGTAATTGGGCAATCTCAGCTGCCTGCTCGCCGTTCTCAGGCTGCCTCTCCCTCACAAACAGCTCTAACTCGGGGTTCATTACTGACAACAACTGTTCAGTCAGAAAGACATCAAGCACTACGCCCGCATCATCTATATCTTTCTTAGCCAAAGAAAACCATCTCTTCACTAAGACTTGTACTCTACTCAAGTACTGCGGAAAAGTCTCTGTGCCTTCTTTCCTACTCCCCCTGAACTGCTTGCGGTAGTAGTCAGCATCTCTCCTAAAACGTTTCAGAAGAGCCCCCCTGACCACTTCGAAATCGACTATCTGCTCTGGAGTTAACTTCAGATAAGTCTCTCTTGCCTCCCCTGACAACAACGGTGACAACCTAGCCGACCACGTCTCTTCCTTCCATTTCTGCGTTCTAGCTATTTGTTCAAAGTGCTGAAGATAGCTTTCAATATCCTCTTTACCATCAAATGGTTGGACCTTGATCTTGTAGCTATCAGCCTGAATTCTATCCCTCCTACGTTGGGCTTCTAGTTCCTTCTCTTGTTCTAACTGTTGCCTAAGCCTTTCTCTGTCATCCTCCCGAGCCTGCTCTCTAGCTGCGCGCTCTTCTTGCAGTCGCAACTCGACATTACCCCGTTCAGATTCTATCTTCTTCTCTAAGAGCTTCAGTTCTCTAGCTTTATCTTTGCGCTCTTGCTCTAGCCTCCTTTCCATCAGGGCTAACTCCTCTGCTCTTTCCTTACGCTCTCGTTCCATCTTCTTCTCTGCCAAAGCTAACTCTTCTGCTCTTCTCTTCTCTGCTCGGGCCAACTCCTCTGCTCTTTCTTTATGCTCCAGTTCCATCTTCCTCTCGAGCCTAGCCGTCTCCTTTGCTAACCTAGCAGATTCCTCTGCTAATCTAGCGGCCTCTTGCTCTCTAGCCACCCCGTCTATCACAAAACTGGCTAGAACTGCGTCCTTCAGCCCCATGCTAGTGCCCAGCTCTCTGTATTTAACATATACATCCATACCGTCACTACTTTTCCCTGCTACGGTCTTAACTGAGGTAGGAGTTAGATTGGCTGCCATACGAGATCTATGAGCGGAAGGCGTACTCACTGTGGGTTTCCCGTCAGACGGTCCCGGACGCGAAGCGGCTGCGTCGGTCCCGGTGTACTGGTCCATCGCTCGCGCTTGCTCAGCTGCTCTCCGAGTCGCAGCCCTCGTCAGCATACAGTCGCGGACTAAGAATGAAAATGGGAAAAAAATGGGTGAATAACAATGAAACAAATAACAATTAACACATATACAAACAGTCGAACAAATGACAAGTAAACAGTAACAGGAGCCGGAGAAGTCCCTTATCGTCTAGGCCTCGACGACAAAGTTGCTTACCTCAACCCCCCCGTTTGTGCACACACGCTCGGGGTGTGAACCCTTTTGCGCAGCGCAACCTCACTCCCGACCAACCGCCCACTGGCCACTCATCCGACACACAAGACGACAAAGAAACAAACACTGACTTCTGGTATCTAAACAAATAACAAATAACAAATAAATCTACCCTAACTATTCCCCCCTAACCTATCCTAGATCTATCCCACCTCTGCCACCAAATGTCACGTCCCAACTGCCTCAACAGAGGTTCGACATGTGCAACTTCCACACGAGAAAATAACCCAACACCTAAATAAACTCTAAAAGACAAAACCAGAAGTAACAAGACAATTTCTTTATTTCACTCACTCATTCGCACTAAAAATTAACTCCCTTTATCCCACTTCCCAACCTACCAACCCTCAATCCCACTAATATAAACCCAAACTAATACATAAACAATTCGCTCAAAATAATAATGATAATTAAATCAAAATGAAAAATGACTAACTACAAATGTACAAGAGATTTATAATAATTATGGCTGAAACAGCTTACTGACAACGAAGTAAATACACAGTAAGCAACTGCTTTAAATCTTTATAAATATTCAAACTTTGTTCCACTTAAATTTCAAACAGATACAACAAGTCTCTTATATTATATGAAATGAATAAGAAAATTTATCTTTTATGCAAAATAGAATTTGTAAGAAATTAATCTAAATTATTAATTAATTAATATCTGGCGAAATAATTCCCCCAGACAAAACTATACAATCACAGGGCTACTTAATCTAGTAGGTAATATTACTCAACAACGTTTATCAATCAACTCAGATTAAATATATTTCAATGTGCTGTAATTTATAATTTATCACATGTAAAACAATTATTATTCCTCACAATTGTCTATCAATGGTTATAGTTATTTGTTGTGTATGGTGGAGTGTGCGTGTGTGTGCTTTATAAACGAAATAAGGTTCCTTGGGCGAATACCACAACCTTCACAACCGAGGTTGACACACAGAACACCGGCGTAAATAGGCCGAGGCGCACCAGCTTCACACCAGCAAGGTTTCAGCACATCATCAATGATCTGCTCTAAGGTTTTGGTTTTGGTACATCTACAACAATACATACAAAAATACGCAACCATTAATAATTATATTTACAATATACTGCACAAGCACCCCGCTGTCGGAATGGTTGTCTCCCTTTCAACATCCTTACTCATCCTCCCTGTCATCGCGCATATACATTCACAATCATCTCCTTTCTGTCATCTCTTCGCTACATAACAGCGAATTCTTTTATATCAATTTATAATCATTTAACCTATAATTCAGTTTAGAAAATTCTCTCTCTCTATTGCTAGGTATTTATGCAGCAACCAATAATGAAACATAAAATAGAATTAAGAAAACATAATTAACTAACCATTCACACTGCATGCATAACCCAAACCCCCGAACGCTATGGCCAACTGAGAAATTGAGGTAAATAACTTACGGCTACCAGTGGATCCTCCGGCCTGTTGACAAAGACACACAATGACTGAACAAACACACAGGCACGGAATGTTAGGCAAGGTGATATACAGGCACAAGAAATCCTAGACGGAGTCACAGGTCACCCGACGTTATACGTAGATAACTCAGATTTCACCGAGAATACACAGTAGGTATTCTAAACAGCTTAGAACAGTTCCAGTTAAACAAACACTTCCAAAGTGTTCCCAAAACAGTCCTCCTCTTCCGATAATAGGCTCTTTTTCGTTGACGGTCTGATCAGTACGACCCACAGACAAAGTCACTAACTGGCACCTTGACCCAACTTGGATCTGTTGATTCTGGCTACAAAAGCGATATGAAAAATGTTACTGCTCCTATCAAAATATACAGTGCATGGGGTTTTATACGATTAGCTAAGAATCTTCTAGAACATACTCGTTCTAACTATAATTCATTCCCTACACCGTTCGCGATTAGAGCACGCATTTCACACATAGAATATCGCATGGCAGCAATTAATCTTCTCAATAACAAAATAGCCAACTATGCTGTTTTCTAACATAGTGCGTTCCGCACGGGCGCAAATCATTCGCTACTTTTATTAATTATAAACCAAATTAATTTATTCTGATTCTCTCCCCTTGACTACCGTAACTTTTAACCTCTATGTACAGGCTGATGATTAAACTATATACATAGGCGCGCGACTGCAAACTGCGTAGCGTGACAATAATGATGATAATATTGAGGAGGAGTAATAGAAGGAAAAGGAGGAGGAAAAGGAGGAGTAAGAAGAAGTAGAAGATGATGATGATGATGATGATGATGATGATGGTGACGATGATGATGATGATGATGATGATGATGATGATGATGATGATGATGATGATGATGATGATGATGATAAAATTAAAAGGGTGACAAGGCAAATGTGGGCTTGGGATGAGGGGGTAAGTAAGGTAGGAGGGGAGAAGGATGGGAGGGGGAGGGGACGCGATAGGAGAAAGAGAGGAACAAAACGTTAACAAACACGATTGGATCGTTAATAACTTCTGAAGCTATAACCAAAAGAGATCAAACATGTGGCTTCACTCTGCAAATCTCTGTGTGTTTACATAACAAAACAAACATAAGATAGCACCAGGTAAAAGCGATGGAATTTCTAGGAACTATGCTTTATTGTACTAATGAAGTAAATATCAAATAAAACACGTAATTCACTGTTTATAATGGACCAGCTGAGCAGAACAATCAATAAACATAGATGTTTATGTATATAAATGAATACAACTTTAATAAAAGCATAAATATGTCCACATGATCACAGCGCTGTGAAAACACAACATTGAAAACCCAAAAGTGATATTTGCTTTATGCAGTTTTCCTTGAAATGCATCCGTAACAAAAATAACAATAAACATCTGTATTCTGTATAATTTAACACAACATCCATTGTTTTATACACGACTTATATCTGATTGGTACATAATGCTATTCTATCCTATCCTGTAACTTGAAAGTCGTTGGGGTACCACAGATGATCGTTTAAACAGCATCTTTCTCTGTCCTCAGCAACCTTCGTGGTTTCGCTTAGTGTCAAGCCAGTCCATTCTCGCATATTGTCCTCCCATTCCTTTTTCTGTCTCTTTCTTCTTCTGCCTCCTTGCACCGTGCCTTGCAGGATGGTCTTTGCAATGCCTGATACTCTTGTGACGTGGCCATAACATCGGAGTTTCCGTTTCTTTACCACTGTGAGCATGTCATCGTGTTGTCCAATGTCTTGTGTGGTTTGTCAGACTTCGTCGTTGGTTATGTGCTGGGTATAGGAAATGCCCAGAAGTCTTCTGTAGCACTTCATCTCCATGCTTTGTATTCTTTGTTGTAGGTCTGCTGTGAGGGTCCATGTTTCACAAGAGTATAGGAAGTTGGAGATGACAAGGGAGCGCAGCAACCTTATCTTGGAGTGTAAACTAATGGTCCTTTCTTTCCAAATGGGCTTCAATCTTGACAGGGCTGCAGTTGTATGTGCTATCCTGTAGAGGACATCCTGTCGAGGCCCATTGTCTGATACAAGTGCTCCTAAATATATGAAGCTGTGCACCGTGTTAAGGGATTGGCCTTGGATTTTGATGTTAGTTTTGAAGCCATTGTTGTAGTTGGTCATCATTGTGGCCTTCTTTGCACCTATTTCCATTCCAAAGGCTCTAGAGGTGGTGTCACGCCTCTATACCCGTTTTTGTTCCTCTCCAGCCAATCCATCAATGTCATCCGCAAAACGGACGTTGGAGATTGCCCTAGCCCAATGCTGACTGCGCCATCATGATCTGCAAGGACATCCGACATGATGCGCTCCAGAAAAAATGTTGAAGAGTATTGGAAAGAGTAGGCATCCTTAACGCAAGACGATTGTTGTTCTGAACCAGTTCCCAATGGCGCTGTTGTGGGGGACTGCACTGGTAGCCTTGCCATACAGGCTTTTTATGACTTCAATAATGTTATGACTTGTGTTGTACACTCACATGGTTGCCCACAGAGCTGCATGCCAGACTCGGTAAAAAGCTTTCTTGAAGTCTACAAACACATGATATAGATATTGTTGGTGCTGTATGTATTTCTCGCAGATTATTCTGAGGTTGAAAAATATGCTCAGTGGTGCTTCTCTCAGCTCTAAATCCTGCTTGTCCTTCATATATGATTTGTTCAGCTTGGGATTTCAACCTGTTGAGTATTACTTTCAAGAGGAATTTGCTGGGATGGCTGATGAGGTTGATGATGCGGTAGTTTTGACACCCCTGAAACCTTTTTTGTAAGAGTGATGACAAGCGACTGTGTCCATGGTGTAGGCCACTCACCACTCTTCCAGATCTTCTAACAGATAATGGTGAAAGCGCCAATCATCGCTTCTCGTCCTACTTGAAGCAATTCTTCGGGTATGTTGTCCACTCCCGCTAACTTCCCCTTCTTCAGCAATTGCACTGCTGCCTCAACTTCTCGGAGAATTGGGAGGATTTATTCTTCTTCTCTATTCTAGGGACATGCTAGAACTGATGGGTCCCCATTTGGTGTGCGGTTGTAAAGCTTAGAGCAGTACTCTGTCCATCTATCCAAGACTTGTTCTGCTGTAAAGCACAAGCCAGACTTGCTTTGGATCGCGGAGACCTTGGGTTGTTTAACACTTGTCAGCCGCTTCACAGCTTATTGGCTTTGTTGCTTTTGTTCTTGTTCAGATTGCTCTTTTTCCTGGCATTGATCTTCTATCCAGTTCTCCTTTGCTGTGCGCGTGCCTTTTCGGATGTTACTATTGATTTGTAGGTAGGCATCAACTCTCAGTGAGGTGTTCTTTTTCCTTTTCATCTCTCTTCGTTTGTCACACTGGTCCAAACGTTCTTGCAGTTTTTCCAGGTCGAACTTCAACCTGATGCACTATGATTTTTTGTCTTTCTTCAAATGATGCCGGGAAGACATCATCGCGAGATTGTGGTCACTTCCAATGTCTTCTCCTGGAAAAGAGCGTGTCTTGCCAATGTTGACGCGTGATCTGAAGCGTTTATTGACCATGATGTTGTCAATGTGGTTGTGATGCTCCCCGCTGGGACTGTGCTAGGTCCATCGTCTGGAGATTTTGTGGAGACCAAGCGTGTAACTTGCCAGTTTCAGATTGTTGTATCAGACAAACGCTAAGATTCTCAGACCTCTGTCATTTGTCTCGTTGTTGCAATGGGGTCAACATGTGTTTATCCAGTCGTGGTACGGATCTTGGCCAGCCTTGGCATTCCAATCGCCTTGCACTATAACTATGTCATTCCGGCACTTGGTCAAGAACAGCCTGCAGTTGTTAATAGAAATCCTCGACTTCGCTTTCGTCATAGTCTTAAGTTGAGGCGTAGGCCTGGATGATGTTGCTGTTTGTAGGGGCTGCTCCGAAACGGATGGTAATAGGTCTTCTGGAGACTGACCGGCAACCCATGACAGTGGCTAGAATTTATTTTTAGACCAAGAATCCAACGCCGTGTTCGTGTCTCCCGCTAAAATAAAGCTTGTGGCCTTTGTCGGTTGTTGTTTCATCTAGGCCTTTTCAGCGCAGTTCGCTGATACCTAAAATGTTCCATCGATAGTGGTCCAGCTCATGGACCAGTTCTTCTACTTTCATAATGTGACACCACATAACAACTACAAAAATAAAAATGAGATAAAATCAAACGTTTGTTCTCAACAAAGATTAATTTCTTTGAAGTCAATGTGGAATCGATGACCAGGTCCTGTCATTCGATAGTAGCCGTCTGCACTAACGGGGACGATGCCACGTTCACTGCGGTTCACAATAATTTTTTTTGTTCGAGTCATGCATGAAACGTGATAAAGTAAGCCTACTTACCGTAATTTCTTCGTCATTCTTCTGTTATTGATCCGAACCAATCCAATCGACAACGCGCAGTGCGCAAAGCTTCATTCGTAGAAAACATGCTGAAAGATCCGGATACATTCTCCTTGTTCGTTTTTTTTTATTTTCCCCATCTTTGAAAACAATGCAAAATTGTATAAAGTGATAATTTGTTTTCAAACATCACTGTAGTTCCACAGGAACAGTCAGTGAACGTCTCGCCAACACCCCTCACCCATCCCTCTCTCTCTCTCTCTCTCTCTCTCTCTCTCTCTCTCTCTCTGGTAACTGCTATCTGATTAAAGGAATAATACATAAGCACTCTCTTTTTTTAAAATAATATAAAATATAAGCTTTTATCCAATCAGTCACCCCCGTTGGGGTCAGCCGGGGGTTTCAGTATAAATAGTATCCCCACTTTCTGGAAATTTAGTGCTTTAAATTCCCACTGTCGCGGTCTTTCTCATTTGCTCTTTCTCATTCCTGCTCTGTTCTATCAATCTGCTATACTATCGTATTCTTCGCTAGACCAGTCTTCTACCTTTTTTCTTGAAAACTCTCTCTCTCTCTCTCTCTCTCTCTCTCTCTCTCTCTCTCTCTCTCTCTCTCTCTCTCTCTCTCGTAACTGGTATCTGATTAAAGGAATAATACATAAGCACTCTTTTATTTTAAAATAATATAAAATATAAGCTTTTAAAATCCAATCAGTCACCCCCGTTGGGGTGCCAGGGGTTTCAGTATAAATAGTATCCCCACTTTCTGGAAATTTAGTGCTTTAAATTCCCACTGTCGCTATCTTTCTCATTTGCTCTTTCTCATTCCTGCTCTGTTCTATCAATCTGCTATACTATCGTATTCTTCGCTAGACCAGTCTTCTACCTTTTTTTCTTGAAAACTCTTCCGGGACAAGACTTCTTATTTGTGTATGAGGTCTGTTGGATCAGCTTGGGAAAATTGGACGCTTTCTGCCAGGTGGTCACTAGGGCTTCCTATGATGTTATTATTTAGCAATGTAGGCATTTTATATATATGTGTTTTGTTGATAATTTATAATGATGTTTGTATTCTATTTTGTTTGTGTAAACATTGGTTCGATAAGTTGGGGTGAAGCCTCAGCCGTCCCCTGCGTGGGATGTCTTTATTGTAAAGTGACTGGCTGGTGGAGACCTTTCGGTTTTCCCACTAGGGTTGTTTCGGCAGATCTTTTATGCGGATTGGGGTTGTCCGGTCCTGATTTGGCTCGGAAGAGTCCGCTGGACCTAAAGCAACAATAATGTAATGTAATGTAATCCAATCAGTCTTTGGGTTTCAGTATATTCGTAGTGTTCGAAGTCTAACGCAACGATGTGGTCCTTTGTTAACGTTCATTAGGCTGGAAAGTGAAGAAGCTTGATCCATTGCTGTTGTTTCTAGATTCTAGCTCGGTTTATTCCCTGGGTCAATATCCCGTCTTCCAGAGTCTGTTTTAATTAGCTGCCTGTGTCTGCTTCTTCTTTTATAGCCAGCTGACAGTCAAGAGTTCAGGGACGCATACACGTAGTGGTTAGGGCACACGCGCTCAACGCCGTTTCCGGGAAGTTGGACAACGAAAGACCCGTTAACGTAAAGCAAGCATTGGTACCAAGTGGACTTATTAATACAGAGACAGATCTGCAGCCTAGGTAATACTGAAATGGGGGACAGGCTGTCATACGTCACAGCGACAAAACATCCCACAACAGTCACCCAGATTAACCAGTCCGTAAAATGAAAAAGTATGGTAAGCCCTGGTAGTAATTATTTGGTGACCGCCTTGCGTGGAGAAAAACAAATCACATGACCACCACCGTGTGAATTGAGTATTGGAGAACTATTAAAAGAAAAAAATGCTCGGCCCCTCAAAGAGCTGGATCTGAAAAAGGGAACACCTCTCTCTCTCTCTCTCTCTCTCTCTCTCTCTCTCTCTCTCTCTCTCTCTCTCTCTCTCTCTCTCTCTCTCTCTCTCTCTCTCTCTCTCTCTCTCTCTCTCTCTCTTGCACGGACAAAAGTTTACGGAAACACTTTTAGGATACCTTATTTATACAGTCATTAGTTTAATGAATAACAGACAAAAATAGAGGGTTGCAAACAGAACTGGAGTGAATGGAGGGGGGGGGGATTTCCTATCCTATCCTATCCCGTAACTCGTAGGTCATTATGGCACTGGTCACATATGTTCGTTTAACCATCGTACTCCATCTTTCTGTCTTCAGCAACCCTCATGGGATCGCTCAGTATCACGCCAGTCCATTCTCGAATGTTGTCCTTCCACCTCCTTTTCTGTCTCTCTCTTTTCTGCCCCCTTGCACCGAGCCTTGCAGGATGGTCTTTGCAAGGCCTGATGCTCGGGTGACGTGGCCATTACATCGGAGTTTTCGTTTCTTCACCACTGCGAGCATGTCATCGCGTTGTCCAATGGATTGTGTGATGGTCTGCCGGACTTCGTCGTTGGTGATGTGCTGGGTATAGGAAATGCCCAGAAGACTTCTCATCCCCATGCATTGTATTCTTCGTTGTAAGTCTACTGTGAGGGTCCATGTTTCGCAAGCGTCTGATACAATGGCTCCTAATATTGGAAGCTATGCACTATGTTGAGGGAATTGCCTTGGAATTTGATGTCCGTTGTAATGCCATTGGTGTTGTTGGTCATCATTTTGGTCTTCTCTGCACTTATTTCCATTCCATAGGCTTTGGAGGTGGTGTCAAGCCTGTATACCCCTTGTTCAAGTTCTTGTTCCTCTCCAGCCAATCCATCAATGTCATCCGCAAAACGGAGGGTGGAGAATGCCCTACCCACTATGCTGACTGTACCTTCGTGATCTGCCAGGGCATCTGACATGATGCGCTCCAGGAAAATGTTGAAAAGTGTTGGAGAGAGAAGGCATCCTAGACGCACGCCGATTGTTGATCTGAACCAGTTCCAGATGGCGCTGTTGTTGAGGACTGCACTAGTAGCCTTGTTATACAGGCTTTTGATGACTTCAATAACTTAGGGCTGATGTACACTCTCATAGTTGCCCACATAGCTGCATGCCAGACTCGGTCAAACGCTTTCCTGAAGTCTGCAAGCACATGATATAGATGTTGTTGGTCTTGTAGGTATTTCTCGCAGATTATTCTGAGGTTGAAAATCTGTTCCGTGGTACTTCGCCCTGCCTTGAATCCTGCTTGTTCTTGGGCTATGATTTGTTCGGCTTTGGGTTTCAACCTGTTGAGTATTATTTTCAAGAGGACCTTGCTGAGGATGGCTTACGAGGCTGATGTCGATGGCGCGGTAATTTTTACACAACTGAATGTTACCCTTTTCGGGAAGAGTGATAACAAGCGACTGGGTCCACTCCCCACTCTGCCAGATCTTGTTACAGATAATCGTGAGGGCGTAAATCATCCTTCTCCTCCCGCTTGAAGCAATTCCGCGGGTATGCTGTCAACTCCCGCTGACTTCCCCTTTTTCAGTGATTACACTGTTGCTTCAACTCCTTCTCCGAGAATTGGGAGGACTTCTTCTTTTTCTTTCTTCTGGGGATATGATAGCACTGGTGGGTCTCGGTTTGGTGTGTGATACTCTGTACATCAATCCAAGACTTCTTGTTCTTCTGTAAGGCATATGCCAGACTTGCTTCGGTTTGTGGAGACCTGGAGCTGTTTAACACTTATCAGCCGCTTCACAGTCTGGTAGGCCTTTTTGCTGTTGTACTTGTTCAGTCTGTCCTCCATTTCCTGGCATTGAGCCTTTATCTATTTCTCTTTTGCTGTGCGCAAGCCTTTTTAGATGTCATTGTTGATTTTTCGTTAGGCATCAGCCCGCTGCGAGTTGTACTTTTTATTTTTTATCTCTCTTCGTTTGTCATACAGGGCCTACAGTTCAGATGTAACCCACGGTTTCTTCTTTGGGCGGTGCTTGGAAAGGATCTCAGTGGCGGCATCTGTCACAGCTCAGTTGAAGGTGGTGGTCATGGTATTGCCATCTCAAAATGAGCAGTGATGCAAAATTCCCTTCAATTGTGGCTTGAAATATTTCTGCCACCTCCAGGTCTTGCAGTTTGTCCAGGTCGAACTTCAGTCTGGTGCACTTTGCTTTGTTTACTCTCTTCAAGTGGAGCCGGAAAGACATCATTACGAGATCGTGGTCACTTCCGATGCATACTCCTGGAAAAGTGCGTGTCCTGCCAATGTTGACGCGTGATCTCAAGTGTTTATTGACCATGATTTTGTCAATCTGGTTGTGATGCTCCCCGCTGGGACTGTGCTATGTCCATTGTCTGGGGTTTTTGTGAAGACCAAGCGTGTTTGCCAGTATCAGATTGTTGTATCTCTGTCCTCTGTCATTTGTCTTGTTGTTCCAGTGGGGTCCACATGTGTCTTCCAAGTCGTGGTACGCATCTTGGCCAACCTTAACATTCCAGTCGCCTTACACTACGACTATGTCCTTCTTCGGCACTTAGTCAAGGACAGCCTGCAGATGTTCAATAAAATCCTCGACTTTATCTGATGTTGGGGCATAGACCTGAATGATGTTGATGTTGAAAAGGGCTGCCCTGAGACGGATGGTAATGAGTCTAATGGAGACTGGGTGACATCCCATGACAGTGGCTAGAATTTATTTGTGGACCAGGAATCCAACACTGTGTTCGTATCTGTCGTACGCTGAAATAAAGCTTGTGGCCTTTGTCGGGTGTTGTTTCACCTAGGCCTTTCCAGCGCAGTTCGCAGATACCTAAAATGTTCCAGCGATAGTGGTCCAGCTCGTGGGCCAGTTTTTCTAATTTCCCTTCCGCAGTTGGGATCCTGAAATTCTAGGTTCCCATGACGATGTAGTCTCTCCTGCGGTTCTTGCTAAGTTGTCCAGCAGTAGCACACTTATCACCTTCGTTCTGGCGGCCACCGGAATGCGTGGTCTTTGATGACCCGGATGAAGACCGATCCGGTATGGAGTGAGTGGTTCTTTTCATCATACGGGCAAGAAAGACCTAGCAGTGCCCAATCCTCTCCAGGCTGTTGGCCACAGCCGAAATCCACGAGTACAGTGTGGCTAACCTTGGCTTCGAGCACGTAGTCGTTAAACCTATAATCGCGTGAGGTTCCTCCGTCCTGGCCGATGATTTCAATGTAGAAGACTTTCGCCCCGTGATGCCGTGCTGACATCAACCCTGTTAGTCACCTCTTAAGACACGCCGGGAAACGTTGGGTCTACACACACACACACACACACACACACACACACACACTCACTCTCTCTCTCTCTCTCTCTCTCTCTCTCTCTCTCTCTCTCTCTCTCTCTCTCTCTCACGTCCAAAGGTTTACGGAAAACCTTTTAGGACACCTTAATTTTACAATCAGTAGTTTAATGACTAACAGAAATAGAGGGTTGAAAACAGAACTGGAGTGGATGTGGGCATGTGTGTGCATAAAATGAGAAGAGAAAGAAATTAGAAGTCAAATCAATCAGTGTAATTTAACAACTGTTCACAAATTAAAGAATGTTAACAATTTAATTTGTTTAATAATAAATTAATAAAGTTAAAAAATGAAAATAAATAAATCAATCAAATTAAATTAAAAGATAAAGAAAGAAAACAGATGAACGCATCGAAGAAAAACAGGAAGAACTTTAATAATCCCTGCCACAGCACAGTAAAACCTAGTGTGTAACGCAATTAAACTAGCGATACAAAATTTCACTGACAATTTTAAAATTAAACAAAATCGTAGTAACAAAAAAATAAATAAATAAAAAGATTAAAAAAAAACACCAAAAACGTCGGCTAAAAATGACAGAATCCAAATTCTAAAAATCTTTCAGGAATTGCAATCAAAAGCCGGATGGAAAGAAGCAAATGACAAGGGAGAAAACTGCACGCAAGTGACCCTTCATGCCATCTTCGATTTGTTACCTTCCTTTTTCGTGGTCTCATTCATGCATGCACCGAACAAATAAAATTGTTTTGTACGTGGGTAATCTGGTTGTTTGTTTGTTTGCTGTTGTGTTTTTTTTTAATTAAAAAAATGAAATAATACAAAATACTTAAGTAAACAGTTGATTACAAATAACATCAAAAATAAAATGTAAATGAGTAATTACAAAAAACAGGATGGGAAGTTTTGGGAAAATCAGCCATCGAGAGACGAATACAAAAAACGTGTGTGTGTGTGTGTGTGTGTGTGTGTGTATGTGTGTGTCTGAGAGAGAGAGAGAGACTTGGTATGATATTAAAATCACGCGCACACATACACACACACACACACACACACACACACACACACACACACACATCTCAACATTACATAATGTTTTTTTTTTTAAATAAATATTTAAAAACATTTAAGGACTTACAATACACCACAAAACCGTCCTGCTGTCAGGACCTTTATCCTACGGCTAACCGATTTTAACCCGTGTCATCGGGACCTAGGAGAAGGTAATTATTGCTCGAAGCGACGCGTTCAATGAGGCTAACCGAATGGTGTATTGATGCATTAAGGAATTGATTAAAACACTTGCAGAGTCCAGGGCTTCGATCCTATCCTATCCTATCCCGTAACTCGGAAGTCGTTGGGGCACCATAGATGATCGTTTAACCAGCGTACTCCATATTTCTCTGTCCTCAGCAACCCTCATGGCTTCGCTCTGTGTCAAGCCAGTCCATTCCCTAATTCTGTCCTCCCACGTCTTTTTATGTCTCCATCTTTTTCTGCCTCCTTGCATCTCGCCTTGCAGGATGGTCTTTGAAAGACCTGATGCTCTGGTGACGTGGCCATACATTCGAAGTTTTTGTTTTTTTACCACTTAGCATGTCATCGTGTTGTCCAATGGCTTTTCTGATGGTCTGTCGGACTTCGTAATTGGCGATGTGCTGGTATAGGAAATGCCCAGAAGTCTTCTGTAGCACCTCATCTCTATGCCTTGTATTCTTCGTTGTATATCTGCTATTAGGGTCCATGTTTCACAAGAGTATAGGAAGAGCGCAACAACCTTACCTTGGAGTGTTGACTGATTGTCCTATCCTTCCAAATGGACTTCAACCTTGTCAAAGGAAGCAGTTGTTTGTTCGATCCTGGAGAGGACTTCCTGTCGGGACCCATTGTCTGATAAAATTGCTCCTAAATATTTGAAGTTGATGATTTCAATAATATTAGGGCTTATGTTGTACATTCCCACAGAGCTTCATGCCATACTCGGTCAAACGCTTTCTTGAAGTCTACAAACACATGATATAGTTATTGCAGTAGGTAGGCTTATTTCTCGCAGATTATTCTGAGGTTGAAAATCTGCTCAGTGGTACTTTACTCTGCCCTGAATCATGCTTGCTCTTCAGCTATGATTTGTTTAGCTTGGAGTTTCAACCTGTTGAGTATTATTTTCAGGAGAACTTTGCTGGGATGGCTGATGAGGCTGACGGTGCGGTGGTATTGACAATCCTGAAGGTTACCATTTTGGGGAAGAGTGATTACGAGCGACTGGGTTCATGGTGTAGGCCTCTCCCCACTCTGCCAGATCTTGTTGCAGATAAGGATGAGAGCATCAATCATCGCAGCTCCTCCTGCTTGAAGCAAATCTGCGGGTATGTTTTTCACTCCCGCCGACTTCCCTTTCTTCAGCGAGTGTACTGCTGCCTCAACGTCTTCGAGGAGATTTGTGAAGATTTATTCTTCTTCTCTGTTCTGCGGACATCCTAGAACTGATGGGTCTCCATTTGGTGTGTGGTTGTAAATGTCAGGGCAGTACTCTGTCCATCTGTCCAAGACTTCTTGTTCTTCTGTAAGGCAAAGCCAGACTTGCTTTGTATCGCATAGACCTTGTGGGCTGTTTAAAACTTGTCAGGCGCTTTACAGTCTGGTAGGCCTTCTTGCTGTTGTTCTTGTTCAGATTGTTCTCTATTTCCTGGGATTGATCTTCTATCCAGTTCTCCTTGGCTGTGCGCATGCCTTTTCAGATGTCACCGTTGGTTTTTCGGTAACCATCAGCTCCCCCCTATGCAGTGTTCTTTTTCCTGTTAATCTCTCTTCGTTTGTCACACAGATCCAAAAGCTAGCTCAGGTGTGATCCACAGTTACTTCTTTGGGCGGTGCTTGCGAAGGATCTCAGTGGCGGCATGTGTCACAGCTGGGTTGAATGTGGTGGTCATGTCATGGTGTTGGCATCTACTTCACCAGCTCCCAAAATGAGCAGTGGTGCAAGTTTAGTTTAATTATTTATTGCTTACAAGGTCCAGCGGTCAGCAGTGGTGCAAATATCCCTCCAATTGTGGCTTGGAATATTTCTGTCACCTCTGAGTCTTGCAGTTTGTCCCTGTCGAGCTTCATCCTGGTGCACCTTGATTTGATTACTCTCTTTATCTTTAAGTGGAGCCGGAAAGACGTCATCACGAGATTGTGGTCACGTCCGATATCTGTTCATGGAAAAGTGCGTGTCTTGCCAATGTTTACGCTTGATCTGAAGCGTTTCTTGACCATGGTGTAGTCAATCCGTCCTGTGGGTTCGGGCACTGAATAGAATAGACCCAACGTTTCCCGGTGTGTCGTAAGAGGCGACTAACAGGGGTGATGTCAGCACGGCATCACTGGGCGAAAGTCTTCTGCACAGAAGTCACTGGCCAAGGCGGAGGAACCTCACGTTACTATATGTTCAATGATCACGTGCTCGTGTGAAGGCTAGCTACACTGTACTCGTGGATTTTGGCTGTGGCCAACAACCTGGAGAGGATTGGGTCCCGCCAGGTCTTTCTTGCTTAAGACACACCATATGATGTAAAGAACCACTCACTTCATACCGGATGGGTCGTCTCCCGGGTCATCAAGGACCGCACCTTCCGTTGGCCACCAAGACGGAGGTGAAAAGTTGGCTACTGGTGGACAACTTAGCTAGATCCGTACGAAAGACAACATCGTCATAGGAACCTGGAATGTCAGGACCCTAACTGCGGAGGGAAAATGAGAAGAACTGGCCCACGAGCTGGACCAATATCGATAGAACATTTTAGGTATCAGCAAACTGTGCTGGAAATGCCTAGGTGAAATTAAGACCGACAAAGGTCACAAACTTTATTTCAGCGGGAGAGATGACAGGTACGAACACGTCGTTGGATTCTTGGTCCATAAAGACATTCTAGCCACTGTCATAGGTTACCGTCCAGTCTCCATTAGACTCATTACAATCCGTCAGAGAGCAACCCCTTTCAACATAACCATCATCCAGGCTTATGCCACAACATCAGACTATGACAACAGCGAAGTCGAGGATTTCTATGAACATCTACAAGCTGTCCTTGACCAAATCCCGAGGAAGGACATAATGAAAGGCGACTGGAATGCCTAGGCTGGCTAAGATGCGTACCACAGTTGGGGAGACACATGATTGTGGACCCCCCTGCAACAACGAGACAAATGACAGAGGACTGAGACTTTTGAAGTTTTCCAGATACAACTATCTGATACTGGCACACACGCTTGGTCCCCACAAAAATCCAGATGATGGACGTGACACAGTCCCATCGGGGAGCACCACAACCAGATTGACTACATCATAGTCAAGAAGCGCTTAAGAACAAGCCCCAACTTTGGCGTTCCTAGACTACGCTACATTCTAATATGAGCAATTAATCGATGAACGGGCCTTTTCACTGTAATAGCCGTTAGCGTAGTCATTAACGCGATCATTATCGCTATCGTCAATATTGTCGTCTACATCGCAACTATCTTCTTGTTCTTCTTTCTTCTTTTTTTTTCTTGTTCTTTGTCTTCTTTCTGCTTGTTCTTCTTTCATCTCCCGGTACACATCAGTCGAAGGCTACCAGAAGCACGTTTTAGTAATCGCCTCAACAAGTTTGTATGTAGATTATAGTCACACGACACTTTCGCATATAGGTGACTACTGGACCGATTTATACTGACACCAGCGGGCCAGTTGTTGGTAAAGGGGAAAATAATATGATCACACGTTGACCAATCCGGGATTCGAACCAGCGACCTTTTGGTTACTAGCAAGACGCTCTTACCAACTGAGCTACCCGGCCTCAACAGGCCATAAAGCATGCTTTTATACTTCCCCACATGGTGGTGCCGGGGGTTTCTGTATAAATAGCGTCCCCACTTTGTGGAAATTTAGTGCTTTAAATTACCACTGTTTCTGTCGTTCTCATTTGTACTTAGTTCTTTCTCGTTCCTGATCTGTTCTATCAATCTACTATCTTCTACGTTAGACCAGTCAACCTACCATTTTTCTTGAAAACTCTTAGAACTCCCCATTTGTGTATGGAGTCTGTTTGGTCATCTTGGGAATAGTGGACGCTTTCCTGCCAAATGGTCACTAAGGGTTTCTATGGTATATTAGCAAAGTAGATATTGTATTTGTTTTGTAATGATGTTTATATTCCATTTTGTTTTTTGTAAACGGGGTTCATGCATATGATGCCTTTATTGTAAAGTGACCGGCTGACGGAGTGATTTCAGTCTTGTCATTAGGGTTGTTTCAGCAGATCTTTTATACGGATCGGGGGTGAATCCGCCTTCAACCATGTTGTGATTCTGATTCGGCTCTTTGCAGTCCGCTGGACTCTATAAACAATGAATAACTAAATAACTATGCTTTTATACTTCCACGTTGTGTGGTGACTACTGAAACGTACTTATGGTAGCCTTTAACCGATGTGTACCGGGTGCTTTGTTCTTGTTCTTGTTCTTGTTCTGCTTCTTGTTCTTCTCCTTCTGCTTCTTCATCCTCTTCCTCGTTCTTTCTTTAGTTTCTTTATTGTTCTTTTTGTTCTTGTTTTTTTTTAAATCTTTCTTCTTCAACACTTTTGTCTTCATTGCCAATATCAGCAGCAGCAGCATCGTCGCCATCATCATCATCATCATCATCATCATCATCATCATCGTCGTCGTCGTCGTCGTCGTCTTTGGCGGCGGCGTCATCATCATCATGTGTGGCATCGTTGACGTCTTCTTCTAATACTTCCTTATCGTACCCATCGCATTTCTAAGTATTATCAACGCTCTCAAATTGAACTCCCTGACTTCTAAGATGAAGGCATTTCAACCGAAGGGAAGTAACACAAGCAATGCACCCTTTTAATCATTCACGCAAATCAAACAGGATTTGTCTTCCTTGTTTCCTAGTTTGGAGTTCACTTCAAGTTCGTTCTCAGAAACAATCACATAGATGTTATAATTATTTTATCCTCAATAAGAAGGTATCTCACATTTTCAATCCTGATTGGCAATTGTTACATTGCTATGATAAAATCTATAAATATTTCATTCCACTATTGGTCAAAGATGAGGTTCCTTCGTCACTTTATGTTGCCTTGTCCCCAAGTTATACACCACAAGGGCTTTCCGTCTCACTTTAAATACAACTAGGTCAGGTCTTCATCCTTCAGCTGCAACTGTAAACAGTGGTCGCCTGTGTCAATAATGTTAACTTACTGAAAAAAACACCACTTAATTAAATATTTTATAATTTATTAAAATAGTTGCTTGGTTGTTTCATTAACGTTTTCTTCATCGAGATAATAAGACGCAGGCACGCAGTCAGACACGTTCGCACCACATGCACATACATATAAAATACCTAATTACATTAATGCACTGGAGAATCAATGAAAGGTTTAGCTAATATAACGCTAATATCAAAGTTTATGTGATCAATGGAATCGATAAGATGAGCATCAGTTGTCAAAAAAGAAAAGCGAACATGACTGCATTGGAGTAATACACGTTTCAGACAAATAGATTCACCCTAATGCCCTATAAGCATTTAACATTTTTACAATATTTGGTTTTAAATTAGTTTTATATTATTCTATGTGCCATGCTTGAACCTGGTCTAGCTCACAATTCCGAAAGGTTTATCATAGTTGAGATTAAGCTTAACCTCATTTACAAATTTATTTTCTATAGAGTTTTGAATTTTTGAAAACAATGGTAACGTTTATTGTTTGAGAATTAATATTTTAAGAACCACGTTTTTCAGCCCGATTAGCTATATATCATTATAAAGGAACCCACAATGTGAGGGAATCCACATACGTTGTGAGGGAATCCACATAAGTTTACATAAGTTATCAAACAGTGAATAACATTTTTTAATTCCAATTTACCTTCTTTAATTTAAAATATTTTAAACTTCCAACTCAGCACAAAACGAAGAGCGATGAAAGGGGAACAACTAGTGCTCACCAAAGCAAAAATAATTACCTCCTAGAGAAACGATTATGTCCCTGGAATGCTGCGCGACGAATATAATATCGTGAATTGATTTATTTTAGCGATATATTGAAATACAATAGCGTACTTATCGGAGTCTTGCGTGGTTGCTGCACAATTTTGTAGGTTTTATAATATAATGGCCAAAATAAATATATCTCTTCACATCATAACATTTATACTTTGAAAATAATCTGGCCTATGTTACAGAAATAGATGGGTATGAACGTAAATTATTATTATGTTGGTTAATGCGTGTGCACTTTTTTTTTTTTTAGCACACTGTAATTCATTTATTCTTCTTTTCATGGGGGTTCAGTTGTTGCTGTACGAAACATCCCCACCCATATACCTAATCACGCACGCAAACAGAATTATGCGGCCATGCAGGCGTACGGACAAGAGCACATAGGCACACGCGAGAATATGCTCACGCACACACGATTTCACGCAAAAGTGCTCTTAAGCTAACAGAACGCGCGCGCTATCTTAAACCCTCCGCCCCCAACTCCTTCCCCCCTCCAAACTCACATAACCACGAAGAACAAACAAATCAACGCACTCACTCGAGAGAGAGAGAGAGAGAGAGAGAGAGAGAGAGAGAGAGAGAGAGAGAGAGAGAGAGAGAGAGAGAGAGAGAGAGAGAGAGAGAGAGAGAGAGAGAGAGAGAGAGAGAAACTTTTGTGTTTAGTGATAAAGATTTTAGACTAAATAACAAGCTTAATCTTCCAATGTGTCCCTTAACAAAGTAATATATTAAAGAACATTTACAATTAACTTGGAAATCATATAACACACACACACACACACACACACACACACACACACACACACCTTCACACGCATACATACCATCAGCTTCGTCATTATCTTTTAAACAATTTTTATTTTAGATACCCACTCCCCTTCCCATCCCCCGCCCTTATAATAATAATAATAATAATAATAATAATAATAATAATAATAATAATAATAATAATAATAACAATAAATAAATAAATAAATAAATAAATAATTTAATAATAAACATACTTAGTGAAAGACTCTGTTATTATATACGTTATTATAAACCTACATCACGGTGCAAGGAAGCAGAGGAAGAGGGAGACAAAAAAAAGAGGTGGGAAGACAACATTCGAGAATGGACTGGCTTGACACTGAGCGAAGCCATGAGGGTTGGTGAGGGCAGAGAAAGATGGAGTACGCTGGTTAAATGATTATCTGTTGTGCCCCAACGACCTTCGAGTTATGGGATAGGATAGGGTAGGATAGGAAGCCTACATCGCTTTTATAATTAATTTCGCAGAAGCCAACATATTTTATATTTGAAAGAAAATAGTGTGTCACAATGTTTATACTCCAGAGGGAGAGAGTTCCATACAGCAGCACCATTAAACGATAGGCTATTTCGTATAAATCAGTGCGAGGAAGGGTGGTTTATAATTATAAAGTCTATGCCAATCAACTGGATTAGTAAAAAGAGATATGCTGGTGATTCTCCGTGTGTGTTCTTGAACATAATGATAGCTGTATTAAATACGAATTGTTTTTAAAGTGGTAATATTCGGAGTTCTATTATTTCTCATTAGCTGTAATATCCGAATTTATATTATAAGGCTCATACAGTATCCTGATTGCTCTTTTATGAAGAATATTTAGCTGTTTAATGTGCGCGTTACGGGCATTACACCAAATAGTCAATGCATAAATAAAATGGGACATACAGTGAGCACAGAAAAACAGATTGCAATGCATCAACCGTAACAAAATGAGAGAGAGAGAGAGAGAGAGAGAGAGAGAGAGAGAGAGAGAGAGAGAGAGAGAGAGAGAGAGAGAGAGAGTCTCCCTACACTATATCAGCTTCACTTGCACCTTGTGCTGAATGGTTCTGTCAATGGCCCTGACGTTCTCTACACCTCTTCCCCGGCTAGACCATTGGCAATGCAAATCAGGGCAGAGTGGGCAGACATTATCGAGGGAGGCGTGGGGCGGGAACGGATGGGCATGGAAAGTGGTCGAGAAAGCAGACAACCCCGCCACCAGTAGCAGCAGCACCGTAATCTAACCCTCCTCTACCAAAGCATCTCCAATACCAACAGCCAAACTCTTTAATTATCTTCCTCATGAAAGCTGTGTGGCACCCTACAGATCGCATTGCTGAAATTGGTTACTCCATCAAAGTCTATTGGCGAGGGCTGCATCTTAATAGTATTTGTCCGCGCACTGAGTTTCAGATATTTATTTTGGCCTAAGCTGTAGAGCCTCGCCAGCTTGAGGCTCCCGTTGGCGTGAAGGTTATGCACACTAAGTTATAGACCACTGTCTACATAGTATTAGTTATTGTTTTGCTCTCTACACAACAATGCTTGCTTTTGTAAACCGTTGCATGCAGAGACGAAGTACACCTGCAATAGCTATCCAGAATATCATGTAGTTCTCCTCAAAGGTGTTGCATACTTCCTAAGTCACGGACCACCAGACACACACACACACACAGACACACACACACACACATATAATTGTTTTGCCCGCTGCGGATGCTTGCATAAAAATGCTTTATATACACGGATGAAGTATTCCTAATAGCTGTTGAGAATGCCTTGTAGTTCTGCTCAAAGGTTTTTGCATTGTAAGTTACGCACCACCTGATACTAGACCTATCACGTATCAAAGTTTTGCCCCCTGTATTTCCTTGCGTTATAAATCCTTACATGGAAGGATCGAGTAGTGCCAACAGCTGTTGAGTAAGTGTTGAAGATCTGCTCGTCTTAAAAGTTACAGCAGTTACACTCACTGACTTGGTAATAACGGAGACCCTGACCAGCGTAAATTAGGGTCTTTGTTAATAGGACTTGTATTTCGATGTTTGTGGATCAGATCATAGTCAGTACGTGTGCTAAAAAGGCTTTAGTCTCGTGATCTCTCACTCAGCCATGTTCATGTAAAAGGTAACGAACGGCTCCCAAAAGACGGGTCCGACGAATGGACGATCGTTTCTGAAGCGCCAAACTAAGCTCTATATAGACACTGTTTTGTGTTTCGCCGCATCTTCGTGCTTCCTGGCATTTGCCGTTCTGCGAGTGGTCGTGCTGTGTGTGCACACGCGCAGGACAGCTCTCGGAAGCTCTCTGGCTGCACGGCACCAAAAGGATTCATCCCGTGGCGTGTGGATTGGTGAAGACGGGATGATGGATGAGGCCAAAGTGATTTCTCTGCACTCTGTGCTCTGTAGATGGGCAGGAGATCTGCCATCTCCAGGGAACTTCACTCCTTGATGTTGTCTGAACAAAATCATTAGAGGGTAGAGGGGAAATTATGGAGTGGGGGTAATAAGTAATTGTTTTTTATGCGAAACCAGCTGAAAGAGATACTTAAGGCGCTTGTTGAAAATCAGGATAAACCTCAACCCGCCCAAACACCATTTTGTAACATTTTGTATTAAAAGAAAAAAGTTTTTGGACTACAGTATTTACAATTTTAAATAGAAATGGCAAAGTTTTAAATTTGTGTGTGACACAATGACATTCCGATAACTTTATATTACAACCAAAACCGTTAACTTTAACAATATTGTAAAGCACCTTTGGTCAATTACGCCTCTCCTATCTTGAATCTTCTATTCTCTAGAGCCGATTAGGGCACCTGATAGTTATCGAGCCAGACTTATACTGCAGGCGTGTGAGACCGATGAAGACTCCGCCCCTTCCTCCTCCCCACCCTTCTTTGCACCCCCCCTTCCCCACCCCACCCCACCCCCACAAACACAAACGCGCGCACTTCTGAAGTTAAAAGTAAAAATCCATAGAAGTTATAAACTGTGAGAACTATAATTCATAGTAGTTTCTTTCAGACGGGTTCAACTCACGCAAGTTGACAGTCCCAAGAGCGTGACAATGCAGAGTGCATTCTCTTCAAGTTGCATCGATGTAATAACGACGTTACAAAAGAGGAAACACAGCAAAGGAAGAAAAGAAGTTATCAGCTTCAAAAATTGATGGCTGCAAAAGAAATGAGGAAAATAAAGACAAATCTACTAACATGAAGAAATCCACAGTGACAATGTCAGTCCGTTTGAGCGCCTGCAATATCAGAAGGTGGACAAAAAAACAACAGAACATCTGATCATAGGAGTTTCAGTTCTGCGTGGACTCAAATCTGAAACTGTATTGTTGATGCAGTAAAGACACAATTAATCTGCATAATTATCTGGTTTGAGTATTCATGGTGTGGTGCAGTGGTTAGATGACCAAGCATCAAACAATGAAATAAAACATATCACTCTTCATGCTGGTGTGAACAGCTGTAGGTTTAAAAGCATCAGTATGAAAGACTGGTTAAAGCTGATTCAAGCAGTCAAAGGAAAATTCACTACATTAATTACATTATTGTTGCATTAGGTCCAGCGGACTCTTCCGAGCCAAATCAGGACCGGACAACCCCCAATCCGCATAAAAGATCTGCCGAAACAACCCTAGTGGTAAAACTGAAAGGTCTCCACCAGCCAATCACTTTACAATAAAGACATCCCACGCAGGGGACGGCTGAGGCTTCACCCCAACTTATCGAACCCCCGTTTACGAAAACAAAATAGAATACAAACATGACTATAAATTATCAAAAAAACACATACATATAAAATGCCTACATTGCTAAATAATAGCATCATAGGAAGCCCTAGTGACCACCTGGCAGAAAGCGTCCAATATTCCCAAGCTGATCCAACAGACCTCTTACACAAACAAGGAGTCTTGTCCCGGAAGAGTTTTCAAGAAAAAAGGAAGGAGACTGGTCTAGCGAAGAAGACGATAGTATAGCAGATTGATAGAACAGAGCAGGAATGAGAAAGAGCAAATGAGAAAGACAGCGACAGTGGGAATTTAAAGCACTAAATTTCCAGAAAGTGGGGATGCTATTTATACTGAAACCCCCGGCACCCCAACAAGGGTTAGAACCAGCACAAGTTCAAGAGGTCAGCTGAGGAAGAAAGCTGATGCATCTAATGCAGCGCTGAGAGCAGCTTGTGACAATGAGTTTGTCCAATTTGTAGACAATAACAATCTCTTTATCACCAAGAGAGGGGCTACAAATAGATCTTTGTATAAGGATTGCATACATCCCAATATAAAAGGAGCACTGAAAATATATGTCAGAAATTATTTAGATTATATCCCTTGTCAATCTACAATTCCAAAAGATTTATATATTGTATATTCAGTGGCATTAAAGGTCTTAATTCACAGCCATTTGAATATTAATATTGTGTCAGTTTACTATCCTACAGTTCCAAATGATAACAACGCTGAATGGTTAAAAGTAGTTGCTAAAAATTATTAATGGATTGTTGCTGGCGATTCTCATTCCCATTCATCACTTTGGGATAACGGATGTCAATATCATACTAATAACCCTTTTATTGATAATATTATTATTTCTGGATCGCACAAACTGCTGCCCTGACAAGGTTGAAGCCCATTGGGAAAGACAGGACCATCAGTCTACATTCCAAAGTAAGACTGCTGCGCTCCCTTGTCTTCTCCATCTTCCTATATGCTTGCGAAGCATGGACTCTCACAGCAGATCTCCAACGAAGAATACAAAGCATGGAGATGAGGTGCTACAGAAGATTTCTTGGCATTTCCTATACCCAGCACATGACCAACGACGAAGTCCGACAGATCATCACACAAGCCATTGGACAACACGATGACCTGCTCACGAAACGGAAACTCCGAGGGTATGACCACGTCACCAGATCATCAGGCCTTACAAAGACTATTCTGCAAGGCACAGTGCAAGGAGGTAGTTCGCCGAAGACACCACGGTCATCTCTAACAGCGACGAAACAACATACCGCCATGAAGTCGACCGCTTGGTGTCGTGGTGCAAAGACAACAACCTCGAGCTGAACACCTCCAAGACTGTCGAGATGATTGTGGACTACCGCAGGAACCAGAACCATAAAGATCCACTGCTCATCAATGAACAAGCCATCGAGACAGTGGACTCGTTCAAGTTCCTGGATTCCCTCATCTCCGACGACTTGAGATGGGATGCCAACATTGACACCATTGTGAAGCGGGCCCATCAACGACTGTACTTCCTCAGACAGCTGAGGAAGTTTGGCCTTTCCAAAGACATTCTCCTCCAGTTCTACCGGGCCGTGGTGGAGAGCGTCCTAACGTTTTCCATCACTGTCTGGTTCGGAACAGCAACGCAGCTCGACAAAGATCGGCTGGAGCGGGTCGTGCGCATGGCAGGCAGGATTGTCGGCTGTGAGCTCCCCTCTCAGGTCTCCATCTACTCGACCTGTTCTCTCAAAAGAGTCGACAAGATCCTCTCTGACCCTTCCCAACCCCTGTTCGAACTTCTCCCCTCTGGCCGCCGCTTTCGATCCTACAGATCCCACACTTTCCGCTTTAAAGATTCCTCTTACCTTCAAACTGTAAGATCTCTAAACGCCGCTTCCTCCTCCAACCGCTGATCCCCCTGCCGTGAGCACGCCCTGCTCCTCCCTACACACATCTAGATACTACAGCGACTGTTATAATCCAGAATGTTTGTGTGATCACTTTAGACTAGTCATTTGTATCTTACTATATCTATCTGTTTACGCATTTCAGTATGCTATGGAATACCATGTAATAATGATGCTCTCACTGTGAGAGGAAGTGTGTGTGTGTATGTGTGTGTGTGTGTAGGTGTGTGTGTGTTAAGTATTAGTACAGGCGATGACTGTGTGCGAGCCTTTGGGTATGTTTGTGCGAGTGTGTGTGGTTGTGCATGCATGTGTGTATTTGTGTATGTAGGTATGTGTGTGTGCGTGCGTGTGTGTAAGAGAGAGAGAAAGAGAGAGATGTTAAATATAAAGCATTCTGCCATTGTCCAACACCAAATAATATTCCGATTGTTGTATCTATTAAGCCTACATGTCAATTGGCGAAATAAATTCCTGTTATCCTGTTGTCCTGAGAACACCCAGACGACGATGTTTAGATTCAAATTATGTAGGTCGAAATATCAGAAACATCGAGCTTCATCAAGCTTCGAGCATTATCTAGGTGGATTAGGCGTCTTACAAAGTCTCCTTCATCAGCACCATCGAACTAAAACAGATAGGCCTAGTCGCCTGTTAGCCTGAATGAGCAATTTTGTCAGTGTATTCGTATTCTGGTCAAGGATTCAGTCTCGATTTAATAAACGGGAAGCTCAGTGAGCGGAAAGTGAGGAAAATCCCTTGGTCAGTCCATGATAAACGTTTGCAGAGGCTAGAATCCTCCAATTTGAAAGCCACTTTGCATAATTCGATATATAACATTTCATTATATAATTGTTGCTTTAGGTCCAGCGACTCTTCCGAGCCAAATCAGGACCGGACAACCCGCAATCCGCATAAAAGATCTGCTGAAACAACTCTAGTAGGAAAACTGAATGCCCTCCACCAGCCAGTCACTTTACAATAAAGACATCCCACGCAGGGGACGGCTGAGGCTTCACCCCAACTTATCGAACCCCCGTTTACAAAAACAAAATAGAATACAAATATTATAAATTATCAACAAAACACATACATATAAAATGCCTACATTGCTAAATAATAACATTATAGGAAGCCCTAGTAACCACCTGGCAGAAAGCGTCCAATATTCCCAAGCTGATCCAACAGACCTCATACACAAACAAGGAGTCTTGTCCCGGAAGAGTTTTCAAGAAAAAAGGTAGGAGACTGGTCTAGCGAAGAAGACGATAGTATAGCAGATTGATAGAACAGAGCAGGAATGAGAAAGAGCAAATGAGAAAGACAGCGACAGTGGGAATTTAAAGCACTAAATTTCCAGAAAGTGGGGATACTATTTATACTGAACCCCCCGGCACCCCAACAGGGGTATTCGATATATAAAAGCCTACAAACATTTGTGCAAACAGAGAAAACAAGAAAGATCATGGCGGTGTGGGGTGGAGATAGGGGGTGGGTGGTAAGAGAGGGGACTGTAGTGGGGATGGAGATGGCGAGAGAATAAAAGAGAGGAGGGCTGGGGGTGAGTGTGGAGGAGAAAGGAATGTCAAAATGGAGGGAACATGAGGCAAGATAAGACAATTTACAGAAAGGAAAACCCGATCCTTGCAGAGTGACAGTGAAGAAGAGGGACAAGAAGAAACAAATAAAAAAATAAACAGACGACGACAACGACGAAGAAAAAGCTGAATAACACGTACAAGAAAAAAGACTTCGAAAAAAAAAAGCATAAAACACACACACACACACACACACATGACAAGATGGCGAAAACAAAGAAGAAGAAGAAAAATGTTTTCCGGTGTATTTGGATCGTTGATTAGGCCTATGCATCACTTGTCCGTAGCGCTCTAACCCCCCCCCCCCCCCCCCTCCAACACTAATATTTCTTCAATAAAGAAATACGTTTCCTTGCCAGATGGCACTGATATTGTTAGGGCGAATGTAAAGCTGTGCTGTTAGTCCATCGGTATATAGCCACTGGCCGTTTGACACAACAACATAGACCTTTTACATAGATTAATCTTCATCCTCATCATTGTCATCATCATCATCATCCATCATCCATCATCCATCAACCATCAACCATCATCCATCAATCCATCAATCCATCATCATCATCATCAATCATCAATCATCATCAATCATCATCATCATCATCAATCAATCATCAATCATCAATCATCATCATCCATCATCATCATCATCATCATCATCATCAACATCATCATCATCATCATCATCATCATCATCATCATCATCATCATCATCATCATCATCATCAGTCCCGCTGCCGGCCAGACCGCTGGGGAAACACGAGGGATGCTAACACAAAGACTTTTAGTCACTTCGTTCTGTCTGCAGCTAGTTGTCAGGGAGGCGTGGCATATTCTACACCATGTCCATGTTTAACATATATTGGCTTCCGAGTATTAAAGATAACCGGAATATATCTAAGATGATATACGAGTTACATGGAAGCGGTTCGGCTGAATGACACTGAATAATTGGAAAAAAAATTGAATGTATGAAAGAAAGGAAGGAAGGAATGGAGACTGGAGAAGAGTCTTTAAATCTCAACTTGCATACCAGAAAGTCGTGCCTACAACAGAAACAACAAGATAGTCAGCCATTTAATTATATATCTAATATGGCCGCCAGCAAACAGGTGGACTAAAGTTGACTAGGGCGATTAAGAGATCTCAAACGCTAACATTTACGGTGCAAAACGAAAGTAAATGTGTGGGATGCATTTAACCGGAACTGACGTAACACGTGCGGACTGTGGTGGGTGCGTTGGGGTGATTGTTGGTGTAGATGTGGGTGAGAAGGTTGTACAGCTGAATGTCCACGCTCTTGATGTGGTTTCTGGCGTCGGTGATGGAGGTGCAAGGTCCGTAGGAACAGCTGTGACCAAGGATTACATCATTCGATTTCACTTCTAGTTTTATTTTCAGTCCATGTAAATCAAAACAACAGATTTCAATGCCAGTCCAATCAACTCAAAACAATTTCAATCAACTAAACTCAAAAGAGCTTTATTCAGTTCAGTTCATATGTAGTTCAAGTCGATGTAAGTTAAATAACCTGTCCACTACAGTGAATATGCGTTCATACTGTAGCTGTGCAACAGATCCCAATCAACCAAACAACGCATAAGATCCCAATCAGCTAATTAATGAATATCCTGTCTGTTGGATAGAATCATCTTGGGTCGAACACTTATCCTTGTTTACAGTATTGTAAGTTCATATCTTGGATGTGTATTAAACATTATGAAGATTTGAAAAATCGAGATAAGCAATGCATTTTCAACGAGCCTCTAAGCATCAAGTTTGACACTAACGCTCCAAAGATCTGTTTTCTCTGTCTTGGTATTGCCACAATGAGTTCATTCTTTACTTGGTTGGCGCGACTTCTATCCCTTGATGTTATTTGTTAGCTCCGTTTCATGGCTTCAAAAATTAAAATAAAGGATTTCTATATTTCTGTCGTTATCGATGTTACTTACTCAGTCATCCCGTGTGTTTGCATGTTGACGAGGTAGTAAGCGCCTGTGGCTTCCCCGAAATATTCCGCCTTGTTGGCCATGGCGTAAATATCAGGCTTCCACAGATGGTTTGCATGGGCATGGTTGAAAGCAGTTTCCAGCTGCAACAAGACGTGTTGTGTCATGCTTTGTAGACATTTCTGAATAAATTGTCAATATGTATGCATGGATGTATGGATGTATGTTTATCTACTCCTACTCCTTCGGATGAGAGTATAAACCGAGGTCTAGTCTGTGTCGCATACATTCCATCATAACGGACTTTAAATGATCCTGACGCTCATGTCCTAGACGGGTGAGTGCCGGTGACAAGAACACATCCAGCATGCACCTAGGTCCTTCTCCCCCATCCCTGGCTGCCCAGGATTGTGCTCAGTTGTACGGGCGTCAGACCATGCGCCAAAAGGCTGCGGGTGGGCGTCTCGGGCGGCTTGAGTTAGATCCTGTATCGGCCAGCGCCTTGAGCAGCTCTTGAGCTGGTAAAAGCGCTATATAAGAACGATTAAATAATAATAATAATATCTATCTATCTATCTATCTATCTATCTATCTATCTATCTATCTATCTATCTATCTATCTATCTAATCTATCTAATCTATCTAATCTATCTAACTATCTATCTATCTATCTATCTATCTATCTATCTATCTATCTATCTATCTATCTAATGTAATCTAATCTAATCATCTATCTATCTATATGTATGCATATACGTATATGCATTCATGTATGTCCGTACGACTTTCTACATGTAGGCTAGCGCCTTGATGAGTTCTAATTCTAACTAAAAACAATCCTTTTTTTGTACCTTATGAAGTTATGTATATATACATATATGTATCGGTATCTGCCAGCCTGCCTGCCTGTATAACCTTTGAGGGAAAAGTTGTACAAGAGAGGAAGATATGAATTATAACCTTAGAGGAAAAATTGTACAAGGGAATGAGATAGTGGTAAGGGATGATTAAAGATTGCTTGGCCTAGCTTGGATACAATAGTGAGTCAGGTAGAAGTGTTAGTATAACATTGGCACGTGCGATACACATTCGCCTGGTCAGTAATTACTAGCCGGGAAAGTTTATAGTTTGCATGCTCAGACAATGACGCATACACATGGGCATGCATCCTTTGTGTGCAGGACCGTCACATGTCCGTCACGGTGTGACCATGTCACATATTTTGGTGTGTCGTAATTAATATTTATATTCAGTGCCTTGGACGCTTTGCTGTGGTTGTGCTAGTTATATTTTGAAAACAACTTTTACTTTGCCGTTTGACACAGTGCTCAACGTGTCGTATTGACTTTATACCTTAGTCTTAGTGGATGCCTTCATCACTCAACGACCATCAACGTCGCCAAGTGACGTCACCATCACACCATGCAGTACCTCCCTTCTTCAGCCATCGCCTTCCCCTGCCTTGGCATTCTTGGACCTTGTCGTCACGTCAACTTTAAACCAGTCTACGATTTGAACCGCCACAACAATAATCCTCGATTTCCACCTTCGCCTATTGTCTGAAATCTTCACAACCTTCGTTCCCACCTACACCCACTTGGACTGCTTGTCCCTACCCCAACTTGCCCAACTTGCCCACTTCTCCAGATGCAGAGACCATCTCTCCTTGTAATCCCCGACCAGACATTGTACCACCTTCTCCCAAAGTTGTGGTCATCTCCCATGTTCCTATATTACAGACGGGGGAGAGCAAAGACTGTCGCTAAACGAGGTTGGAGCTCTTCCCCTCTACTATTCTGTAATCTCCGTTCCCATTCCCTTTGTGTGCTCAACCTCAACGCACACTACCATTCCCCTCGCTTGCTGCACATTCCCGGGTGCCTCGTCATGTGGGTCTACTTCCTTCAGACACTACGTATTTCGTCATACTCTACGGTCGACTACTGGTTGACAGGTCCGCTACACCACGGTTTCTCCATCAACGGAGGTTTGCATGGTACGGTGACGTCACAATCTTCTTCTGGCAACACTTCACGTTTCTTCGTCGTTCCTTCGTCCATAGCAAGTCTACATGTCCGTCTTCAGTATTATTTTACGCTCACTTACGCGCAAACGCCTTAAGGTGCTGGTTGGCTTGTGGGGACAGTCCTCATGTGTCCTCATTGCCAAATGTCCTCATAGCCCTTTTGGTCGTTTCTGTTGCTGGATCCATCGGTCTTCACTTCGTGTTCCTGCACTACCTTAAAAGTTTTTTGGCACATAAACTTTACAGTACTTTGCCGTCGGACTTATTTAATTGTGGTTTTTCAGTGTTTTATGCTTATTTATGTCAACTGGTGCATGCAACTTTCTTTTGCAATTTTTATATTTTTTAAGTCTTACCTCATCTTCGCCACTTCGCCTCCTCAGATCGCTTTAGTAACGTCACTTTGTGCCCTCTTTGATTTTTTTTTTTCCTCTTCATGGTTACTTTTTAAAGAGCGAGGACGCTCCTTCGCAGGCCGGCGGCAATTATAACCTTTGAGGGAAAAGTTGTACAAGAGAGGAAGATATGAATTATAACCTTAGAGGAAAAATTGTACAAGGGAATGAGATAGTGGTAAGGGATGATTAAAGATTGCTTGACCTAGCTTGGATACAATAGTGAGTCAGGTAGAAGTGTTAGTATAACATTGGCACATGCGATACACATTCACCTGGTCAGTAATTACTAGCCGGGAAAGTTTATAGTTTGCATGCTCAGACAATGATGCATACACATGGGCATGCATCCTTTGTGTGCAGGACCGTGGTCACTTCTGACCACGTGATAGGTACTGGGGTGCGGTCAGTCACGTGGTAATGACGTAGGAATTAAGGCATGACCTTATGTAGAGGGATGCTAGCTGGGAAACTTGTACTATAAAACCCAGGACGGACAAAGGACTCTCTCTTTTTTTTATCTCTGACCTCCTGCTTCTGACAGACCTAGAACAACTTTGTTCTACGAAGCTCCAGCTTGTCTAGGTTGTAGCCTTTAGAGTGTTTTAAGTCATAATGTGTCTAAGAGCAGGAGAGAATTTATAGTAATAGTAGAATATATATAGAGTATAAAGTGTAGGGTGTACAATGCTTAGAAATTGGTGTGGGTGCAGAAATTAGATGGTAAGTAGTCAGTGAGTTAGTCAGTGAGTTAAGATTGATTTTTAGGGCAAGAATTAGTGGTTTCCCAAAGGAGGAAAGGAGAGTGGAAAAGAGAAGAAAATGAGGTAAGATGAAATGAATTTATTTGAACATTTTATGTATTGTTAGTTAGAGTTTATGTGCATGTGAATTTTATGTTTCTTGAATGATGTGTACTAGTTAGATTATTAAAATTGGATAAAATGAAGATAAGCTATAGTTTATTGTGATTTATTTGAGCGCATGGCAAACCCTTTGTGAACGGCAGTGAGACTGGTTCTATTTTGTATGTCTTGTATATTCTAATTTGGTTTGTCATGCCCGATCCCTGTATAAGTAGAAGTTAGGTAGTTAGATTCAACTCTCACATAGATAACGCAATAATAGAGACGCGTTACACCTGCCTGCCTACCTAACTACCAATCTAAAAACAATCCTTTTTTGTACCTTATGAAGTTATGTATATATACATATATGTATCTGTATCTGCCTGCCTGCCTACCTACCTACCTACCTACCTACCTACCTACTTACCTACCTATCTATCTAATCTAATCTAATCTAATCTAATCTAATCTAATCTAATCTATCTATCTATCTATCTATCTATCTATCTATCTATCTATCTATCTATAAGCATGCATGCATGTATGTACGCACGACCTACCTACCTACCTACCTACCTACCTACCTACCTACCTACCATCCATCCATCCATCCATCCATCCATCCATCCATCCATCCATCCATCCATCCATCCATCCATCCATCCATCCATCCATCCATCCATCCATCCATCCATCCATCCATCCATCCATCCATCCATCCATCCATCCATCCATCCATCCATCCATCCATCCATCCATCCATCCATCCATCCATCCATCCATCCATCCATCCATCCATCCATCCATCCATCCATCCATCTATCTATCTATCTATCTATCTATCTATCTATCTATCTATCTATCTATCTATCTATCTATCTATCTATCTGTAAGCATGCATGCATGTATGTACGTACGACTTTCTAGGCTAAAAACAATCTTTTCTTTCTACCTTATGTTTACATATGTCTCAGGTCTCACCGTATGATGATCGGCATCGTTGAAGCCGTATCTCTCCACAATGTGGGCGAACTCGTGGATGAGGATGTTGTCGTGGTGGCGGTAAGGGTCAGTGGGAGTGCACATGACAATGTCGGATCGAACGGCAGCGATACTGTTGGCAACGCCCGTCAGCTCCTCGTACTTCCTCCCGTCAAATGTGCAGGTGTTACTGCACGCCCCGTCGCAACGATCTGTCACACACTTAATTATCACATCATCACGACCTCACATGAGCAGGCTCTCGGTCATGACATCATCCCAAACAGGAATCAAACTGGAAAATTACATTTGGCCATTCTTCAATGCAGTAATATCCGTCCATTTTTGCCAACTGATGTTTCTATTATCGATTCCATTGATAACATAAGCTTTGATATAAGCATTAGATTAGCAAAAGCTTTGATTGATTCTCCAGTTGCTCAGTTTATATAATTATGTATTTTATATGTATGGATGTATGTATGTATCTGGTGTAAATGTGTGTGAATGCGTGCGTACGTCTTATCATCTCGATGAAGAAGACGTTAATAAAACAACCAACCAACCAATAACATTTGGCCACTGGCCGGCAGATCAAACCGTCTTTAGATGGAAAACTTGCCGACAGATTGATCGCTATGGTGTTTGTGGATAGATTTTTCCGAGTCATCCTAAGAACTTTCTTTATTCGTCCACTCATTGACTGGCCAGTCGACAGACCACACAGTCAGTGCACTGAAAACGTGCCGGCTTTTTGGCCGATTATAATATTAGGGTCACTACGAATCTCTTATCCTTAAAACGGCCAAACTAAACGCTCATGGGACGTAAACCTCACTTGTAGATCGGCACCTTCACTGGCTGTTTAGTCAACACTGCACTAACTAGAAAGTACTATTGCTCGTTTCAAGCACAGTTCTGCGCCGGATTATAAACAAATTAATGTTCTGAGTCTTTTTAGAATGCAAGACCTGTAAAATACAAAAGGTTTAAATGCGATTTCAACGTATATTTACAAGATCTTGTTCAATACTATAATCCGAGCTGCATCAGCTTTTAATAGGATCTTACTGTGGCATTCAGGCCTATCTGCCAAGTTGTGGTTCTGAGGGAAGATGGAGATTTTCTCCGGGCTAGTAAAAATGCCTACACCAGCGTCACCCTGTGCGATTCCGTTGAAGACGTATGCTGGGGCATCCTTCAGCATCTTGTACATCTCCATTGCCGCCTGCAATGAAATTAGACACCAAAAGGAATGTGTAAAACACTAGGAAGTAGTCCCAGGACACACGAGGAAAGGAGACTGGAATTAAATGACCTTTACGGCGAAGAAAGTATTTCTTATCTCGGTGTATACGGTACCCACTAGCCCACATGTCATCATCATCATCATCATCATCATCATCATCATCATCATCATCATCATCATCATCATCATCATCATCAATATCAACATCATCAGCATCATCAATATCATCATCATCAGCATCAGCAGCAACATTTTCTAGAGTGTGAAGGGAACTGACAATTACCATCACCGCAATGTTCCATAAAGGCAATCATTCCCACCATCACCACCACCATCGTCGTCACCATCATCATCATCAACAACATCATCACCATCATCTCCACCACCACAACTATGACCCAGTTCCTTCTCCTCCCCCTTTTCCGCAACACCCTCATACTCACAAAAATAGAGGACGTTCTGGGCAGTTTGAGGCTCTTATCGATGATCTAGAATTCCGTGGCGTCTTTACTGTGGTCGATCAGCACTATCACTACTACCATCAATACCACCACCCTGTTCTCTCCTCTTCCCCAGTCCTCCTCCTTCCCATCATCACCAGTACTCACCACATAGAGGATGTTCTCGGCAGTTTGAGGTGTACCGACGACTTTGATCCAGTGGCCAGTAGACCCTTTAGTGTGTGAGATCTGACCGTTCTGGGCCACCCACAGGAACTTGAAGTTTGAGGGATAGGTCACCCGCTGCGTGGCCTCGTGAGCTCTCAACCAGTCTCGGTCCTCCTGGCTGCTTGACGTAATTGGAGGGCAGTGGGTGAGGTAATACACATTGCTGCGATCGGTACAAAGTATCGCCCAAACTCCCGCTAGCAGCAGGTGAAAGTATTCCCCTCCATCCCTTCAAAGTATACTTTAGGCTCGCTGTTAGCCGCGGATGCGAAGCGCACTACTGTTTAAAAGTGACGGAAAGAGCGGAATATTGCTACAAGGGTTCGGGTAATGGTTAGTTGTAGATATATCCCTAGCCCTTGCCCTAGCCCTTTTCTCTACAAAAATGCTTTTACCGTCCCAAAAACCCATTTGCCTTCTTGGATTCTTAAATTGAATGAAACCAAGTGAGGACACTATCCGGCGTCAATAAACGGTTCGAAAAAATTCTCAGACGGTTCGTAAAAAACAGTTGACCTAGAAACAAATACAGCGTGACATAATTCGTCGCCTAGAGGAGACGAAACTTACTTTTCCGTTTGTAGTCTTTCATCGACACTCTAACTGAGCAGGCTGCTAACCTCGCTTACCTCCCTTCAAGGGACAAGGGACATACTTTGGCCTGCTGTGCAGCGTGTGCCTGGAGTATACTTTCTTTCGATCGCAGCTATGTGCAATGGATGAGTGGGTAGGGTGTGGATGTGTACACCAAATTCTATTAGCTTTAAAAAATCTTTTTCAAAACAAACTTTTTAAAATAAAAATTGGCACGTTATATAACGTTTGAATGAGAGCTCAAACCCGTGTTCCACTAAAGTGAACTCTGACCCCTTGAAAACATTTATAAAATGTTCACATGAAAACAGAGCGTGTCTAATTAAAAATGATGATGATGATGATGATGATGATGATGATGATGATGATGATGATGATGATGATGATGATGATGATGATGATGATGATGATGATGATGATGATGAAAACTAAAAGTTTAAACTGACCTGAGTGGTCTGTAGACGCCATCTCCGCTCACTGTATTTGATTCGGAAGGCCTGCTGCCTGCAAAGCCTGCATCGAAATGTGTTTACTAATGGACAACAATGACATACTCAGATAGCAATGTTGGTTGTTGTTATGCAGTATTCTCTCTCTTTCTCTCTCTCTCTCTCTCTCTCTCTCTCTCTCTCTCTCTCTCTCTCTCTCTCTCTCTCTCTCTCTCTCTCTCTCTCTCTCTCTCTCTCTCTCTCTCTCTCTCTCTCTCTCCTTCTCTCTCTTTCTCTGTGTCTCTGTCTCTTTCTCTCTCTGTGTCTCTGTCTCTTTCTCTCTCTTTGTCTTTCTCTCTCTCTGTCTTTCTCTCTCTGTGTCTCTGTCTCTCTCTGTGTCTGTCTCTTTCTCTCTCTGTGTCTCTCTCTTTCTCTCTTTGTCTCTGTCTCTCTGTCTCTGTCTCTTTATCTCTCTGTGTCTCTGTCTCTCTCTCTCTGTGCCTCTGTCTCTTTCTCTATCTCTGTGTCTCTATCTCTTTCTCTCTCTGTGTCTCTCTCTGTGTCTCTGTCTCTCTCTGTGTCTCTGTCTCTCTCTCTTTCTGTGTCTCTGTCTCTCTTTCTAAAAATACATTTTAATGGCTTGCCACCTCGGTCTGTTTTTTTTAAAATAAAGTATAATAATAATAATAATAATAATAATAATAATAATAATAATAATAATAATAATAATAATAATAATAATAATAATAATAGCTATAAAACGCGTTTAAAAAAAATCCAAATCAAAGCGCTGTGATCTGAAAAGGTCGCTATTACAGAAGTCGGAATGGAAATACATAGTTTTCAAATTTTTAGATTGCATCCAACACCATAATTGAAGGGAGGGAGGAAACCGGAGTACCCAGAGAAAACACTCGGTGACCTAAAAAGTATCGTACCTAAGACACGTAAGTTCGTCCATGCGGAATTCGAACCCGCGACCCTTCGGCAAAGGAAACCAGCTTACTATCAACTGAGCTACCAGGACACACTATGTATTATATAAAAAGTAATTATCCTGCTTTTGAAAGATGGACCAAAAAAGTGCGACATACTGGCTTTCAATTTCTTGTGCTTCTCCATGAGCTAAAGGAGCTCCAATGCTGTACAATTGCATTCATAACACTGCCGCGTTTCGACCTTTCACTAAAGGCCGCGTCAGAGGAAGTTTGGCATCATTGAATGCTCAGACTACACCGAGTGCAGTCTATATGTACTGCATGGGTAGTCACAATGACACCGTTGAGAAGTTCACATTAGGAAGAAGCCAGTCGCAAATTGAAAACACCCCAGTTGCTAGGGCCGACCGAGAGAATGACAAGGTATTCAAATAATTGTAAAATTTATAATACATTATCTCAAAATGGCTAGCACCGTGCAGCAGAAAATAAGGAGCAAGGAATAACAGAATCCAATGGAGGAAAGTTGTTTAAAACATTCAGAAAGCTAATTACCCTGCTCCAGAGATAGACAAAATGTGCGACATACTGGCTATCAATTCCATGTGCTTCTTTCACAATTGAAAGAAGCACATAATTATTCAATTATTTATTTATACAGTCATGAATTCATTCATTCATTGAAAAATGAATTAAAAACCACTGACCTACAATGGACAGAAAAACAGCAAGCGAAACCCACATCTTGCTTGCAAAGTTCAGATTAAAGTTCTGTCGGCAATGCAGATCTTAGTTTAATAGTCTTAATTCTTTGTGCTTTATGTAATATCCTCTTGCTTATCTATAACTCGGTAGATTCGACCGGTTTCAATGTTGGTTCAGTATTAATGTTAAGCTCAGTGACCTCTACAATGTAACCGACTTCGTAGATTAGAACTATTTGAAAAGGGGCAGGATGTTAGTGCGAGGGGACCGAATGGGGACACTTTCAAGAAAAGAACAAAATTAATTCAACGGATGAGAAATACATACATAGATACATACACACATATATAATGCATATATATATAAAGGAATACGCGCACGCACACATAAAAACACACACACACGCACAAACACACAAGCACACCCACGCACGCACACCCCCACGCAAACACACACACGCCCACACAAACACACACACACGCCCCCACACACACGCAAACACTCACACACGCACGCAGGCGCTCACGTACGCGCGCGCGCGCTCTCTCACACACACGCACACTTAGAATTTGTTCGTCCATCCAAACGCTACGACCACTCCAAGGTGACCGTAAAATGAACCATTGCCCTGATGAATGAACACTGAAGTGTAACGTCTACATCCATCATTGGCAGACGGGGATAACCATCACAGTGAACAAGAGGTAGAGAACTAAATCAACACTGAACCACCAGAGCAATAATACTGCTAAAATGGACACCGAAAATGGCCACTTTCATCTTGCACATCATTTGAAGACGAGACAGACAGCAGAAGGTCAAAGGAGATATGTCACATCACATTAAACGGTTGTCTAATCAAGTATTTTGCTAAAAACTTCTAATTCAGGGGTTTAAAGCCAATATGCGACTTAAACACTGTCTTTTATAGCTTGTAGTACAACGGATACAAAACTGAAGCTGTTCACTAAACTCGACAGTCGATAATGGCTGTAGTGACTGGGTACTAATCAGGGCTTCCAATCTTCCGCCGTTAGTCTAATAGATAGCAAAGGTGTCGTCATATACCTGAACGGGGTGACCGATCGCTAGAGATAACATATATCAAGGAGACGCGGAAGTACCCATATCCCCCATCCACCTCCACCTCCACCTCCGACACACACACACACACACACACACACACACACACACACACACACACACACACACACACACAAACACTTATGCGAACCACAGCTGTGAGGACTTCCAAATCATAAGACATCGTTATATGCTTGAGCGGGGCGGGCGAACATTTACCAAGATATCCGCAGTTTAAAGGAGCTAACTTTTCTTGTTTTTTTGGGGGGAAAATTTCACTGAAATTTACAACAATTCCCTATGAATGACACTAGGAACACTGTCTACGTTAAATGAACAAAATGTACTTCAGTAAAATTGTCACGAAGTGAATTGGCAAAATATTAATGAACTAGGAATATAGTACAAACGCAAAGCATCCACCAATCCTAGGACAAAGATGGAAGACAAGAAGGCTGTGTTTCCTTGTGTTCCATGGGGACAATGAAGATGTGCGATTTTGTCTGATTCTTGAAAATGACGTATCAAAGGTATCCCTATTTAAGCTTTGCTTTTGTGTGCCCTTTATGTTCTCCATGCTTTATTTGCTTGTCTCGTGAATAATAAAATTCTGTTTAAATCAAAGGTACCTCTTGATAAACATCAAATCGGTAACTTTACAAAGAGAACAAATAGCATTGTTCCGGTAAAAAACAAATGGTAAGGAAATTCTGTTCTTGTCTGTGGACTTCCTTAACATGTATCAAAACGTGCATTTTCGTCGGCATTGCCACATCCCATGGTAACATCATTTTAGGTTCACCAACCATTACTGTAAACTAAGTCTGCCCCAAAGTCCCTGGAGACTATGAAGAGCGAATTACTAGTTATGTCTCGTACTGTATCAGTAATACAGTAGGCAGACCCATGTTGTCGCTAGGTCCCTTAAGTACTAATCTGCCAAACTATAAAAGGTCAAAAGCGGCTTTATCTTGTCTACATTTCGCATTGCGGGACTCGTTATTGGAGTACTTGCGTGTGTACGGGAGAATTAGTTAAAAGATCAATGCCAGGAAATAGAGAACAATCTGACCAAGAACAACAGCACGAAGACATACCAGAATGTGAAGCGGCTAAAAAGTGTTAAACAGCCCAAAGTCTCCACGATCCAAAGCAAGTCTGGAAGAACACGAAATATTGGATAGATGGACAGAGTACTGCTCTGACCTTTACAAACGCACACCAAACTGAGACCCATCAGTTCTAGCATGTCCCCAGAACAGAGAAGAAGAAATCTTCCCATATCTCCGAGAAGAACTTGAGGCAGCTGTGCAATCGCGGGAGTGGATAACATACCCGCAGAATTGCTTCAAGCAAGAAGAGAAGTGATGATTGACGCCCTCACCATTATCTGCAACAAGATCTGGTAGAGTGGGGAGTGGTCTACAACATGGACCCAGTCGCTTGTCATCACTCTTCCCAAAAAGGGTAACTTTCAGGAGTGTGACAATTACCGCATCATCAGCCCCATCAGCCATCCCAGCAAAGTCCTCCTGAAAATAATACTCAACAGGTTGAAACCCCAAGCTGAACAAATCATAGCTGAAGAACAAGCAGGATTCAGGGCAGGGCCACTGAACAGATTTTTAACCTCAGAATAACCTGTGAGAACCACATCTATATTATGTGTATGTAGAGTTCAAGAAAGCGTTTGATCTAGTCCGGTATGCAGCTCTGTGGGCAACTATGAGAGTGTACAACATCAGCCCTAACATTATTGAAGTAATCAAGCGCCTGTATGACAAGGTGGCTACCAGTGCTGTTTTCTACAACAGCGCCATCGGGACCTGGTTCAGAACAACAATCGGCATGCGTCAAGAATGCCTATACTCTCCAACACTCTTCAACATCTTCCCAGAGCGCATCATGTCAGATGCCTTTGCAGATCACGAACGCACAGTCAGCATAGAGGATAGAGCAAGCTACAACCTCGTTTTGCGGATGACATTGATGAATTGGCTGGAGAGGAACAAGAACTTGAACAGCTTGTAAAGAGGCTTGATACCACCTCCAGAGCCTTTGGAATGGTAATAAGTGCAGAGAAGACCAATATGATGACCAACAAAACCAATTGCATTAACACGGACATCAAAGTCCAAGGTCTGACACGTCTGAAGCCCATTTGAAAAGACAGGACCATCAGTTTACACTCTAAGGTAAGGCTACTGCGCTACCTTGTAATCTCCATCTTCCTATATGCTTGCAAAACATGGAACCTCACAGCAGACCTACAACGAAGAATAAAAAGCATGGAGATGAGATGTTACAGAAGACTTCTGGGCATTTCATATACCAAGCACATCATCAACGACGACGTTCGAAAGACCATCACACAAGCCCTTGGACAACACGATGGCATGCTCACAGTGTTGAAGAAACGGAAACTTCGATGGTATTGCTACGTCACCAGAGCATCAGGCTTGCAAAAGGCATCCTGCAAGGCACGGTGCAAGGAGGCAGAAGAAGAGTGAGACATAAAAAGAGGTGGGAGGACATTAGCGAATGGACTGGCCTGACACTGAGCGAAGCCATGCGGGTTGCTGAGTACATAGAAAGATGGAGTACGCTGGTTAAACGATCATCTTTTGAGTTACGGGATAAGCTAGGATAAGGTACAGAAGAAATTTTATAAACAGATGGAACAAAACGGTCTATTGCCTTGTGATATTTAACAGTGCACGAAACACCACATTTTCCCTCGCTTTGTAAAATAAAGTTGAGCTGACTTGACTTGCCTCCAAGAATGCAGATCTCCAAATGTGACTTTGTAAGACACTACCGACTGATAAGATCAAATTATATAACCTGTAGAGAGTAAACGAAGTTCAGAGTTTTGCGTATCGCACGTGTATTATTCTAAAACCGTATATAATTTAATAAAAAGACTGAAATCTACAGCAAGAGGAGAAGAAGAAGAAGAAGAAGAAGAAGGATTAAATTTACTTTTTGTAAAAATACGATTATCCCAAGGTCATATCACTTTTAAATAATGTGACAATCTTCCCAAGTTCTCTCACCTTTGGACCCTTACTGGATTTAGCTCGAGTTCAACGATCTTTGAAATCATGACTAGGATATCCTGAAACAAATACCCACTGCGTCCTTTATGTTTTTGAGATTTTATGTACCGCATCGCAATTTTTTCGTGAAGCAAGCTGTAAGGAGTTTAATACTATTATTTAATGGTTGCTTAATAATTTATTTGTATAAAACTTGTAAAATTGTATACAAATAGATCATAAATAATTATGATGGTAATGTCTGGATGGATGAGTGCTGCAAACAGAGCTCATACGAAACTATACATTTTATGACCAATTAAAAATGTCTATTCCCTGATCTTCTTCGAAAAGCTGCTGTGATATATAAGGTTGCTGACTCAGTATATGACAGAGAAAGAGATAGAAAGAGAGGGAGAAAGAGAGAAATAGGAGTGGGGGAGGAGGGAGAAAAAGGGGATTCCTTCGGACATTTAAGGTATATCTGGTTACTGGCCATTCGTTTGTCGAAGTCATACATCATAATGCTATATGTACTACCTCAGTCTAAAACCTTATTGAATGTATTTAGGTCAGGTGCAGATTCCAATCCTATCCTATCCTATCCCATAACTCGGAGGTCGTAAGGGCACCACAGATGATCGTTTAACCAGCGTACTCCATCTTTCCCTGTCCTCAGCAACCCTGATTGTTTCGCTGTGTCAAACTAGTCCATTCTCGAATGTTGTCCTCCCACCTCTTTTTCGGTCTCCCTCTTCTTCTATCTCCTTGCACTGTGCCTTGCAGGATGGTCTTTGCAAGACCTGATGATCTGGTGACGTGACCATACCATCGCAGTTTCCGTTTTTTCACCACTGTGAGCAGGTCATCGTGTTGTCCAATGGCTTGTGCGATGGTCTGTCGGACTTCGTTGTTGGGGATGTGCTGGGTATAGGAAATGCCCAGAAGTCTTCTGTAGCACCTCATCTCCATGCTTTGTATTCTTCGTTGAAGATCTGCTGTGAAGGTCTATGTTTCGCAGATTATGTTACATTAAATAACTTGTTCCATTCTTTGCGTACTCTAAAACTAAAATTAAAATTTTTTAGCATAATTCGGGTTCTGGTCAGAGGTTCTTGTTATTCTCAGAATTATTATTATCATTATTGTCAGAAAGAACGTCTTTTCGGGGGTAGCATTGTTAATATAGCGTACTATCTTGTACTACTACTATAGTAAGCTTCACGCGGCAACTCAATTGAGCATTTGTCTGGATATTGAGCAGCAACATGCTGCAAGCTGGTCAGCTACAGTTACGTACAAGGTTGGGACCGTGCGACACGGTTAGACAACATAGAGATAGGAAAACGGCCTTTCGCGACATTCACGCGATCAGTGAGGGCAATAAGACCATTACATTACGACATCTATCGCTTTACGGTTGCCCGCTTACCGCAATCTTGGGAGCAATTTTCCCTCTTTCTTATTGGATGTCCCCAATCAGATTAGAGAAAGTGGCACTTTTTCCGCCCTACCTCTGAATAATGAGTCTTGACAAATGGCAGAACCGAGAATTTCTCCGCCAAGCCCTCTATCTCCGTACCTATCCTAGAAACCAATGACCCGCCTACAGTACTGCACTATAAACTTCTCTCGATGTCTGTTTTTCTGTCTGACTCTTTGTTTCTGTGTAACTATGTCTACCAGTCACACAATTATATTGTCAGGCTCCATGCTCATAACAATGGAGTTCAAATATGTGAATGTGTGTGTGTGTGTGTGTGCGTGTATGGGTGTGTGTGTGTATTCGTGTGAAATGTGAGCAGCGCGATTGCGCACGAATCTATGAGTACGTTACAACAACAACAACAAAAAAGGTCAAGAACTTAAGATATTTAAAACAAAGAAGAAAATGGGTTAACACAAGATAACAGCACCTGTAATAGCGTAATAATATAAATGCGTATTTAGTTAGCAATACTTTAAAGAAAATAACATTGATACAATTAATGTGTATTCAGCAACATACACAGCCGCCCACTCACCCACAGACACACACACACGCTCGCACACACACCCACACCCACACGAGAGACAGACAGACAGAAAGAGACAGACAGATACAGACAGACAATTTAATACAGCTTGGTGATTGGACACTGTTAACTGAAGCTTGAATAAAACTTTCTGTCCGCGTGTAGCGTTAATCCATAAGGGACCGTTAACCTGATTACTAACGCTATCAAAGCCGTGTTAACTAATTCATCGCAGACAATCATCCATCCATGTTCAGTACCCCTCTGTTTTTCTGGTAATAGCGAGCAGAAGAGCACGGATTAATGTTCCTTCTCGTGCACAAATATTATATATTTTACAAAGGGAATTCCATAACTATGCAGGGGAAAAAAACCATTTAGAAGTAGCAACAAGAAAAGGGGAAAATATAATAGACAAAGCAAGAAAACAAAGAAGAAGAAGAAGAAGAAGAAGAAGAAGAAGAAGAAGAAGAAGAAGAAGAAGAAGAAGAAGAAGAAGAAGAAGAAGAAGAAGAAGAAGATGGAAGAGGAGGAGGAGAAGAAGAAGGAGGAGAAGAAGAAGAAGAAGAAGAAGAAAAGAAGAAGAAGAAGAAGAAGGAAGAAGAAGAAGAAGAAGAAGAAGGAAGAGGAGAAGAAGAAGATGAAGAAGAAGAAAGAGGGGAGGAGAAGAAGAAGAAGGAAAAGAGAAGAGGAGGAGAGGAGAAAAGAAGAATATGGAAGAGGAGAAGAGGAGGAAGAAGAAGAAGGAAGAAGAGAGGAGGAGGAGAAAAAGAAGAAGAATATAGAAGAGGAGGAAGAGGAGAAGAAGGAGAAAAGAAGAAGAAGAAGGAAGAAGAAGCGGAGGAGGAGAAGAAGAAGAATAAGGAAGAGGAGGAGGAGGAGAAGAAGAAGAAGAAGAAGAAGAAGAAGAAGAAGAAGAAGAAGAAGAAGAAGAAGGAGAAGAAGAAGGAAGAGGAGAAGAAGAAGAAAGAAGAGAAGAAGAAGAAGAAGAAGAAGAAGAGGAGGAGGAGAAGAAGAAGAAGAATATGGAAGAGGAGGAGAGAGGAGGAGAAGAAGAAGAAGGAGAAGAAGAAGAAGAAGAAGAAGAAGGAAGAAGAAGAGGAGGAGGAGAAGAAGAATAAGGAAGAGGAGGAAGAGGAGGAGAAAAAGAAGAAGAATATGGAAGAGGAGGAAGAGGAGAAGAAGGAGAAAAGAAGAAGAAGAAGGAAGAAGAAGCGGAGGAGGAGAAGAAGAAGAAGAAGGAAGAGGAGGAGGAGGAGGAGGAAGAAGAAGAAGAAGAAGAAGAAGAAGAAGAAGAAGAAGAAGAAGAAGAAGAAGAAGAATATGGAAGAGGAGGAGAGGGAGGAGAAGAAGAAGAAGAGAAGAAGAGAAGAAGAAGAAGAAGAAGAAGAAGAAGAAGAAGAAGAAGAAGAAGAAGAAGAAGAAGAAGAAGAAGAAGAGGATGAGGAGAAGAAGAAGAAGAAGAAGAAGAAGAATATGGAAGAGGAGGAGAGGGAGGAGAAGAAGAAGAAGAATAAGGAGAAGAAGAAGAAGAAGAAGAAGAAGAAGAAGAAGAAGAAGAAGAAGAAGAAGAAGAAGAAGAAGAAGAAGAAGAAGACTCTAGGTCTGAGTGGGGAAAAAATTAACCGATAAACAGGGAGAAAGGGGGAAGCAGAGGATACAATAAGAAAAAAAACAACAACCAAGAATAAACATCGCGCTATTATCAATGTCAAATGCTTAACAGAAAAAAACATTGAAAGTTAAAGAAAAAAAGAACAAAATTGTACACGAGGTCAAGAGGAAGGCTTCGAGCTCTCCGAGAGGAAAAGATAATTAAGGAAGAGTGGGGAAAACGTAGGGAGAGAGAGAGAGAGAGAGAGAGAGAGAGAGAGAGAGAGAGAGAGAGAGAGAGAGAGAGAGTGAGACAGAGAGAGAGACAGAGAGAGAGACAGAGAGAGAAGAAGAAGAAGAAGAAGAAGAAGAAGAAGAAGAAGAAGAAGAAGAAGAAGAAGAAGAAGAAGACTCTAGGTCTCAGTGGGGAAAAAATTAACCGATAAACAGGGAGAAAGGGGGAAGCAGAGGATACAATAAGAAAAAAACAACAACCAAAAATAAACATCGCGCTATTATCAATGTCAAATGCTTAACAGAAAAAAACATTGAAAGTTAAAGAAAAAAAGAAAAAAATTGTACACGAGGTCAAGAGGAAGGCTTCGAGCTCTCCGAGAGGAAAAGATAATTAAGGAAGAGTGGGGAAAACGTAGGGAGAGAGAGAGAGAGAGAGAGAGAGAGAGAGAGAGAGAGAGAGAGAGAGAGAGAGAGTGAGACAGAGAGAGAGACAGAGAGAGAGAAGAAGAAGAAGAAGAAGAAGAAGAAGAAGAAGAAGAAGAAGAACAACAACAACAACAACAACAACAACAACTACAACAACAACAAAACAACAACAACAGCAACAAGTGCAGAACAGAAAAAGAAGACAGCGAGAGCTCTCATGGGAGACAGGTTAAAATTACGCCCGAATGTGTCAACCCCCAAGCACAATTTCCTGTTTCTTCTCTTCCGACAAATCACCGCTTCAACTTCCCTTTCCCCTTTTTTCTCTCTCTCCATCTCGTACTCCTCTCTCTCTCTCTTTTTTTTTTTTTTTTTTTTTTTGCAATCACACTGAGCTTTTGTTTGATCTGCATCTTTCAGCAAATGAAAGGACTACAGGGATGGGTGACAGGTCTTCAATACTGTGAATATCCAGACTTCCTCAGCATTCTCAGTTTTGTTTTTTAAACTTTTGTTTCTTTTCTTTTCTTTCTTTCTTTATTTCTTTTAGTGTTAATCTGGTTTATTTTAATTTTATTTTTTATTATTTTTTTATTTATTAATTTAATTATATATTATTATTATTATTATTATATATATATATATATAGTAGTAGTAGTAGTAGTAGTAGTAGTAGTAGTAGTAGTAGTAGTGTTATTTGGAGGTGGAGTTTGTGGTGTTGGAGTGCTCCTTTACATTACATTATTGTTGCTTTAGGTCCAGCGGACTCTTCCGAGCCAAATCAGGAACGGACAACCCCCAATCCGCATAAAAGATCTGCCGAAACAACCCTAGTAGTAAAACCGAAAGGTCTCCACCAGCCAGTCACTTTACAATAAAGACATCCCACGCAGGGGACGGCTGAGGCTTCACCCCAACTTATCAAACCTCTGTTTACAAAAAACAAAATAGATTACAAACGTCATTATGTTACACTCAGTTCGATGTTGGTGTTTTCTATCAGTATCTGATTCAGCCCCGATGCTTGAATTCCTGATAGTTGTGTAACTCAGATTCGTTTATTCACACAGCCCGTCCAAACAGCATACAAGTCACAAAGTCGACGTATGAAGTTTTCCACTTTTATTCAGCACACACCAACAACTGCATACAATTCTCAATTCAACTCAACAACTTTCACAGCAACTTTCCAAATCACTATCAACAACTTTTCTCTCTCAACAGCAACTCGGCACACGATTAAATAACCTCTCTCTTTTCTGGAACCATTTGGTACATGGTAGAAATGACGCACTGCCACCAATCGAACTAAAGATCGTCATCACTGGCTTACGTCATTACACATTTCTTCTCCTTCCGGATCGTTCCTTCAAATTTCTACAATTATCCCGAATCTTCGATCGATAGTAAACAAGCCGATCCAGAAGATTCTACAACAATATCGACTAACGAAAATTATCAACGTTATACAATGCCTTTCCTAACAACAATGCAAACTCAAATCAAAGGTAAATAAACTCCATTATTGAATACTTTGCAAATCGAAACGATTAGATCTATCGTACACGCTTCCGACATACTTTCGTTCGCGTTTCAACGTAACATAACCCCCCACTCAAGAAGAAATTTACCCAATTTCTTTCAACAACGTTGAAACGTAATGCACAAACAAAGTTCAGAATTAAAACTTATTTCAGACCGTCTGAACACTGTCAATGTTCTCAGCTCATGCACACAGAGTCAATGTTTCTCATCTTCAAATCTGTCTGGATATTGTCAATGTTCACAGTTCATTCACACAGAGTCAATGTTTCTCATCTGCAAGTCTTTCTGGGTACTGTCAATGTTCACAGTTTATCTACACGGTCAATGTTTTTTCATCCGCAAGGAAACGACGCCCTCGTCAGTTGCGGTCGTCATCGGCCCAGGGTCAAAGACGATGATCACGTGGGCTTCCCTGGAATCAGTGCGTCCTCCGTTGTCTCCTTCTTCCGTCGGATGTCCGACGCAGTCGACGTTGTCAGCTCCCAGGATGCATTCGCTGGGTCTCACGGTCGGGTTGGCTTCTGCAGGACGGTGTAACAGCTCCCTCAAGGTCTGCAGATGCTCCTTCCAGGTCTGGGTGTGGACTTCATGTTCGACCAAAGTCGTAGAGCCTGGGACATCATTGAAGCTATAAGGAAACTCGCCCATAAGGTCCTTGAGCTCCAACTTTTGACCTTCCGTCAAGCTCGGTCCTAGCTTAACATCATCGATGCCTTCTTTGCTGTGGAAGTCTCCCAGTTCCAACAGTTCTTCGCTGTCAAAGCTGTTGTCGATCTCAGCTGCTGTTGCCACATGCACAGTCTCTGATGGCCTTTCCACGTACAGCTTGAGGAGGTTGGCGTGGTATATCTTGGAATGCTGGCCGACCTTCACCTTGTAGTCGTTGATCCCCACCACGGTCTCCACTTCGTACGGGCCTTTCCACTGCATCAGCAACTTATTGTGATCAGTAGGTAGCAGCACCAGCACTTTGTTGCCAGGTTTAAACTTCCTGTTCACAGCCCTACGATCATAATAGTGCTTTCCACAGTCCTGGGACTTCTTCAGGTTTTCTCTGGCTATCTCGAGAGTCTGCTCCAGCTTCTCCCGTAGCTCAAACACGTACTGGTAGCTGTTCTTCACCTCTGGGGTGTCTACTTCTTTCGTCCACAGTTCTTTCAGGATGTGCATCGGCCCTCGGATGGTTCTTCCGTACAGCAGCTCGAACGGAGAAAAGCCGGTGGACTCCTGCGGTACTTCTCTGTAGGCGAAAAGTAAGGCGTTGATATAGCGATGCCATTGTCTGGGCTGCTCGCTGCACAGTTTCTTCAGGGTGGACTTCAACGTAGCATTGAACTTTTCGACAAGCCCGTTGCACATTGGATGGTAGGGTGTCGTAGTTAAATGCCGGATGCTCAGCAGTCTGTTGACCTCCTTCATGCAGTCAGAGACGAACTGCGTCCCGAGGTCTGTCAGAATTTCTTCAGGCACTCCAAGTCTACTGAACATGTCCACCAGTGCCTCTGCTACAGTTTCAGTGTCAATCTTCTTCAGTGGCACTGCTTCTGGGTACCGAGTCGCATAGTCCACTAAAGTCAGTACCCACCGATGACCTTCTTCACTCGGAGGTCTTATTTCGCCGATTAAGTCTAAGGCCACCCTCTTGAAAGGTCGGTCGATCAGAGGCATCCTCTGCATAGGCACTTTCGGGACCCTTCCTCGAGGTATGGTCTTCTGGCAAATGTCACATGATCGGCAGAAACGGCTGACGTCCGCATGAAGTCCTGGCCAGTAGAACACCGCCTGGATTCTGTCTGACGTCTTCTTGATGCCTAGGTGACCTCCCATGATTGAGTCATGCGCTACTTCCATCACCTGGCGCCTTAGGGGTAACGGTACCAAGACTTGACGTAGTGGTTTCCCTCCGTTGACCCTCGGGTGCTGGAAGATTCGGTACAGGATCTTGGCCTTCACCTCAAAATAGACCGTACCACTGCCTTTGGTCACGTGGTCTTGGCGGTTCCTGTACTTGTTTAAAGTACTATCAGCTTCCTGGAGCTGGATCAGCTTATCTCTGTCCACGATGGCAGCTTTAGAGTTGTCGGCGACCTTCAGTGGCGTAGACGTCTTGTCTCTCTTGGCCTGGGCCCTGGTAGTAACAGCACCGACGATCTCTGGTCGGCAGGGCTGAGCCGGAGTAGCCACATTATCCCGTAGCAGCTCTGTAAGGTCTCCATCGGGAAACGGCAATGGATCCTCCTCTACAACTTCGACACGTTGGGTTGAGGCAGGACTCCACTCTGGATCGGGGTCGTCGGGTCGTCTCGCGCCTTCGATGTTCCCGATCATCAAATCGTATAGCGGCTTCTTCAGGCAAACCGCTTCTACTTCGCCTATGTAGAAAGGAGTGCTGACTTGAATCTTCGCAACTGGCGCTCTCACACATTTGCTGTCGGCCATGAGTGTCCATTTAAAATCGCCAGTGAACTGTTCTTTAGCGATTAGGTCTTCTTTGACGATGACCCCACTGCAGCCAGAGTCTCTTAAGACAGTCACTTCATGATTTCCGACGCGTCCCTTTGAAACAGGCATGTTCTGGACGGTCACAGCTGCGCTGGCGACGACGGGGATGGATTTTCCGTTGGCAAGGAGAAGTTGGCCATCGGTTATGCACTCTTGCACGTCCGCAGGAGTAGCTGCGCGCTCGGTCTCACTCGGAAGAATGACGCTCCCGCCGCACACTTGATGGTCAGATCTACTGGTTTGCCGTTGATTGGAGAACCGCCTCTGCCGGTTGCACGCCGCTGCATTGTCCGTACTGCTCCGCTGTCCGCTATTTCTGCTTTGAGTGCAGCTGGCAGCTCTGTGGTCTGTAGCGTTGCAGATGAAACATCCTCTTGACTGCCCTTCCCTGGAAGGTGGCGTGGAGTCCGTGTGTCTCTGAATCGTCTTACTCCCCTGGATCTGGTTCCCATGGTTTCCAGTCTTCTGAAATGGTTTCATCGCCTTGGGTGGCCCCAGCGTTTTTCCGTGAGCGAGGAGATATCTTTCGGCAACCTCGGTCACATCATTAAGCGTCTGCAGCTTCTGTAGTTCTAAGTGGGTCGCCAGGTCCTTGTGACAGGCATTGAGGAATTGCTCCTTCACGATCAGGTCATGGAGACTATCGTAAGACTTCCCTTTGCCTGATAGTTCCACCCACTTGTGTAAGTATGACGACAGGCGCTCCACAAACTGCTTTGGTGTCTCGTCTGACAAAGGCCGGCATTCACGGAAGCGTTTACGGTAGCCCTTCTCTGTGAAGCTGTAGCAATGCAGTAGGGCCTCTTTCAAGACGTCATAGTTTTTGGCGTCATCGTTCGACAGTCTGGTGTAAACTTCGAGAGCTTGCCCCGTCAGAAGTGCACTTAGTCGAATCGCCCAGTCTCGAGGTTGCCAGTTGGAGCTTTCGGCGAACCTTTCGAATCTCGCCAGATAGCTGTCGATCTGGTCCTTCCCGTCGACGAAGGCTGGCAATTTTGGAGCCATGTGGTCGCTGACGACTTGTGGCGCATGCTGATTGTTTTGGATACGCGCCAACTCTAGCTGGTGCTGAAGTCGTCTCTCTTCCATTTCTCTTTCTTCTCGGCGTCGCTGCGCTTCGAACTCTCTTTCTTCACGCCTGCGTTGTTCTTCTTTTTCTTCTCGGCGACGCTGTTCTTCCTTTTCTTCTCGGCGTCGCTGCTCTTCTAATTCTAGACGCTTCTGTTCTAATTCTATTTCTCTTTCTTCACGCCATATTCTCTCTTGAGACTTGACGTACTCCGTCAGCTGTTTTCCTTTTAGATTTAGTTCAACTCCTTTCTGCCAGAAATCAGCCATCTTAATGCTTTTCTGGAAAGTTCTTTTCCGGAAAGTTCTTTTCTGGAAAGTTCTTTTCTAGAAAGTTCTTGACTGTGCTGCACTCTTCTAGACTGTTCTAGAACAGCACGCTTTCTGCAGTAGCGCTGATGCTTGTCACTAGTCGCCTTCGCTGACGCAGGCCCCGCTGTCCTCGTCGTATGCGACGCTGCACCACGCTGGTGTTGATGTACACGCTCCTGTGCTGAAGTAGACGCGACGTCCGCTCGCCGCTCTCTGTAACACTGGCGATGTAGCTCCGAGACTGTCCCTCGACGTAGTCTTGCGGCAGCCACGTAGTCCCGCTCTGTTGTTCGCTCACGAAGCAACTCTTCGGCGACTACACGCCCTTGCAGTCAACCCGAATCCCTATCGGATGTAGTCCCAGTATGTTGGCCCCTCTCGACGCAACTCGTTGGCGGCTACCCTCGATGACTGCCTCTCGTAACGTTGACTCGCTTGTTGTAGCAGTTGAACCCTTGGCTATGGCGTGAATCGCGGCTTGACCCCCAAAATGTTACACTCAGTTCGATGTTGGTGTTTTCTATCAGTATCTGATTCAGCCCCGATGCTTGAATTCCTGATAGTTGTGTAACTCAGATTCGTTTATTTCACACAGCCCGTCCAAACAGCATACAAGTCACAAAGTCGACGTATGAAGTTTTCCACTTTTATTCAGCACACACCAACAACTGCATACAATTCTCAATTCAACTCAACAACTTTCACAGCAACTTTCCAAATCACTATCAACAACTTTTCTCTCTCAACAGCAACTCGGCACACGATTAAATAACCTCTCTCTCTTTTCTGGAACAATTTGGTACATGGTAGAAATGACGCACTGCCACCAATCGAACTAAAAGATCGTCATCACTGACTTACGTCATTACACATTTCTTCTCCTTCCGGATCGTTCCTT